>SJYX01001743.1:185265-197840 GCA_006410675.1 Oreotragus oreotragus
GTGATGACAGGGAGGCCTGGTGTGCTGCAGTCCATGGGGTTGCAAAGAGTTGGACACGACTGAGCTTCTGAACTGAACTGAACTGAGCGTCGTAGGAAGGTGGGTGCTGCTCAGGTGTGCTGGCCTTGGGGACAACCATTCGATGAGCATGCCCCTGCGTGCTGAGAGCACTGGAGGAGTGGCCGTCCTTTGACCCGATCGTCCGAGATGAGATGAGAGGTGTGACCACAGGACTCCGTGGGGCAGCACCTGAGACAGTGAGCCTGAGTGCAGCGCCCTCGCCCCGTAGTGCAGGCCAGACACAGGAGAGGCCTCCCGAGGAGAAGAGGCGCCTTCCCTCGCCTGCGCGTCCCGACAGTGGCGAGGGGCCTGGCGGGGGCCCGGCCGATGGACTGCATCTCTCAGCGCGCCGTGCAGATGGCCAGTGCTGAGCCAGTGTGGGGACAGCCGGAGGGGCCCGCACACAGGCTCGGCCTGTCCCTCCTCCCGAGGGCGGGACTCCGGGCGTTGATGCTTCTGGGGCTTTCCAGTGCGTTCCACGGCGTTCTGAGATGAGTAGGTGTCCGGGCCACACTGACTGAAACCGCCCGCCTGGCCAGGCACCGCGGTGCCACTTGCCGAGTTATCACAGCAGGAGGGCCTGGTAAGGAATAAGGGGCCGAGTGGAAGAGTTCGGGAANAGTGCAGGCCAGACACAGGAGAGGCCTCCCGAGGAGAAGAGGCGCCTTCCCTCGCCTGCGCGTCCCGACAGTGGCGAGGGGCCTGGCGGGGGCCCGGCCGATGGACTGCATCTCTCAGCGCGCCGTGCAGATGGCCAGTGCTGAGCCAGTGTGGGGACAGCCGGAGGGGCCCGCACACAGGCTCGGCCTGTCCCTCCTCCCGAGGGCGGGACTCCGGGCGTTGATGCTTCTGGGGCTTTCCAGTGCGTTCCACGGCGTTCTGAGATGAGTAGGTGTCCGGGCCACACTGACTGAAACCGCCCGCCTGGCCAGGCACCGCGGTGCCACTTGCCGAGTTATCACAGCAGGAGGGCCTGGTAAGGAATAAGGGGCCGAGTGGAAGAGTTCGGGAAAGGTCCAAAGGAGACGGGAGACGTGAGTTCACACGTCCTCCCAGCACCCAGGTCGGCCGAGCGATGCCCACGGCGCCAGGAGGGAGCCTGAGACAGCCGGGAAGCCAGCCCGTCACCAGAAAGCCCGCGCCTCGAGCCCCGCGTCAGAGCAGTCCTCCCGGCCCCTCACCTGGCTGCTCTCCGCCCGGGCGCCCCTGGTACGTCGTCACGTGTATTTTCTAGGACAACTCATTCCTGAGTGTTAGACGAGAGCCCCCTCTCGGGCCCTGGAAGGGGTCTCCCTTCCTGCAACGTATCTCTGACTTAACAAAGTTGGATTTGGAAATAAAGGCCATTCTGAAAGTCCGCGTTTGCTTGGAAACAAGGGCTGTGCAGCTGCAAGAGCCTTGCAAGGCGCTGGTTCTTCCTCCAGGGCTCCTCAGGGGCCCGGCCCTCAGCTCCCCGCCAGCCCCGCCTCCCAGAGGCTCGGGGCCACCTTTCCACGCCTCCTCGTGTCTGTGCGGCAGGCTATCTCTGACCTTTCTTCCGGGGCGCGCACCCAGCCTCTGGCTCCCCGGGTCCCCGATGGGCCTCCAGCCTCCAGCTCGCTGGCTTTCATTGGCTGAGGCCAGTACCCCAACCCTGCCTCCCTCAGAGGTCATCTGAAGACCCGGCCTCACATCCACCTCCGTCTCGGCTCCATCCCAGCCCTTGGGGATGGTTCTCATGCCTGAGCACCTTCTCGGGGACCACGGGGCTCTGGCTGGGAAGAGCTGGACCCCAAACTCCCGCCTGCTCGGGGGGCCCCGAGGACAGCCCTGCCCAGCCCTCGGCCGTGTTGTCCCCGTCACCGGCTCAGGCCAGGCTGCACACCACTCAGGCCCTCGCTCAGCGGCCCTTGGGTCGTCTGCCTCTCCACCTGCTCCTTCTCCCCATGGCTGAGCCGTTCTGCACAACTTGGCTTGGATGCCACCGCCTCCAGGAAGCCTCCCTGGCATCTTTCCTCCTGCCCTGGACCTGGTGAGACACCTCACCAACTGCAGGGCTTGGTCCCCACTGTTTTTGAGTAAATAATAGCTCATGTGCGTGTGTGCAGACGTGTGCCCGCACGTACTGAATAGATGAATATTCTGCTTTGAATGTGTCCATGCACATTTGTGACGGACACGTGGCGACTCTCTGTGCGTCCTCCTGCCCGGGTGCTCTGTTGGACGAGTGGGCACCTGTGTGACTCCTTTCTCGAGGCCGTAGTGGGCTAGGGGCTGAGAGCACCCTGCACCCCATCCCGGCCGGAGGCTACGGAGGCGCTGGACTCGTGGGCAGCGGCAGCCACAGAACGGTCAGTCCCCTCCCCACTCGCTGTCCAGACGCAAACACCTGATGTTGCCTCTTGGCGACAACACGGCCAGAGCCGGCTCGGTGCACTGGGGGCCGTAAAGCAACCCTAAGCGGTTTGTTTTAAAGCATTCCCTCCCACTCCTTGGGCCAAGCACACACATCCAGGAAGCGCAGG
The DNA here is from genome assembly GCA_006410675.1 of Oreotragus oreotragus. Taxonomy (NCBI): domain Eukaryota; kingdom Metazoa; phylum Chordata; class Mammalia; order Artiodactyla; family Bovidae; genus Oreotragus; species Oreotragus oreotragus. The sequence goes on from SJYX01001743.1 coordinate 187,830, forward strand.
AGGCTAACGCTGGGGGCTTTGCTGGGCTTCCCTTGTTTGTTTCCTCCCTTCTAAAGCTTCTAAAACTCACCCGAAAGGGCCAGTTGCTGTTTCCATGGCAACCTCCTCCCCTCCGGCTGCCGACTCCGGAAAAGCCAGTTTTCAGCTTAATCTTCCTGGAAGTCTCCGTGCTCCAGAGGGCTGTTTAGCAGGAAATGGGGGCCATTCGGCGGCGCGGCCTGCCTGGGCCTGCCCACTGCCGCCCGTGCGCCAGGCTTTCAGAAAGTTATTATTGCTGCTGTGACTGTTCTGATTTCTGGAGTGAGCAGCTACCTCTTGGGGTGATGCTGAGCTCTGGGGACGTGTGAGGGAGGCCAGGCAGCGGCCCAGGACCCTGGCCAGAGCTGGCTGCTGGCACCGCGGCCCTTGGGGGCCCCACAGAGCCTCCCGGGGGTGGGAGATGGGCCCGTTGCAGCCGGACTTAGTGTGGGACCTTCCAGGAGGCATGGGGTCTGGCAGCTTCTTCGGGGGCCTCCCCAGGGGACCTGGGGCCACGGCTTTGGCCTTGGAGGAATCTGAAGGTAACCTGCGGTGTGTCGTCCAGAGCGGCGCTGTCCACGGCAGCCTCACGTGTCTCCTTGCAGCCAAACGAAGCAGAATTCACCGCATTTGGAAATTCAGCTCCTGCTCACACCACAGCATTTCAAGGCTCAACAGCCGCGGGAGCCACTGTGTGGACTGGCGGAGGTCCAGACCGTTTCCAGTGTGAGGAAGTAACCTGTAAGATTTAGGGATTTTCCAGACCAACTGAAAGGTTATCTCTGTTATTTGTGACTCACAGACCCTGACCTGGAGGCTTACAGACCCTGACCTGGAAGGTTTGACTTTCCAGAGAGTCAGAAAAACAAGTTGTGTAAACTGTGTGTTATCCGCAGAATTATGTCGCCAAAGCCTCACAAGCCTATCCTTGTAAAGGTCAGCAGTATTGTGACCAATCATGATATATCTATACCTCCCCGCCCAATGTGGTTTTTTGTGCTTGTTCTGTAACTGTCATCGGGGTTCGCTCCTTGCTTAAGGAGGACGGAACCCCGGCGCGCCGGTTCAATAAATCCTCTTGCTATTTGCATCGATCCTGTGTCTTGGTGGTCTTGGGCGACGGACTCCAGGGCGGAACCATGCGGTTCAACACCAGCAGGGCCGGGGTCCTGCTCAGGGCATCCGTCTAGGGGTTAAGTCTAGAAGTCCGGGAGGCTGGCTCTTGGGGCGGGTCTGGCCCCATCTTGCCTTCTAGGTGTGACTGCAGGCAAGTCTCTGGATCTCTCTGAGTCCTGGCTCCCTTGTCTGTAAAGTGGGCATGCTGATGGCCTTCACCTCAGCATCGTTGTCGGGGTCATGTTAGGTGGGCCTGGGCTTGTCCTGGCCCTCCTGGGTCCAAGCTCCCTAGGCATCAGAACACACACGGGGCACCAAGGAAAGGGCCGCTTGAGCCAGGCTGGATGGTGGCCTTGTTGACGGTGTCCTACCCGCTGGCCCCTTGAGGCCACCTGGGCTGCATGAGGCCCCGTCTCCCAGAGGGCTCCAGGCTTTTGGCTCACTCCCAGCGACTCTTGGGTTGATGAAGACGCTTCATGAGGCTGGTAGCTAGTGCTTCATACGCTAATCGGGGTGGGACAGTGACCTCTGCTGACACTGAAATGAGGGTCAGCGGCAGCAGGTCCTGCTGTGCTTGCCCACTGCTCCAGAAGGCTGCGATTCTCGAAATCAGTGTCCTAAGCTGCTGCGTGAACCTGATTTTGCAGAATAGTGTGGGGGTGAGGTGGGGGGTGGCTGGGGAGCAGCCGCCCTGAGACACACATTCAGCGGACAGAGTCCAGCCAAGAGGCGGGGGTGGGGCGTTGCAGGGTGAAGCTGGGGAGCAGGGACAGTTTTCAAAATCTGCAGAAGTCCAGGATTTGGAGCCATCAGACTCATGTTATTTGCTCATCTGGGCAGTGAGCGCGCGTAGCTGGTTTACACACCTGCAGGCAAGAAGCCTTCCCTGTGCTACACCCAAACCCCGTTCCAGATGACCTCTCTGCAGACGCCCAAGTCTTTGCTGAAATCCCGCTGCTGCGGAGAGCTCCTCCCCAACTGGTTAAACCCCTGGATTCCTTGCCCCAGGCTCACAGAAGGTGAAGACGTTTCAAGATGCCAAGAAACAGATCACAAGACAAATAGTCGGTGTGCATATTCTAAACACTGACTCCCACTTCCCTGGGCAGTTTCCTCGTGGGTGTAATTTCCTGCATGGAGTTCACTCGGGGATGTCCTAGAGCACCTGCTGCTGCGGGGCTGAGCCTGGAGCAGGCAGGATAGCCTGGCCTGCCTTCACTGGCCGGGGACACTGAAGGAGGGCTTCTGCCCCTCGCCCAGCCTGGCTGGGAGACTGCAGCAGCCTCGCCCCTCACCAAGTGTGACCCCCACGGAACGATTGCCCTGGGAGCCCCTCCCAGAGAGCACCCTGAGGGCCCTCCTGAACCCAGCTTGCTCTTCTGCCGGGGCTTTGGGGCCCTTCCTTTTCCTGGTCGTCCTTTCATCAGGATGCCCGTGTCAGAGGGTAGGGGCCCTGGCCCCCAGCAGAGCAGACACACCCACCTGGCTTCACCTTGAGCTAGGCACAGGCCGGAGGGGAGTCTTTGCTACTGTCCCCACGGTGCAGACGAGGAGACAGAAATCAGAGGAAGGAACCAACGGCCAAGATCAGGCCCAGGGCTCCAGGTTCCATCTCTTCTCAGAGCCAGCCTGCTCCCAGCAAACAGATGCAGGTGGGAATGCGAGGGGCAGAGTGGAGGGACAGCCCCCGCCGGCCTGAACGTTCGCCCACTGGAGTGGGGTGCTCGACAACACAGGGTGTGTCTTCCCGGGGAGCCCGGTGCTCCTGCACGCGTTGCCAAGCCCCTCTCGGATGTTCGGGTGTGGATCACTGGCCTGCTGACCGTCCCAGGGGCTCCATCCCCGATCCTCCCCTGGCCGGCTGTGCTCAGAGGTGGATGGCAGCCTCGATGTCATGTCTCCAGCGCCCGCCACCGCGCCTGCCTCCGGCCAGGTTCCTGGGAACCTGTGTTCCCCAGTCCACTCTTTGGATGGGGACCCATGACCCCACCCCCCGCCAGGTCCCCGTGTCCAGCACTGCGCTTGGCACCGAGCAGATTTCATTCACTCGCTCGTGGATTTGGGCGTCCACTCTGAGCCGTGCACGCCTGTTGAGTGGACCATTGCATGAATGAATGAGTGCCTGAGAGACTGAGGCGGACTTTTTTCCCTGCTGCCCTGCCTCTCTGGACAAGTCTGGGCCCCAGCTGCCTTCCAGGGACTTGAGGAGTCTGGACCGACGGGTCTGTATTCTGAGGCTGAGAACAAAGCAGAGAAGGAAAAGCGAGGTCAGGGTGTCCCGGCTGACGTCGGACTGCGCGCGGGCAGGCGGCTCCATCTCCGCGTGCCTCCGTCTCCGCGCCTCCCGCAAAGTTGGGCCCATCACAGCGCCTCCTCCCGGGCCTGAGAGTACTGGCAGGGCGGCCGGCAGGACGGGCGTGGCCATCCGCCCTGTCGCTGGGCCTCGGGGCTGTCGCCAGGAGCGACCTGCGGGTCAGGCAGCTCCCAGGCAGGTGCTCCCATCAGGCAGGCCCGCAGACATCCTTCCCAGCACCCACGGCCGCCCCGGCCCCAGGCCCGCCCTTCCGTAGAGCGCTCTGCTCCCAGGCAGCTCTTCAAATATTTACACCTGCGTGATGCAACGCTGGGCACTGATGGCCTGGTCTGGCACTCAGACCATGACGCAGGCTTTCAGAGCTTCATTTTAATATTTTGTTGGAAGGAAATTGACCCAGAGAGCAAGCTGAAGCTTTTAGAGCATTAAAGTGCCGAGAGGAGCTTGGATAGGCCCAGCGTGAATTTCACTTAAGGGGGAAAGATGCTGGTTTCTGGAGCCTTTTGACCTGGGCGTGGCCCCCCAGACCCTCGGGGGTGGAGCTGAGGGCACCAGGGCTGGGCTCCTTTGCGGGCAAGTGCAGGGCGGCCTGCGCCCTCAGGGCTGGATGGGCGGCCAAATGAATCACGGAACTGGGGGAGAGAGAGCTGGGGTTTGCACGCGGCTGTTGAGACATCTCGACCAAGGCTCTTTGTCCTTGTTCTCACTGGGGTCTGGGCAGGGGAGGCGAGGGCGGGGCTTGCCGGGAGGTGGAGGCACTTCCTGCAGGAGCAAGCTGGGCTCTGAGAGAGGCTCCAACCCAGTCTGTCTTCTCGGGGGACGCCCGGTGGGGATGTGGACTGCTGCCCGCTCAGGGTCAGGACCACACCCCGCCCCACCGTTCCCTGGTACCCACCAGAGGACGGATGATGCCATCCTCCCTGCAGCTGGGTTTCCGTACCCAGATGCTGTAGGGGGTTGATGCGCACCCTGCTGGCTCACTGGGACATGGAGCAGTTAAGGCTGAAGGTCAGGCAGACCGGGGTCAGCGTCCTCTCACCAAGCCTGGGACCCCAAGCCTGCTCATTTCACGGTCACATGGTAACTGAGATCCAGTGAGAGAGTGTGTGTGGAACAGCCCAAGTGGCCGGAATGAGGATGAGCAGGCACCCGGGGAGCAGCGCGGCTGACGGTGGCGGGCGCCCACCCCTGCTGCCCAGCCAGCCTTGAACTACAGCAAGGGGCCAGGCCGCTCACAGCCGCCAGCCAATGCTCATCGCCAGCGAGGACACGCCTGCGGATCTGGGATTCTTTAAGTAGGTTCTGGGTCAAGGTGGACCTCTGCTTAGCAAGTAATTTTTCAAGACATTGCAAACTCTGTGAGCACAAGTTTACCGAGATAATAGCAAGGATAGCTTAGAACGCAGAACAGCCTGAGATGCACTTAAGAATATATCAGATACTCTTCACTGCAACTGCAAGTATCATATAACATCACTTTCAAGTGGAATCTAAAGTAGGACCCAAGTGAATTTATCTACAAAACAGAAACATACTCGCAGACGCAGAGGAGACACGTGAGATTGCCCAGTGGGAGGGATTGGGGAATATGGATCGGGAGGCTGAGTCCAGCAGATGTGAACTGTTATCTATAGGCTGGATAAAAGACAAGGTCCTACTGAAATGGCAACCCGCCCCAGTGCCCTTGCCTGGAAAATCCCGTGGACAGGGGAGCCTGGTAGCTGCAGTCCATGGGGTCACAAAGAGTCGGACACGACTGAGCGACTTCACTTTCTTTCTTTCACTGTATAGCCCAGGGAGCTATGTTCAATGTCCTGTGATTAAGCCGTGATGGAAAAGAACGTGGAAAGATTACATCTGTGTGTATGTGACCAAATCACTTTTCTGTGCAGCAGAAATTAGCACAACACTGTAAGCCGACTGTTGTTCAATCACTCAGCCATGTCCGCCCCTGCGACCGACCCGTGGACTGCAGCGTGCCAGGCCTCCCTGACCTTCGCTGCCTCCCGGAGTTTGCCCAAGTTCATATCCACACCTCAATTTAAAAAAGGACGGAGTTTGGAAAATGACCCCAAAAGATGTCCACTAACCGTAAATCCTTGACTGCTAATTTCAATAGAGCTCTGATCTGCTCATTAAGGAAGTTCTAGAGCTTCATAGAGTTCATAGAACCCCCTGCGACCCGTAAGACTGCTCGTCAGACGACGTGAGGCAAACCCAGTTTCAGAAACCAGGTGGCCTTGCTGTTCAGTGGAGCAGAGTTTCTGTAATCATCCTTCCTCCTGCGTCTGGATACTGCAGAGTGCCCCCTGACCCCTTTGCCCTGAGCCAGAGGTCCTGACCAGCCGGCACCCCAGGGACCACGCGCGGCCGCGGCCCGGCCAGCGACCCGCCAGCCCTGCCCAAGCTCTGTGCTAGCTGAGCCTCTGCTTCTGCCTGTTCTTAATAAGACGGCTGCTTGAGCCTGTAAGTGGATTGTACAGCTAACTAATGTGTCTGTAGCTCGGAATTATTTATCGCCCGTGATTGCTCTGCCTGGGTTTTCAATACATAATTCATATTTGCAAGGTTTTCTCCTTCTGAGCTCAGAGCCAGGAGGAACAAGCGAGCCTGGAGTGAAGGCTGCGTGCTGATGTGGCCGGGAGCGGGGACAGGGCACTGACCGGTGGCGTCCCTCCTGGGGAGCCGAGCGCTCAGGGCCCTGGGCTTGGTCCCTTAGAAGATGAACTCCGAGGCCCACAGGTGCTGCTGCTCTGCTCATCCTCCTAAAGCTTCAGCTGCTTTCAGGCGGGATGCTAAAGGAGACAATCCCTGAATACTCCCTGGAAGGACTGATGCTGCAGCTGAAGGTCCAATACTTTGGCCACCTGATGCAAAGAGCTGACTCAATGGGAAAGACTCTGATGCTGGGGAAGGTTGAGGGCAGGAGGAGAAGGGGGCAACAGAGGATGAGATGGTTGGATGGCCTCACCAAGTCAATGGACATGAACTTGAGCAAACTTCAGGAGATGGTGAAGGACAGGGAAGCCTGGCGTGCTGCAGTCCCTGGGGTTGAGGCTGCAGGAGCTGGCGGGGGGTGGGCTGGCAGGAAACAGGAGCAACCTTTTCAGTGAAGCTGCTTGGGTGCGTGGACGTGCGTGCTTTACACGTGCGCACGTGGGCCTGTGTGCGTGTGTGGAGTGTGTTCATACGGGCGTGAGTGCGGTTGGCATGTGGGCCTGTGTGTGGTGTCTCATGGCGGACAGGGTGGTGCTTAACGTAACGGAGGACGTCCATGACTCTCTGGGCGTGTTGAGGGCTCAGCCCCATGGGAGCCCTGTGAGGGCGCCTCCAGACGGCCATCTGGGGCCGGCGGCCCCCTTCCATTCTCCGTGGGCCTCAGTCTCCACATGGGAGATGCATGCAGGACGGGAATCCCAGCTGAGCTGTAGAGACTGTCTGGGCTAGGGGTCCCGCCTCCGGGTTGTAACGCCTGGTGGTCTGAGGTGGAGCTGGTGTGACGATAACAGAAATAAAATGGAGCATAAATGTCACGGGCTTGAATCACCCCCACACCACCCCCAGCCCTGGTCTGTGGAAAAATTCATTTCCACAGAATTGGTCTCTGGTGCCTGAAAGGCTGGGACTGTTGGTCTAGACCCTGGCATAGGGCTGCCCGCTGGTGGTGCTGTGCCTTGGCGGGAGCCTCCTGGGCATCATGGGCCCTTCACTGCTGAGCCCTGCATATGTGACATTTGGGGTCAGATAACTCTGTCGTCGGAGCTGCCCGGGGCCTTGCAGGGTGTCTAGAGCATCCTTGCCCCCCACAAGGTGTCAGGAACGTCTTCTCCCAGATGTTGGGCCCAACTGCTCCGCCGGTGCCAAGGGTACTCTGGGGCTACAGTCTGCCCTGGCTGTAACCCCGGGTCTGGACATTCATCCTTCGCAGCCTCGGGCCACAGCCCCTGGGCCCTCCTCGGGTCTGTCGTAGCTGGCCAGGGACACGCTGTCGATGGAGGGCCCAGCTCTGTGCTTCCTTCGAGGTTGTGAGTGATCTGCGGGCCAGTCAGGCTGCTGGGGCTTTGGACAGCTGGGGAGACACTTGTCTGGGACTATGGCCCCCCAACCCCCACCCCCAGAGGCCAGTTTTTGTCCCAGTCTTACCTGTCCTTCCTGATCGCTCAGTGGGTAAAGAATCTGCCTGCAGTGCAGGAGACATAGGAGACAGGGGTTCGATCCCTGGGCCGGGAAGATCCCCTGGAGAAGGAAATGGCAGCCCACTCCAGTGTTCTTGCCTGGAGAATCCCATGGACAGAGGAGCCTGGTGGGCTACAGTCCCTGGGGTCACAAAGAGTTGGACACGAGTTAGTGACAGAGACCCACCCATCCCTGGAGGCAGCCTGGCTCGCCTTGCCCTCTGACCCAGCTTGAAGGCCGGGTTCCTGGTGTCCCTGGTCCCTCCTCTGAACCCCCATCAAGACCTCCGCTGCTTTCCACTTGGGTCCTCGGCTCCCCTGGGGAGGCTGCCCTTTGGGGACCACGTGACCGCCAGCAGCCGCCCACCTGCTCGGATGGCACCCGAGTCCTCTTGTCAGGCCCTCCCAGTCCTTTCCTGGAGTCCCAGGGTCCCTGCTGAGCCCCAGGGTGAGTCCTCCTGGGCACTGCCCCTGTCCTGGCCTCCTCCAGGCGGTCTGCCTAGCCCACAAGGCCTGTCTCGCTGTCCAGATCTGTGCCCCCTGTCTCATGGCTGACACAGTCAACTGCCTCTGGATGGAGCTGGGGATTCTCTCCCCTTCAGGGCAGCCAGGCACCCACCGACCAGGCCCCCCGTTGGACAATACACTCCCCCTCCAGGAAAATTCCGAGGGTCAGGGGAGGTGAGCTGGCTGCCAGCAGCCCGTGTACGGGAGGAGGACAGGCCCACCTCTGGACACTGTGACCCCAGGTGGAGCTGGCTCAGGGCTGGATGCTGCAGGGGAGACAGTCTAAACAAGCCTGTCCTGGCCCGGCTGGTTCAAAGTAAAGACGAGAAGACAAGCCCCCAGCACAACCACAGCTGGCAGAGGGTTAGGAGTGCAAGCGTCTGCATCCGTCCAGGCTGGAAGTTTCTCGCACCTCTGGTTGCGTGCTCAAGATTCCCCAGCCTGCTTCCACTGTGCCGAAGAGAGCCTGGCTCCCCTGGGGGCCCAAGAACCCCGCACCCTGACCCGCCGGCCCCAGGGAGCTCAGAGCAGGCTGCCCTGCGGCCGCAGCCTCTAGGCGGCAGGTGTGGAGCCCTGCACTCCGTGGGCAGCCGGGCCTCCGTGGCTTCGGGTGAGGCCGGGCCATGGCCAGGCAGATGCTCACCAGGAAAGCAGGCTCTGAGCTCCCACCATGCCCCAGAGCGCAGGGTGGGGCACNCAGCCTCTAGGCGGCAGGTGTGGAGCCCTGCACTCCGTGGGCAGCCGGGCCTCCGTGGCTTCGGGTGAGGCCGGGCCATGGCCAGGCAGATGCTCACCAGGAAAGCAGGCTCTGAGCTCCCACCATGCCCCAGAGCGCAGGGTGGGGCACCAGGATGCGACAGTTAATTCAGTGATTAAAAACAAGCACTGCTTTGTTGGAAAAGACTCAGTCCTTCCCCGCTGCCGAGGCTCATCTGAGGGTGCCGTGGTCAGGGCCGAGAGCGGGCCGTGCCCGGGGCTGCCAGCTGGAAAACCACCTCTGGGGAAATCTCTTTCTGGGGTGAGGCAGTTGGGCTCCTCAGGGAACAGAAACTTCCAGGGAACAGGAGTGGATGGGGAGCTTCTGTTCCCACGACATCGTCTGAGGATGCTGGACTGAGGGACCCCCAGGGGATCTGAGACAGGACGAGGGTCCCCTTCAGCGCCCGGCAGGCATGGGATCCAGCTCTGAGACGTTGCCCCTGGGGAAGGCTGGTCTGGGGGGTGCGGCCCTGTCCACCGGTGACTCAGGGCGCCAATCCCCTGAGTCTGACCGCTCAGCTCTGACTCTGTCCGGCTCAGAAAACTCCAGGGGGAAACTGGAGGTGTGTGGGCTGTGGTTGGGCCGCACGCAGAAGAGACATCTGCGGAGCTTGAAACCCTCTTGGAATTGGCGTGCTGTCACCCAAAGTCAAATCCATTTTCCTGAATTAGACCGGAGCGCCGATTAAGCCAGCGTCTCCTTGCACGGTTATCATCGCTGGTGCTCTGCGGGCGCCGCGCCAACTGTGTCTAATTAACCATCACTGCATCCCGGAGGACTGGGGTGGGGGGCACTGAGGGAGGGACCAGCCGGTCCTGAGGCCGGGGAACGGAGCTCCACCAGCAGGGACCACCTGAGTAAATCACGGGCCGCCACCACAGGCGGGCACGGCTCCTGGAGCTCAGCCGTCTCGGGCAGCCCCAGGCTTGTTTCCTCTCTGCACGGCTCTGAACAGCTGACCGCTCTGTTATGAAAGCCATTTTGCAGAGTTGGGGGGCCCCCCGCACGCCAGGCACGGGGCTGAGCTGGAGAGCTGAAATGCGGAGGGAAAGGGCAGGGCCTGTGTTTGAGGGTGGCGGAAGCCAGCGGGGCAGCGGAACAGGAGCTGGGTGTCTGGCCAT
>SJYX01001743.1:200091-214754 GCA_006410675.1 Oreotragus oreotragus
GTGTGCCCTGCTGTGTCCGCCAGGTGGGTCTGGAGGCTCCTGTGGCCCTGGGGGTTGGGGTGGGGGAGCGGCCGGGACAGTGAGCAGGGCCGCCCAGAGGCATTGAGGAGCCTGCAGCTCCCAAGGTCATGGTCACCTGAGGAGGGAAGCCTCTCCCAGGCATGCCCGCCTGACTGGGAGCGGGCTCGGTTTCTGAGGAGGCACTGCAGTCTTCAGCCTCGGACTAGTTCCTTCCTGGATTGTGTCCAGTCTGAGGGGTGGATTCCTCCCAGGGTGGTTCATACAAGGGTTTCTTACGTTGGACTGTGTGCAGGGCACTGAGCTCCTCACGCTCTGAAGCTGACCGGAGGCTACGCACCGCGGTTCACGGTGGACAGGGCTCCGGCGCCTGGGTGGAGGGCGAAGCGAGCTTCAGGGAGGAAGAGAGATTGCAATCCGGAGGGGCTTCCCGGAGAAAGCAGCCCGGATGGCGGAAGACACGGGGAGAGGATTAAGGGGGCAGAAGGGCCCTGCGGAAGGAGAGGAGACCCGAGCCTCCCCACCAGGTGACGGGAACCCGGGGCCGTGACTGGCTCCTGCTCCCACTCACGGCCACACCCCCGCTCCGCCTGGACGCCGCCTGGCATGGGAGCTCTTCCCCAGCCTGTGCTGAAGGCCCAGCCTCACCAGGAGACCAGGCCTGCTCCCCGGCAGCCAGGAACTGCTGTCTCCCGGGGCCAGCACCTCCGTGGATCACCGGAGGGGGACGTGGGCACGCTTGTACACGTGGGCGTGTCTGTGCACACGTGCTTCCTCCTGGTCCCAGCCACACGTGGGCCCTGGGGCTGGGGCCATGTCTGTGCACACATGCACACGTGGGCCAGAGGGGGACGGGAGAAGCTCTCTGATGTTGGACGAGTGTCCTCAAGAGGGACAACTGCCTCTCCCTGCAGGTGAGGAGCTGAAGCCCCAGGGAGACAGCCCCCCAGCCTCCATCCAAGTCCTGGTGAGGCCCATCTGCCGGACCTCACATCAGAGCTGGCCTGTAATTGATGTGTGAGACCTGAGGAGGCCCAGTCATTTAATAATTTAGGATGTTTGTGAGTGTTTGAGAGCCGGAAAGGAAGCAGCTGCTTTCAGAACCTGGTCCTCCCAGGCTCCCGGGGGACGTGATGGGCTGGTTGGTCTCAGCAGCGTGTAATTGGACGAGAGCTTCCCTGGGCACCAGGGGCAGAGGCGGGCCCCGGGGACTTAGAGCTGTTTAATGTTTCATCACCCTCTGCCAGTGTCTCTGCAACTCGGTAACAAACACACTGGCCCTCACCTGGTGCGACTTTTGTCAGCATTGCGGGCCCCGGGGGCTGGGAGCAGATGTCTGCTTAAACCACACCTGGGCGTGTCTGTGGGGCGCTTTGGGAGGGTAACCTTTGATCCCGCGACTGAATGGCGCAGGCGGCCCTCCCCAGGGTGGGTGGGTCCCATCCAATCAGTTGACGACCTGAATAGAACCTGAAGGACGACCCTCCCTGGACACAGGGGGAGTTTCCGCCGGACTTGTGCCTGCTCTTTGCCTGTCTTTGGCTCCAGCTGAGACCCCAGCCCTTTCTGGGCTCAGTGAGCTGATAACTGGAGCGACACCGCCACCTGTCCGGGTCCCAGCCCAGCTCGCTAGTTGCGATCTTGGGACTTGTCAGCTCTCATAACCATGAGGGAGAGCAGTTCCGCACAGTAGAGCTCTCTGCACATGTGCACACACACCCCCGGCACTGCTTCTCTGGAGACGCAGACTCAGACACATGTAAACACTCTTCTCACATCAGGTGGTCAGCGGCGAGCGGTTCAGCAACCCCCCACTGGCCAGCTCCCACATCCATGTCTCAGTTACATGCCCCGTGGGGCTGGGGGCCCAGCAGAGAACAGTCAGACATGTCCCCGCTGGGTTGCAGGCAGCCCTGCTGGAGGTGGCCACGTGCAGGTCATGAGCTGGAGAGGAGGTCTCCAGGGGGAGACTGGGGCTGTGTAGGGGCGGGGGCAGGCATGGAGGGGGCTGACAGATGCCGGGTCCAAGCAGCGACGCTGGCCCGAGTGTGGACGGTGCAGGAATGGGCTGCGGCCGCTGGGCAGGGCCGAGCGTCCCCAGGAGGGTGGCCCAACAGCTCTGTGACAAGGCGGGCTTCTGAGGGCGACTGTGGACCCGCATTGTCGCGGCTGCAGGGAAGATGGGCCTGGCTGGGAGCCGACGGCCACGAGGTGCGCCTTCTTTGATCACAGGCTATGTCGGTTGGGCTCCCCCGATCAGACCTCGTGAAGACCCCACCGGGCCTGCCGGACATCAGCTGATCAAAGGCAGATCAGAGAGCCCCTCTGCTTGCTGAGGCCAGATGGTCGGGCCCAGGAACAAAGGGCCGGCTCTGCCAGGCCCAGGCCCAGCAGCAGAAGGCATCAGTCAGTGTCCCCAGGGCCCGCCAGCGTTTCCTGGACTTCAAAACAGCCGTGGGAGGGCAGGTTTTCTCAGCTTTCCACTGAAACCAGCCTCAGGGCTGAGAGAGCCTTCGGTCCCGTGGAGGCCAGAGCTGGCCCTGGGTTTCAGGAAGGAGTGTGTGTGGAGAGCATGCGTGTGTGTCCTGAGCACACAGGCATGTACATGCACACGTAAGGGCACGAGTGTACGTTTCAGTGAGGACCCCTGGGTGGGCCTGCATCTGTGTCCAGATGTATGCACAGGTGAATGCACGCATGCTGCCTGTGTGTGCGTGCTGCCTGTGTGTGTGTGCACACGTGAATGCACATGTGCTGCATGCTGCCTGTGTGTGCACACGTGAATGTCTGTGCGCGCACATGTGAATGCAAGTGTGCTGCCTGTGTATGTGCACACGTGAATACACGAGTGCTGTGTGTGCGTGCTGCCTGTGTGTGCACACACGAATGCATGTGGGTTGTGTGTGCGTGCATGCTGCCTGTGCGTGCGTGCACACATGAATATGTGTGTGCACATGTGAATGCACGCGTGCTGCCTGTGTGTGCACACGTGACTGCGCATGGGTTGTGTGTGCGTGCGTGCCGCCTGTGCGTGCGTGCACACATGAATGTGTGTGTGCACATGTGAATGCACGTGTGCTGCCTGTGTGTGCACACATGACTGTGCATGGGTTGTGTGTGCGTGCGTGCTGCCTGTGTGTGTGTGCACACGTGAATGCACGCGTGCTGGCTGTGTATACATGCTGCCTGTGTGTGTGTTCGAGCATCCCGGGAGCAGCTGTGACCCTCACTTCACAAGAGAATGGCCCCCAGGACCCCCGTGGAGGTCGGTCCTGCCCCGACAGCCCGGGATCCTCTGGCCGAGGCTGGGCGCAGCACCCTGCATCTTCGGCTCAGCGCTCTGAGACAATTACAGGGCCGTTTGCTCTGTGTGAGAATTGGAAAAGTGTTTCCTGGAAAAGAGGCCTGTCTGAGGAGGGGGTGGGGCCAGCCTGTTGGGGGAGGGTGCTTCACACACTTGCCGGGAGAGCTGGCCGTGCCCCCCGAGGCCCTGGTCGTCGTCTGAGACGCGCCGGTCTCCGCGGGGGCCCTGGAGCTGGCCGAGGCTGTGGCAGGGCTGGGACCTGGCGGTGCGTCCTGAGGGGCCTGGCACCTTTGTGGGGGGCATCGGCTGTCCCGAGGGGCCTGGCACCTTTGTGGGGGGCATCAGCTGTCCTGAACCGGGCTCCGGGGTCGCCGCTCCCAGTCACGTGACCTGGAGGAAGGCCTGCGCCTCCCTGAGCCTCTGTCCTGGCATCTGCAGAGTAGGGGTGACGACAGCCCCCCTCTCCACGGGCCGCCATGGAGATGAAGGGTGAGTGCTCTCAGCACACAAGGGGTCTTGCCGTGGGGGGCAGAGGTCTCCACGGTGACCTTCATCCCTTGTCTGATGTAGCGACGCCACGATGCCTGGCACTTTGCCCCTGGCAGGGTCTTGTTGGGTCTCGGGCAGCAAGGACCACAGCGCTGGATGCCAGGATGCAGGAGGTGGGCGTGGAGGCGGTGGGCGTGAGGGCGGTGGGCGTGGAGGCTGTGGGCGTGGGGGCGGTGGGCGTGGAGGCTGTGGGCGTGGGGGCTGTCTCTTATACACATCTAGATGTGTATAAGAGACAGCCATGAGGGAGAGCAGTTCCGCACAGTAGAGCTCTCTGCACATGTGCACACACACCCCCGGCACTGCTTCTCTGGAGACGCAGACTCAGACACATGTAAACACTCTTCTCACATCAGGTGGTCAGCGGCGAGCGGTTCAGCAACCCCCCACTGGCCAGCTCCCACATCCATGTCTCAGTTACATGCCCCGTGGGGCTGGGGGCCCAGCAGAGAACAGTCAGACATGTCCCCGCTGGGTTGCAGGCAGCCCTGCTGGAGGTGGCCACGTGCAGGTCATGAGCTGGAGAGGAGGTCTCCAGGGGGAGACTGGGGCTGTGTAGGGGCGGGGGCAGGCATGGAGGGGGCTGACAGATGCCGGGTCCAAGCAGCGACGCTGGCCCGAGTGTGGACGGTGCAGGAATGGGCTGCGGCCGCTGGGCAGGGCCGAGCGTCCCCAGGAGGGTGGCCCAACAGCTCTGTGACAAGGCGGGCTTCTGAGGGCGACTGTGGACCCGCATTGTCGCGGCTGCAGGGAAGATGGGCCTGGCTGGGAGCCGACGGCCACGAGGTGCGCCTTCTTTGATCACAGGCTATGTTGGTTGGGCTCCCCCGATCAGACCTCGTGAAGACCCCACCGGGCCTGCCGGACATCAGCTGATCAAAGGCAGATCAGAGAGCCCCTCTGCTTGCTGAGGCCAGATGGTCGGGCCCAGGAACAAAGGGCCGGCTCTGCCAGGCCCAGGCCCAGCNTGGGGGTTGGGGGCGGGCGGGACGCGGCCACGCAGGACAGGAATCAAGTGCACGGCAGACGAGGATGCCAGGCCGGGCCTCCGGGCCGTCTATAGTGCTAATGAGTGGCTGTGAGCGTCCTGCGGGTTAATTCCCAAACAGTCAGATCAGACGCATGCCTAAAAGCCCAGTTTGATAAATTTCCAGGACGCCAGCCTCGCGCAAAGCAAAGGAGAGGTTGAAAGGAGGCAGAGCGACTGATCTGCTCGCGTCTGTTTTCACAGGGTCTGAGTTTGGGGACGGCCTCTGACGAGCTGTCACGCCTCCGGCCTTTCATTCTCTCCCCCTTCCCTCAGCTCCATCTGACTCTCCGGGAAGTTAATTCTAGATTTTCAGGACGCGTGAGCTGAGCAAAGATGTCCTTTGTGTCCACGTCAACCCTGAACTCGTGGGGCTGACCCCAGTGCAGCCTCCAGGAGGTGCTGGGCCGGGACGCTGCCCTTCCTGGACTTCACTGGCCTGGTAGCTGTGATGGACGGTGCCCATCGGGCCCCAGGCTGGTGCTGCCGAGTCTACACAGCAGCTGTGCATGCGCCTTCATCCCCAGGAGCTCACAGGGAGCAGCCGGGAGGCCCTGGGAGTCCAGCCTCCGAGGCACCCCCAGGAAACCTAGTCCAGTGGGCAGCAGACGCTTCAGATCCTGAGCTCCTCATCTGGACTTGCGCCCATCGGGAGGGAGGGGACCCCCAGCCCTCAGCCTCCTGGGTGCCCTTGGCTTCCCGCCGCCCACTGCCCCCCACGGCCCGGGCCCTCTGTGTCCAGGACTCCCTGAAATCAAACAAACCAGTAACTTCTCCCTGGTCCTGTGCCCTGATCCCACCCTCGTTAATGTTCCTCCCGTTCTGCCAAGTCTGTTTCAGAAAAGGAGCAATGAGAAACAACCGCCGAAGCTGGGCTGCCAGGCTAGCCGCCCGCTGGGAGGGCCGCTGGGGGCGGGGCTAGACCCGGGGGCGGGCGCAGGAGGGGCGGCCGTTGGGGGGGTCGCTAGGGCTCCGGGGGGCGGGGACTCAGCTCTGGGAGCCTCTGCTCCGCCTCCTGTGGGCCCATCCTGGCCTCGCCATCTGTCTAAGGAGGGAGGGGGGAAACGAGCAGGAGGGACGGAGGGAAACCAGACCCCGCTTCTCTGGAGGACCCCCGGGATCCAGGCACCCGTGTCCACACCTGTCGGTGCCCACCCCCCAGGCCAGCGTGGTGGGCCCCCGGAGCCCCAGCCTCGCCACTTGTCACTCCGAGTCTCTGTGTGACGCCCGCCCCTGCAGCGCCCGCGTCTCCAGATGGCCAGGCGATTTGCTCGTGAAGGTAGACACCTCCCCCGCCCCATCCCGCCCCGGGCACACACTGCAGCCTGTCTGGGCTGTCACTGCAGCTCACGGTCACCTCACCCGAGGCGTGTTTGTTTATCTGCTTCTTTATTCACCCGGGAAGATGGGCCGGCCTCCGGGGAGCATCTGGACTCCTCCTCCCAGCCACCAGCACAAAACTGTGAGGACGGACGCTCAGCCCGGCGTCCGCAGACCCTGCACAGCCCCCCAGGGTCCCAGGACAGCCCCCCGCCCCCATCCCAGTCCTCAGTTTCCCCTGGTGACAGTCAGGGCNCCCCATCCCGCCCCGGGCACACACTGCAGCCTGTCTGGGCTGTCACTGCAGCTCACGGTCACCTCACCCGAGGCGTGTTTGTTTATCTGCTTCTTTATTCACCCGGGAAGATGGGCCGGCCTCCGGGGAGCATCTGGACTCCTCCTCCCAGCCACCAGCACAAAACTGTGAGGACGGACGCTCAGCCCGGCGTCCGCAGACCCTGCACAGCCCCCCAGGGTCCCAGGACAGCCCCCCGCCCCCATCCCAGTCCTGTTTCCCCTGGTGACAGTCAGGGCTGGGGCCGACGGATCCTGGCTCCCAGCCCTGCAGGGGTCCCAGGTGTGAGCCTGTGGGCCGAGTGTGCGCGCGTGAGTCACGCCCACTTGACATCCCTCAGTCGTGTCTGACCCTTTTCAACCCCGGGGACTGTAGACCCCCAGGCTCCTCTGACCATGGGATTTCCCAGGAAAGAATATTGGAGTGGGTGGTCATTTCCCACTCTAGGGCATTTCCTCAACCCAGAGATTGAACCCGGTCTCCGGCATTGCAGGAGGGTTCTTTACCACTGGGGTGGGCCCAGTGGACTCCCCCAAATGTGTGTCCACCCAGAACCTCAGAATGTGACCTGATTTGGTGAGAAGGTCTTTGCAGATGTAATACTCCACTAAGGACCTGGAGATGAGACGTGATCACCCTGGGTTTAGGGTGGGCCCTACATCTGATAGTCCCACTCATAGGATGGGTGGGACTCACAGGGACAGAGAGAACAGGGTCACGGGAGGATGAGCAGAGGCCAGGGGGACGCGGCCACAGTGAGGGCTGCCTGGGGCCACCGGGAGCTGGAGGAGGCGGGAAGGACCCTCCTCGGAGCCTCTGAAGGGAGCGTGGCCCTGGGTCTTGGATTTCTCATTTCAGTCCCACCAGGGGAGTGGAACCCTTTCGTGGGCATTGCTGGTGAGCAGGGGCAGTGGCTCCCTCTGATGCTCCGGGTGAACCTCCATCACCGTTCTGCCACCCGGAGACCACAGAGCCCGGAGTGATGGCCCAGGCCCGGGCGTGGCGCCAGCCCCGCGGGTCTCAGGCAGTCAGAGCAGAGCAGGGTCCAAGTCACCAGCATAAGCGCAAGAGCCTGGAAGCAAGGAGAAGATGGATTCTGAAAAGCTCATGAGTCTCTGAAACCAGAAGGTTTCCCTTAAGTTCTAGCCTATGAGAAGTGATGCACAGATGTGAGAGTTGGACCATGAAGAAAGCTGAGCGCCGAAGAATTGATGCTTTTGAACTGCGGTGTTCGAGAAGACTGTTGAGAGTCCCTTGGACTGCAAGGAGATCCAACCAGTCCATCCTAAAGGAGATCAGTCCTGGGTGTTCATTGGAGGGACTGATGTTGAAGCTGAAGCTCCAACACTTTGGCCACTTGATGCGAAGAGCTGACTCATTGGAAAAGACCCTGATGCTGGGGAAGATTGAGGGCAGGAGGAGAAGGGGGCGACAGAGGATGAGATGGTTGGATGGCATCACCGACTCGATGGACGTGGGTTTGAGCAAGCTCTGGGAGCTGGTGATGGACAGGGAGGCCCGGCGTGCTGCGGTCCCTGGGGCCGCACAGAG
Source organism: Oreotragus oreotragus (assembly GCA_006410675.1). Lineage (NCBI taxonomy): Eukaryota > Metazoa > Chordata > Mammalia > Artiodactyla > Bovidae > Oreotragus > Oreotragus oreotragus. The sequence goes on from SJYX01001743.1 coordinate 208,156, forward strand.
TCGGAGGCGCCTGAGCGACTGGACAATGGCAATACAAATCGGAAGTGGTGGCCTCGGGCGGGATTCTAGCAGCCGCCCCGCCCCGCAGGGGGGAAGCCCCGTCACCAAAGGAGGAGCCCCCGTTGCTGGGTGTTGGCGAGTCCCGGCAGGTCTGTTGGGAACTGCAGCTGCCTGGACAGGCGGGGGCCTGGCCTCCTGGACACAGAGCCGCAGTCCACTGGAGCCAAAGCTGGGCATGACCCAGGGGCGGCAGGACAGGTCACCTGGCTTGGAGTCAGTCCCAGAGCATTGGGGGGACTGACCCCCGGAGGGCCACAGGCACGTTTCCCAGAGAGCTGATGTGGGATTAGCGCTGGGTACACGGGATGGGGGGACCTACAAGGGCGGGCCGTGGACGCTCACTCTGGGGCGTGGCTGCAGTAGGTCCCCTGGAAGGACCCACCGGCTGCCTTGGGAGGGAGCGCGTACCAGTCAGGAGAGGCTGGGGGCTGCTGGGCTGGCCTGGGCCGTCCTCTCAGGGGACGGGCTGCATGCTGACCGTGAGTGATGCGCTGGGGTCCTCGCAGAGCCCCGGGGTCATCCCTCAGGAGACTGGCATACATGGGTGTGGACTGTGCCCCTGACTACGGCTGGAGTGCCATCCCTGTCACCGGAGGCCCCCTGGGTGCCCGGGGTGAGCTGGGCCTCTTGTTCTGCCCCCTCAGCCCTTCCCCACACCGGGGAGCTCCCCCAGAAAGAAAGGAGGCTCAGAGAGGGGAGGACGCTGCTCAGCTCCCCACACTCACTGACAGCTGTCCCTGCGGACACCAGGGGGTCAGGCAGGGGTGTCAGCAGGGACGGCGGGAGGCCGGGAGGATGAGGCGAGAGGGCACGGGGCAATGGGGAGGGTGCCCCGGGTACTCACGGAGCGGTGAACACCGGGGCGAGGGGGGTAGTGTGAGCCACGAGGGGGCAGAGGCAGGCAGAGACGGGGACGGGGGAGCGACCGTGGGGGCGGAGGAGTCCCTGCGGATGCAGGAACGCATCTGAGCGGCTGTTTTCCAGGCAGCTGGGCTCAGAGGCTCACCCAGGAAGAGGAGATGGATGAAGGCCACTGGGAAGCGGGACGGGGGATCGTGGGGATCCCGGCCTGCGGGAGTGCAACCTGGGGGCTCCCTGACCCATGAGAGGAGGGTTAACGGGAGGCCGAGGACCCTGGGAGAGCAGGGCGGACCCGCCCGGATGCCGGGGCCTCGAGGCAAGGCCAGCTTGGCCGTCCATCTTCAGGGGGTTTCCAAAGCACCCCTTGTGCAGCACCAGGCTCCTCTGGTGAAGACCCCCGCAGTTTGGAGGTGCCCCTTCCCCCCTGCCTCCCCTGAGCTCCCCTGACGGGCACGTGCTACCGGGCAGCCCACGTGTCCCCAGGGCGGCTCTGGGCGGGTGTGTGTGCAGCGGGACAGCAGGGGCATGCCAGCCCCTCCAGCTGCAGGGGGAGGGGGTGGAGAGGCAGGCCTGGCGTGAAGGCTCGAGGCCCTGTGTTGCTCTTCCGGGCGGAGGCGCAGACGACAGCAAGTTTGCTTTCTGCAGAGAGTGACAGGCTATTTGCGCGGCGGGAAACAGAAGGAAATTAGATTTGTCCTTGAGAGTCCCCTGCTGGGGATGATCTGTCTTCCACTGGCTCAAATGTCAGGAGCAGGGGGGCCTCGGGGCACGCCGGTGGGGAAGTCAGGGGCATCCCTGTTCCCCAGCCCTGGGGGGCTCTGAGTCTGGGGGCTGGTTTGGTATAACGAACACAGCGGGGTCTCCTGATTCTCAGGGAATCGCACCCTGCCGCTTTCCCGTTTGTGGGAAGAACCACCTGGGCCGAGACGGCTGCCCTCCCCCTTCTTCCCTCCTGACCGGGGTGTGGGCTGTGCGGCCTGGTGGCACTCTTGGCCCACCTTCACCGGGGCATCCAAACATCTGGACGCAGAGGGCCACCCGAGACAGGAGCCCCTTTTGGACGGTGCTAAAAGGCAGAGTCAGCTCTGATTTGTCAGGCTTCCAAGCAAACTGGTCCGGAACGGCACCATGCTGGAAGTGCTCACGAAGGCGGCCCTTCCTGCTGGAGATGACGGGCGCCTCCCGTGTGCCAGGCGGTGGTTCCTGCTGTGGCCACTCCTCGGCGCGGGAGTGACCCCCCGCGGTGACAGGAGGGACGCAGACGGTCCCTTGCCTCACGTTAGGGAAAGACGGGCTCGTCTGGAGCCCAGGCCCTTGATTCTGGCTTCTCTGCCCCTTTCTCTGCACTGATGGGGCTTCGGCAGCAGTGGCCCTGACCGTCCCTGAGGCCCTGAAGTGAAGGGGCGAGCCCAGTAAACCCTGGGACGGGAGGACTGAACAGGGGGCCCCGAGGCTTACTTAAAATGGTGTCAGAGACGTGGCTGTGGGCGGGCTTCATGGGCTTTTTTCTGTCTCATGAACACACAATCAGCTCTCCAAGCAGCCAAGCCTCCACGGGGATCAAACCTGGAAGCAGGGTGGGGAAGCACGGGGTGGCTTCCAACAGAGGCTGGGTGGGGGGTGGCTCAGCTGGGAGGCAGCTCTGGCACCTTTTATATTTCGGTAGATAGATGGCCCCCTTCTCTGTGTGATATCACAGGCACTGGGGGCCTCTTCCAAACCCCGAAACACTACCTCCACCTGCTTCCTGGTGCCCGCAGTCTCTCTGATCGCAGGACGGCTCTCCGCTCCTGACTTGGAAAAGAAGCTAGCTGGTCAGAGCCCACGCCGACGTGAGCCCGCCACCCACCGAGGAGCAGGTACGCACAGGCTCTCAGGGCCCTCAGGCTCCCCAGGAAGGCCCTGCAGACGCCTCTCTGCGCCCTGGGGAGCCCTGGGCGCTCGGGGCAGATGCTTCTGAAGGTACACTGGGCCCTGCCCTGAGCCAGGCTCTCTGCCGAATGCCAGGCACGCTGCCGAATGCCAGGCATGCTGCAGGCCAGCGCCACACGCCCCTGAATGCAAGGGTGTTGCTCCTGGAGGGAGAGGCTGGTGACACTGACCGTCAGTCAGGGACAGATAGTCAGAGAGAGAGGGAGAGAAAAGTCCCACATGTCCGGGCACCCCGATTTTGTTTGGTTGGTCAGAGAAGGGTGAACTAGCCGAGCTTTTGTGGGAGGGTAGGAGCTCTCTAGGCAGTGAGCGGGGAAGAGGTCTCCATGCAGGGGAAAGAGAATACGAGCACACGCCAAAAATCAGACCGACCTTCGCGTTTTTGAAGTCCAAGATACAGTCATCCGTCTTTGTGAACAGGTTTGCCCTTCTGTAGGCTAGATTCCTGGGAAGGTATTTGTGCCATCAGGGAGTCTGCTCACTGACACTTTTTGTTCGCATCACAGAACCGTCCAGTAATTAGATTTTACATATTTACACAAAGTTACAAGCGTGTTCTGACTGTGCTTCCTTCCCACGCTGGAACCAGTGCTGGATATCTTCAGTGTTTTAAATTTTTGTCAATTTAGAGACAAAAGACTATTTACCACTTAAATGTGAATTCTGCGAATGATGGAAACGCCATTTCCCCCTTTGAGTTGCCTTTTTACAATCTTTGCTTATTTTTCTGTTGGGTTTGTCATAATCTCCTTATCTCCTTACGAGGGCTCCTCGTATTCTCTAGTCATCCTTTATTTATTTCAGGGGTTGTAAATATTTTCTCGCAGGCTGTTACTTCTCTTTGGAGTTTTTGAAATAGTGTCTTTGGCTGAATGGAAGCTGTGAAAAGGTTTTAAGAGTAGAATGTGCCAGTTGTCTTCTTCACGGGCTCCAGGTTTCATGTTTTACTTTACACATTTCCCTTCCCCTAAATATGAAACTGTTCTCTATTTTCTTCTGAAATTTTTGCAGCCTATGAAAATGTTCGCGCCCTCCGTTCTCCTGAGTTTCTGCGGCTGGTGTGGGGTCGGGACCCACGCTCCTTCCTGGAAGTGGCTGACCGCGCCAGTGCCTCTCGTTGAAAAGGCTGTGTCTCCGTCACTGGTTTTCTGCATCTGTTTCTGAAATCAGTGACTGTTCGTGTGCGTGGGGCTAAGTTTAGAATTTCTATTCTGTCCCATTACTCTGCATGTTTCTACATCAGTACCTCTTTGTCCTGATTATTATAATTTAATAATCAATTTTAAAGCTAGACTACTAAAGTCCTCTTTGATTTTTTTTTTTTTAAGTAAAAATTATTTTGGCTGTTCCAGGACCTTTGCTTTTCCATGCAAAACTTTAGAAAGAGCTTGTCAATTTCTGTGGGGCGGGGAGGGGGGAACAAACCTGTTGGGATTTGGATCTGGACTGAGCTGAAGCTATAGATGCAACTGGGAAATTGATAACAATATCGACTCTTCCGATTCATAACTGTGGTCTCTCTCTCCATTATTTAGGATTTCTTTAAGCTCTTTCAGCAACTTTTTTAAAATCATTTTCAGTATACAGGTCTTGGACGACATATCATCTTAGACTTGTCTCCAAGTATTTCATTAATGCGTTTCCCACTAGTATTTTAAAAGAAATATTAACTTCTGATTATTGCTGGCATATAAAAAATAGATTATATTTCCTCCTGTCTTGTAAACTCGATTAGATCTGGTCGCTTCTTGTCGATTCCCTTGTTTTTCCACTTAGACAGTCGTGTCCTTGGTGAGCGGACGCCACTGACTGTTGCCTTTCTGATCTGTGTGTGTCTTGTTGCTCGTTTCTGCTGCTCTGACCGTGACCTTCAGTACAACCTGGAGCGGAAGCGAGGAGAGGGGACACTCGGTTCACTCTGGGTCTCAGGGCAAAGGCATCCAGCCTTCACCGTTCAGAGTGAGTTTCAGCTGTGCCTTTCCCGTGGATGGCCTGTATCTGGTTAAGGAAGTTCTCCTCCACTTTCAGTTGGCTGGGGTTTTTAGTCACGAGTGGATGCTTGGTTTAGCCAAATGACTCTGACGTATGCAGGTGTGTACCTACCTGTGTACCTATGTCAACATAGTCAACTGCATTGATTGGTCAGCAAATGTGAAGCCGGCTCTGGGCTCCCAGGTAAAACCCCTCTGGTTATGGCGTGCTGCCCTTTTTAGATGCAATGGGGTTCTGTTTGCTCATACTTGTTGAAGATTTGCGTGACTATGTTTGTAAAACTTCACCCCTCCCCGGGCCGCGGGGGCCCTGGCCTCCGCTCAGCCCGTCCCCCAGCCGTCCACCCTCCCTGGAGCTGCGGCGTCGCCCTTGCCTCCCCCCGCGTCCTGTGACTGAGGGCGTGCCCCTGCGGGTGGGGGCTGGCGGCGCTTGACTGCACCAGGAGATAGGAGACGCACTGCTCTCCCAGAACAGACGAGAAAGAGAGCCGCTTGCCACTGCCCCCGACTGCTCTTCTGAGTCCAGCCTGGCGCTTCCTCCGCCCTCGGCCACCCGTGCGGGGAGAGCCCTCTGGGACGGGCGGAAGAGGCCCAGGGGAGTGCTGTGCCTTCAGGCGGGGGCCGCAGACACCCACCCTGGCGCTCGCACCAGTGGCCTCCCGGTGGCCGTGAGCGCCAGCTGAGCGCCACGTGTGACTCCGGGCTGTGCCCCCAGGGCCCAGGGCGGACCTGGGTACCCCGAGCGGCCTCTCCTCCCACCACCGCCCCCCTGCCTTCCTAACCAAGCTCCCAGTGCCCTTTCTGCCACAGGGCCTTTGCACAGGCCGTTCTTGAGACTGGCTCGTCGTCTGCCCAGTATCTCCACGGTTTCTCTCTCTCTCGAGTCTGTGTGGACCTGTTCCCTCAGGGAGGCCTTCCTCGCCTCCCGTCTCATTCAGCGGTCCCTTCAGCAGCCCCCGATGGCAGGCAGATTTATAGTCTCCTGAACCCTGCTCATTTCTGTCTAGAACGCAAGCTCCAAGCGTGTGGATCAGCCTGGAACATCTCCAGCGGTGAACACGGCGAGCCGCAGGGCTGTGTGGGAGCTCGCGGGAAGGGGTCCAGGCGGGGCAGGCCTCCCACAGCCTCGCATGCCCGGGTGCAACGCTGTCCTGGGTCCCAGGGACTTCCACATGTTTGCGGTTCTTGACTGACGTCTCACCCTTCTCTGAGGCAATTATCCAGTTAGAAAGAGCTAAACCAATCTCTTTATGGCCATAACTTGAAGAAGTGATGCTACGCAGGGTCCAGAGTGAAGCCTGTGTCCCCAGGATCAGGATCTGGGCCTCACCTGTGGGGGTCCTCACCTGTAGAGAGGGTCCTCACCTGTACAGAAGGTGCTCACCTGTGGAGTCCTCACCTGTGGGAATCCTCTCCTGTGGGGGTCCTCACCTGTGGGGGTCCTCACCTGTACAGAGGGTCCTTATCTGTTGGGGTCCTCATCTGTGGGAATCCTCAACTGTGGGGGTCCTCACCTGTACAGAGGGTCCTCACCTGTGGGAATCCTCACCTGTGGGGTCCTCACCTGTGGGGTCCTCACCTGTGGGAATCCTCACCTGTGGGGTCCTCACCTGTGGGAATCCTCACCTGTGAGAATCTTCACCTGTGGGGTCCTTACCTGTGGGGTCCTCACCTGTGGAAGTCCTCACCTGTGGCGTCCTCACTTGTGGGAATCCTCACCTGTGGGGTCCTCACCTGTGGGAATCCTCACCTGTG
>SJYX01001743.1:234531-249280 GCA_006410675.1 Oreotragus oreotragus
TGGAGCCCCCGACTGTAAAGGGGGTCAAGGATGCCCACCTGGGGGTCACAGGCTGCTGGCAGGGCTCACTAAAGGCAGGGACACCCCTGGGGTTAAAATTCCCATTGTTGCTATGGTTACGGGGCCAGTGTCCCAGGACTCACCCCTCCCCCAGGGCACGGACTCTCCACTTCCGCTTGGCTCCCGCCGCTGGGTGCTCAGTGGAGGGGGTTCCTGGAGGATGAGCAGTGTGCCTGTGACCAGAGCTGAGCAGCCCACACTAGTACTTAGCGACCAGATGCTGCTGGGGGACCGCGTCTGTGCGTCTGCACCCGCGCAAGTGTCTTTGTGTGTGTGTGTGTGTGCACATGTACGTGCATGCGTGTGTACGTGCACGCATGAGTCTCTCTCTCTCTGTGCATGCATGTATGTGTGTGAGTGCATGTGCATGCATGTGTCTGTGCATGCACGCATGTGCATGTATGTGTGCGTGAATGTGTGTGTGCAAGTGTGTGTGTGAATGTGTGCGTGCGTTTAGCACTCTGCTCCCCTGTGGCTGCACATTTTATAAGCCTGTCACAGATTTAAAGAAACCTCCCAGCCTACTTTGTACGTTGACGGCGTTAGGCTCGAGACTCTGATGCGGCAGGCGCTGTGGCCGAGGGCGCCTTCTGGTCAGACACCAGCTGCCAGGAGCTCTTCTGCTCAAAACCGGCCTGGCTTCCTCCCAGCCATCACGCGTGTGTGGACGCATGCCGCACACACGCGTCCGCGAGCTCGGGAGCTGAGGGTCTCCTGTCCCAGCGCCTTGGCTAGGTTTCCCCTTTCCTCGCGTTTCTTCGTTCACCGGAAAGATGGCTACATCAGGGCACCGTGTTTATACGCTGGAATACGACGCAGCAGCATTCCCACCCGACCTAGAACTGTCCCTGTGCACACGGAAGGATTCGCAAAGCTGTTAGTGAGGGCCTAAGTGAAGTCAGAGCGGAGCGCAGGCGGCGCCACGCAGCCCCTGTCTGTCCGTTTTGGTCCTGAACGCCCAGCCCCTCCCTCCCTCCCCCCTTGGCAACCGCAGGTCTGTTCTCTGTATTTGTGAGTCTATCTGTGTCTCACAGATTTCTACAGTTTTCAAATGCACAAATCTCTACCCTGCGGACAGAGGCGATCACCTGCAGGAGCATTGTGGAGAAACACCCTGGCAGGCCTGGCACCAAATTCTGGGTCACAGTTACATCTGTGGGGTGAGGGTCCCTCCCCAATTTAAATTAAGCAAAAATCCAGTATCAGAGTCATTTAAGGTTTAATCACCAAGCCTGCAGTTTTCACAGAGCACCTGTCAGACCCTGCCTCCCTCCAAGCTGTTCAGGAGACAAAAGTAACCCGGGCTGAGGATGTGGGCTGTAACTCTTTTTTTTTTCCATTCTATCTTTTTTTTTTTTCATTAGTAGGTTTATTTATTTATTTTTTTTTAGATCAGGTTTAGGTTCACAGAAAGACTGAGCAGATAGTTCAGAGGACAGAGCTCCCAGACACCCTCCTGCACCCACAATATCCTGATCATTTTACTACGTGTTTACTTTTGCTTTGCTGGATGGAACGGGAAGTGGTACCCACTGCAGCATTCTTGGCTGGAAAGTCCCATGGGTGGAGGAGACTGGCGGGCTACGGTCCACGGGGTCACAAAGAGTCAGGCCCGACGGAGCGATTAACACGCTTGCTTTGCTGGAACTTTTTTAAGATTAAGTTTTAGCTTTCAGAGCAGTTTTAGATTCACAGCAAAACTGGGCAGGAGGTCGAGAGGTCTCTCTGGTACCCCTCGCCCACACTTCCCCCAGTACCAACAGCCACCTATTACTGTTTCCAATGTTGACTGGTTTGGCTGTGTCGGGGCTTGGCAGCAGCACCCGGGATCTTTGCTGCATCGTGTGGATCCTTCATTAAGGCACCCGGACGCTCAAGTTGCTGCATGTGGCCTTAGTTGTTCCGTGGCCCGTGGGATCTTAGTTCCCCGACCAGGGGTGGAACCTGCGTCCCTTGTATTACAAAGCAGTTGTTAACCACTGGACCGCCAGGGAGGTCCCCATCCGCCCGTGACTGACACACACCGTCACCCCCCAGAGTCCACAGCTTACATTAGGGTCCACTCTCGCTGTCGGACACTCCATGGGTTTGGACAAATATGTGATGACATGTACCCACCATTACCGGGCTTCCCAGATGGCTCAGTGGTAAAGAATTCTCCTGCTAATGCTGGAGATGCAGGTTTGATTCCTCGGTTCGGAAGAGCCCCTGGAGGAGGGCATGGCGACCCACTCCAGGGTTCTTGCCTGCAGAATCCCACGGACAGAGGAGCCTGGCCGGCTACATGCAGTCCATGTGGTCACACAGAGCTGGGCGCACATGCACACCCAGCTCTACTGCCTCCTAAGGGCAGGCTCTGCCCAAGAGCCCCCGCACGCACTGTCCACCGTCGAGTCCCTGGATCCAGGCACGAGGGGCGAGGTCCACACAGCCCCGCTCCTGGCAGTCTCACGGCAGGCTGGGGCTGGAGGTTTCCCACGGAAGACTGTGGGGCAGTGGGGGGCTGAGCAGGCAGACACCTTCTTGTAGGAACCAGGCGTGGTAAGACTCTGATCAGGACACAAGTCTTGCTCTCTTTGGTCAGACATTTGAAGATAGATTACATATCTTTTTTTCCTTTCGCTCTCTTTTCCTTGGCTATCAGGGAGCTCAGAGTTACACTTAGCTTGCCACTGCAGACGGCTTCACGTCTTGGTTTTGGTATAGTCACAGTTTCTAACTCAATTTTTAATCTCTCCATTAACCATGCATACGGTCTTTGCTGTTTTCACCACAGAGCATCTCACCTGATTATAGGAAGAGGTGGCTGCCTGTAAATCACTAGAAATGATGCAGGGCTGGACTGAGATCTGTGAGGACCGCCGGAGAGGGAGGCACGGTCCTTGCTCTCAGTGACCCTCCGGTGTGTGCAGAAGTGAGATGTGCCCACGGGCAGGGTCACAGCCCCAAACTGGACTGTTTGGACCAGACACAGAGGGGCTGCCTGCTCATCCAATCTGGAACCCACACTGTTCGGACAGTCAGTCACGCCTGCCTGACCAGCCTGGGCTGACCACAGGCCCCTCTCTGGAGCTGGGGGTCAGCAGCTGCTGGAGAGGATGTCCCTGGTGGTGGCCCCTCCCCAGAGAGTCCAAACTGCAGCTCCTGCTCTTGAGACCCTTGGATCTGCCCCAGCTCCCACCCTTCCGGAGCCCAGCTCCCTAGTGCTGACCTGGAAGCTGTGAACGGCCGGAGCGCTGCCAGCGTACCCGTTGTCATCTGTTGCTGCTGTTTTAGGTTGCGTGGCTTACACTGGTCAATGTCAGCCTCTGCTGCTGGCATCCAAAGGGCTGTGCAGACCAAGGCTCTGCTGTCTTTGCTGGGCTCAGCTGGAGGGAGCAGAGATCACTTAGCAATATCTGCCCTGCACCCGGCATGGGGAGAGATGGCCCCAGTGTCCAGTATCACAAGCTTGGTTCTGACCACCACACTTCCCCCTTTACTCCAGACCCTGCGGCCTTCCTAGGAACCAAGTGCGCCCTTTAAGGAGGCCAGCTGCAATGCCTGTCTTTATAATTCACGACTAGTCTGCTGAATGTCCTTCCTGAAGGCTCATCTATGCCTGTATCCAAGTAGCACTCGACAATCAGCCTTCCGGACCTTGTCAACAGGACAGGCAGGAAGATGAATTCTCCCGCACTAATTCCCAGACAGGCCAGGGCTCTCTGGGTCACTCTTTTTTCTCAGCTCGCCCAGCACTGGGGGGGCGGGGACCTGTGGTTCTGGGGTGAGGCTTGGGGGAAGGCTGCCCTCCCTGGCGCTGCAGCTGGGTCCTGCGAGGCCAGCTCTCCTTGCTCATTCCTAAGCACCGCTGCTCACCCAGCCAGCACAGAAGAGAGCCCGCCTTTGCCACGATGGCGACTCGCTGCACGAGAGCCCATTCCTTGGGATGATGAATGTCTCTCTCTGGTGGGGCCCTTGGGCTTTCTGCACGGAAGCCAAGACATGTGTAAGGCCCTTTAAGAGCACTAATTTACATGGCAAGTACACAGATTACAGAATACCGTATTTTACTGGTTTTACAGCAGGCCAGCGACTGGAGCCTGGGCCTTTGCAGACCTCGTGTCATCAGTCTCGGGCCGGACGAGCCAGCAGATTGTATCTGCCCTCCCCTGACGTGCCCCGCAGCCAGACGGAAGAGCGTCTTGTCTGGCTTTTTTCATTTTTCTCCTAACAGGTTCAATATTTTAACAAGCCCAAGTGCCATATAACTGGAGGTGGTTTCCAGGAGACGGGCCTCGCGCTCCGTACTTCTGCCACAGTAATTAATTTAGTGGCTCGTGAGTTATGGACTGCAGCGCCTCCGAGCCCTGCCTCACTCCCCTCCTGGTGCTGCGAGGCCTCTGAGTTCCTTTTATCATGACGACATCTCCGGTGGGGCAGACCCAGGGCCCGGGGGTTTCTGAGCCAAGGTGGACTGTGGCACAAGGCCACCCAGTGACCCAGCCAGCCCTTAGCACTTGCTGTCTGTCTGTGCCAGGCTTGCGGTGATGCTTAGCAGGGCATGGGGGCGAGCCGGACTCTGACTCCCTTGGGAGGTGGTGGGAGTGGGTTATGGGGCTCTGGGCCGACATCCTGAAGGACATGACCGGGGGCTTCCAGGCCCAGGAGGGGGTGGTGCCTGCTTTGCCCCATTTACCCATGAGGAGACAGGGGCTCGGGGAGGAGAGACAGCCGGCCCACGGGGCGAGACTACGATGGGAGGGGCTGGGCCTTGAACCTCTGTGCCCGCTCGCTGGCTCCTGGCTTGCCTTAATCCGTAAGTTGGCTGAGTGGGCCAAGGAGGCCTCCTGATGCTGTGGGGACCTTTGGAAAGTGAAGAGGTGGTGAAGGCAGGAAGGAAGAGGGAAACTTTCCCAGAAGGAGGGTGCACAGCCACTCGAGGCCAGTGGCCCCCAGGGACCAGCAAGGGTTTGCTGAGCACAAGCGAGGTGGACTCCCCGTCGCTGGGAAGGATGGTTCCTCGTTGTCGGGAAGGACGGCTCCCGTGGGGGCTCCTCCTGCCACCGCAGGCCACCCCCCACCCCACACACACACAGCAGGAGGGGACGGCCCTAACTCTCAGGGCTGGGATGTCCTTAACTGGGACCCTGGCTGTCGCCTCCCCCAATTCCCGAGTGGCGAGACATGGAACTGAGTCGAAAGGAGTAGAAAGCCCCGGGTGGTGAGGGCATCTTCACAGGGATGGGGTGGGCAGCGGGTAGGAAGCCTCCCGACCCGCAGGGAGGGCGGGAGGCCGGGCCGCGCATCGCTGTGCCCACTTCACACACAGGGGCCGAAGCAGGGCAGGACGGCCCGGGAATCCCCGAGGATTCCCCGACGGCCTCACGGCTCAGAGGGCCGGTCGCCAGGGCCAGGCGAGGCCGTCCCCAGCCTCCTGCGGGAGGCGGCCCGGGCAGCGGATGTGTTGGCCCGGCTCAGGGTGCCGGCTCCCTCGACTGCACGCCGGGAGAGAGATCCCAGAAGGAGGGTGCACAGCCACTCGAGGCCAGTGGCCCCCAGGGACCAGCAAGGGTTTGCTGAGCACCAGCGAGGTGGACTCCCCGCCGCTGGGAAGGATGGTTCCTCATCGTCGGGAAGGACGGCTCCCGTGGGGGCTCCTCCTGCCGCCGCAGGCCCCCCCCCACCCCCACACACACACAGCAGGAGGGGACGGCCCTAACTCTCAGGGCTGGGACGTCCTTAACTGGGACCCTGGCCGTCGCCTCCCCCACTTCCCGAGTGGCGAGACATGGAACTGAGTCGAAAGGAGTAGAAAGCCCCGGGTGGCGAGGGCATCTTCACAGGGATGGGGTGGGCGGCTGGTAGGAAGCCTCCCGACCCGCAGGGAGGGCGGGAGGCTGGGCCGTGCATCGCTGTGCCCACTTCACACAGAGGGGCCGAGGCAGGGCGGGACAGCCCGGGAATCCCCGAGGATCCCCCGACGGCCTCACGGCTCAGAGGGCCGGTCGCCAGGGCCAGGCGAGGCCGTCCCCAGCCTCCTGCGGGAGGCGGCCCGGGCAGCGGCTGTGTTGGCNGCCCGGGAATCCCCGAGGATCCCCCGACGGCCTCACGGCTCAGAGGGCCGGTCGCCAGGGCCAGGCGAGGCCGTCCCCAGCCTCCTGCGGGAGGCGGCCCGGGCAGCGGATGTGTTGGCCCGGCTCAGGGTGCCGGCTCCCTCGACTGCACGCCGGGAGAGAGAGGACTCCTGCGTTCCATGTGCTTTTGGTCTCGTGTTAGTCGTTAACTAAAGAATTGCTTCCAGGAAACAAGCAGGACTGTGTTCACAATATTTTGGGGGTGTCTCCATCTCTTGCGGGGCTGAGACAAGGAGTCAGTATCCAAATGTCACACTTGGCTGGGAAACGGTTTCATATGAATAAATATGAGAATCCGCAGGATCCGCAAGAGGAGCGAAAAGCGATCTGTGCTGAGGAGACACAGAAAAGCGACACTGTTCACTCTCCTGTAGGGTGAGAGTGACTGGAGAAGGCGATGGTACCCCGCTCCAGTGCTCTTGCCTGGAGAATCCCAGGGACGGGGAGCTGCCGTCCACGGGGTCGCACAGAGTCAGACACGACTGAAGTGACTTAGCAGCAGCAGCAGCAGCAGGGTGAGCGTGTTTCTCTGAAAGGCTGGGTTTTAATTCTGCCTGAGGACAATTCCCCCACTTTGGGCTCAGGAGTGAACCAACCAGCATTAGAGTCTGATAATCGCTGCGGGGCTCCATAGCTGTTTGCCCTAACCTGGTCTCTGGGCTCTGGGAAGAGGCTCCACCTTGGGTGGGCGTGGCTAGGTGCCTTACTCTGGCCAATGAGATGGGCAGGGGTAAAGCTTCTCCGTTCTGGAAAGACCCCTGAAGGGCCCCCATATCCATTAGTCTCTTCTGGGACGGAAGTGCAGACAGGGATGGAGCCTCCGACCCTCGGGTCCCTGGGGTTGAGTGGCTAAATCTTATTGGCCGCGCGCAGCAGCAGGTCTGATGGATGAAAGCTCTCTTTGTTACTGCGGCAGGGCCTCCACTAGCCTGACTCAAACAACGTAACGCCTGCGGATGCTTCTGGTTACAAGCCCTGGGCCACACTGGGCTACAGGAAGTCCAGTAGGAGAGGAGGGTTTCTTAGGGTCTCGACAGAGTAGGTGAGAGTCTAGAGGAGGGGTTTCCACATTCCTTGAGTGCTGGGTGTGCTCTGGGAAGCCCTGAACCCACTGCCCACAGGTCATCGCCCTGGACCTCCCCCCCAGAGATGCCCATGGCCACGGCCACCTTACAGACAAGCAGGTGGGGTCACAGAGGAGAAGGGGCTTGCCTGGGGTCACCGGGGTCACAGAGGAGAAGGGGCTTGCCTGGGGTCACCGGGGTCACAGCACAACTGGCATCCTTCCCTTGGCCCCAGCAGGGCCCTGTCCCCTGAGGCTCCCAGGCTGTTTCTGGTCTCACGGTGAAGGTTCCCTTTCTGCAGGTCAGGAACTGGGTGGGGCCTGATTTCGGATTCCACTCCAGGGCTGTCTGGGTGATAAAGATGACAGTGAGTCATCATCCAGAGGAAAATGAAGCTGTCCTAATATGACGGGTCACCCTCGCCAGGCTGAGCCAAGAGGCAGGGGTCAGAAGGGCGGGAGGATGGACTCCGGCCATAGGCTCTGGGAAAACTCAGTACTAAGCGGCCTCCCTGGGCCCCAGACATGGCTGGCCGGGTGGTGGGCAGTGAGCTGCCACTGGGAAATACTGACCACCTGGGGGTGGGGGAAGGGAGGAGGGGGGAGCCACAGACGGCACTGGCCACTCCCCCGCCAACCCCGCCCCCTGCTTGTGCCCCTGTGCCCTCTGGGGTCAGCCGTTTGCCGCAAATAGCCTAACTCGTGCTCGGCCTGGGACCTGTCCTCACAGGGCCCCCGCAGGTCTGGGGACGCTCTGCAGGGCCCCAGCTCACAGGACCCTCATGGCCCCCAAGTCCCGCTGGTCCTGAGGTGACCTTCCTGCCAGGCCCGGCCCCTGCCAGGGGCAGCATGGCCCTCATCATGGGGTGCAGAGCCCTCTAACAGCCTCCAGACACGGCCGCTGGGCATTGGGAGAGGGGGCTGAAGTGTCTCTGTGTTGTGAGGCGCTGGGAGGGTGCAGCCTCCTTCTGGGGACCGCGTTGGCACAAATCTCATGGCCCAGGCAGTGGAGGGGCCGCCTGTGAGCCGCGCATCTGAGTGTGGCTCACTGTGGACGTGCCGTTTATCGGACGCCTCAGGACCGAGAGCCGTGACGACCAGCTGGGTGATGACCGGGGGCGCTGAGAGCCTCTGCCGCCCGGGCCAGCAGCTGGCAAAGGGCCCACCTGTGTCTGCGGAGGCCCAGGGGAGAGCAGCCTCCGCCCCCCATCCCCTGCCTCCACTAGGCCACCGAGGGCGGGGTCAGAGGGAGTCCCCCGGTGCCCCAGGAGGCTCCCTAGGAGCGGCTTCTGGGAATGGAGGGGCGGGTCAGGCCGCTCAGGGACAGGAAGACAAGGAGGGCTGCGGCACAGCCAGGGCGGGGCAGGGGCCCAAGCGCAGGCCCCGGGTCTGGGCGCTAAATGCTCATCGCGAATGCCCTCCCAAGACAACAGGAGGAGGCTGCTGGCCAGGCGGAAGCTTGCTCAGCGCCTGGGGCTCCAGCTGCTCCGACCGGGGGTCTGGCCGTCCTGACCAGCCCGAGTCAGAGTGACCTCGGATAGTCCAGCCCCCATCGAGCCTGGTCTCCCCTAAAGCCCAGAGTTGGGCCAGCTCTCCACCTGCACCTCCTTCTCACTTGAAAACATTGTCCCTTGAACAAGAACAGTGACACGCTGAGCTGCCCAGGGGGCCAGAGTCATGTGATGGCCCAGCCTTCTGCGAAGTCGCCTGGCAGGAGAGGAGGCTCGGGTGAAGCCNCCCTAAAGCCCAGAGTTGGGCCAGCTCTCCACCTGCACCTCCTTCTCACTTGAAAACATTGTCCCTTGAGCAAGAACAGTGACACACTGAGCTGCCCAGGGGGCCAGAGTCATGTGATGGCCCAGCCTTCTGCGAAGTTGCCTGGCAGGAGAGGAGGCTTGGGTGAAGCCCGCTGCCAGCTGCTTCGGGAATGGCTGTCAAGACCAGCTCCTTAAGGAGGAGACGCTGACAGCTGGGCAGCCTCCCAAGGCCGCTGGCTGGGGCTTGAGGATCCAGGCAGTGGGTCTCAGCAGCTCTCCTCAAGGGTGCGTGAGGCCAGATGGCGGCTTAGCCTCTGGGGGTGCACCGTGGGGGGAAGGGCAGAGCAGAGGGACAGGGCAGGACAACTCTTCTTCCCTTTGGTGTGGGGAGCACGCTGACAGCTGGGCAGCCTCCCAAGGCCGCTGGCTGGGGCTTGAGGATCCAGGCAGTGGGTCTCAGCAGCTCTCCTCAAGGGTGCGTGAGGCCAGATGGCGGCTTAGCCTCTGGGGGTGCACCGTGGGGGGAAGGGCAGAGCAGAGGGACAGGGCAGGACAACTCTTCTTCCCTTTGGTGTGGGGAGCCTTCAGCCAGCCTGCTGTGGTCAGTCCAGGTGGGCCGCACAGAGGCAGTGACAGGAGGAGACGGCTTTGTACACACACGTCCAGGCCGAAACAGAGTCGATGGGCTTGCCCTCTGTGCTGGGTGCTGGGACAGAGGGGTCACCGGGGCAGGCAACGGGCCTCCCGCTGGGGATTCACATGCTCAAGAGCTGAGGGACTAACAAAAACCAGTAACAAGTACGCGCTAACATAGAGAGCATGGTGTGTAGGCTGAAAAAGGAGGCGCGAATGCCAAGGGTGAGGAGGGAGTCTACTTTAAAACTGGGCTCAGGGCAGGTCTCACGGATGGGGGCGTTTGAAAAGAGACTTGTGGAAGGAGGGAAGGGGCATGCCGACATCTGCCAGAAGAGCATCTGCAGAGGGAACGGTGCGTGCAAAGGGCCTGTGGTGAGAACAAGTTCAGGGGCATCCACGAGGCCAGGCGTGTCAGGGGCGGGGAGGGGAGGGTGGCAAGAAGGCCCCGGAGCGCCAGTGGGGGCAGGTCTCAGGGCCTCAAGGGCCAGGACTTTGGCCAGACTCCGGGTGAGAAGGGGGTCTTGGGTTTTGAAGTGACCTGACTTGTGGCTTAGAAGCTCCCCCTGGCTCCTTGGAGACCAGGCTGAGCCACAGTCATGGAGAGAAAGGCCAGGTCAGAAGAGAGACTGCACAAGCTCCAAGATCGTAGGGATCTTGTCAGCCCGCGTGAGAACGTCCCCTCGCCAGGCTTCAGTTTCCTGTTTTGTAACATGGAGGGTGTTGTGGACGTCTGGGTGGAGAGAGCTCAGGGGAAGCAGGCCACCTTGGACCTCGATGTTCCCAGCAAGGTAGAGGAGTTTGGTGGAGAAGCCCAGCCCCTGTCACCAGGAGAAACTCAACCCAAACTCAAACACCCCCAGTCCGTGCACCGTCCCGCCTGAAGTCCTCGTGGGCCGTGGAGGCCGGGTCTGGTCCCTGAATCGGCGCTCCAGGACTGGGGACTTGGAGAGAACCACAGCTCTTTGAAGACACAGTACAGATGAGATTGCCCGGTGCAAGGATGCTGAGTCCGTTCTTTTCCTTCCCAGACACACAGCTGGACCACACGGCCCTGCGCTCGGGAGGGACCCCGTGTTTGTCCTCTGACCGGAGGCCTCTGGGCAGAAGTGACTTAGCTCACGAGAGCCCTGCACGGGGCCCGTCACCAGCATCCCTCCGTCAGCGTTGGGTCCCGGGATTCTGAGGGGTCAGGCAGGTCAGCCGGGAGACAGGAGCCGCCACCGGGGCTGCGGCCGTCGCCTCCCACGCCGCCCAGCGTGGGAGTGGGAGTGGAAGTTGTCTCAAGGCTCTGAGACGTGGGGACGTTTGTTACGGCAGCTGCCTGCTGCCTAACACCTACTCCTTACAGGACGTGCGCTCGGGGCCTCTTGGGGTGCCCGAGTGATTGGCTCAGCAGAAGCTGAGATGGTGCAGACTCTGGGGAGGCCACGCGCCTTCAGCCGCCTCTTACACCTGTGGGGTGAGGAGGGCGCCTGCCTCAGGCGGTGGCAGTGAGGGCTGAGGGGCTGAAGTCCAGGTGGCCCAGAAGGGGCCTCCCCTGGTGCCCCTGTCACTGGTTCTAACTCACGCTCTCCACCCAGGTAGACAGGTCGGTCCTGCAGTCAACAGCTCTGCGACACAGGGCCTTGTGCTCTGACCCCCAGCCCCGCCCCGACAGGGCCTCCCTTCCAGCCTCACTGTCCTGCCTGCCTGCAGGCCGTGGGTGACGAGCGCTGGCTCCAGGCTGGGTCCACACACCCCAGCTGGCCTCCGGCAGACTCAGACGTGGCACAGAGCCAAGCTCCCCCGCCCGCTGCCCAGGTTGCCCTCTGGACTAGGGCCACCTTGGTATAATGATCATCGGCTCTTGGAGAGATGGAGAAACCGAGGCCCAGGTCCCCAAGTGACGCTGTCAAAGTCACACGTCAGCGTGAGCAGCCACGCCAGTGCAACAAGTTGCCCCCCGATCCACGAGATTTCTAGGACTCCAGACTCAAACAGGCTGGCGTCCCACCCACGCTCTGCCCCACAGGCTGGGTGAGCTCAGGCAGCAGCCTACGTAGCCTGAGCCTCAGTTTGCTCACCTGTAAAATGGGGGAGATGATGTAAACCAGCCTCCCAGATGGCCCCCGTGACCCCACCTCCTGGTTTCCCTCCTCGGCAGCCCTTCCCTTGCTGGGCCAGGCTGGGTCTGTGTGACCAGCGGCAGCCTGCAGAACGGGCGCTGCATCATCTGAGATTAGGTTATGAGGGCGGCGCGGCTGTGGCTCAGATGGCTGTGCTCCTGCCCCTCTCAGAAGGCGGGGCCGGCCAGCTGCCCTGCTGCCATCAGCAGTCTTGCTGGAGAACTGGGGCCTCTTGCCAACTGTCTCGTGCGTGAGCCTGGAAGAGGCTCCTCCAGCCCCACGCACGCCTTCAGATGAGGCAGTGCCAGCTGTCAGCCTGACTGCCCCCTCCTGAGAGATCCTGAGCCTGCCTGAGGCTGCCCTGTAGGCGGCAGAGATGGAAGGAACACGTGCTTTTTGTCTCCTGCAGCCGAGACGTGGCGGCCACTTGTCTCCCCCTTGCAGTAGCTGTGGGTGAGGAGTGCCCACCCACCGGTGGGGCGGCCTGGGGATTACACGGAGGTACGTGGGCACCTAGCTCCTGGCCGGCCCAGTGCCTCGTGGCCCGCTGCCTCTTCCTCCCTGCCCTTGCTCACCCTTACCACCCAGGAACCTAAGGAGCCTCCTGCTCGTTTGATCAAAGCTAGCGCTTTCCTCTCTCCTCTAGTGCAGCTCGGGAATGTGGGTGACTGCCAGAGGAGACAGTGAGGCTTTATTAGGAGCCGTAACTGGGATGCTTGTGTTTGGAGAAAGCTGGGGAGATTTACGAGTGGCGGCTGGTGGAGGCGGGTGCCCTGCGTCTGCGCGCACTCCTCTCCTTCTGCCTCCGGAGAAGCTCAGCCCTTGAGTCTGCTCCCTTCAGAGCAGGAGGAGGCGGAAATTGAATTAGTCTGCACATCTCTGCTGATGATGGTTTTACTCAGGGCCATTTCGCTCGCTCATTTTTAATCTCTTCCTTCCATTTCTAAACAGCTGGCAGCTAAGTGGAGCTCAAGTGCACATTCTGGGATCGTGTCCAGGCTCCTTGCCAGCCTGATCCCCTCTCTAGAGCGTCCCCTCCAGCCGGTGGGGAGGAGGGCTGCAGGGCTGTGGGGGGCTGAGGAGAGCGGGCGGCAGAAACCGGAGCCTGGAGGGCAGATCCGGAGTGGGTGGCAGGGCCCACGTGTGCATTTTAAACCAGGCGGATCTCTGTGGCCATGTGCAGGCCATATTCATTGCCTTCTCTGGGGGTCCTGGGACCCCTGCCCCCACAGCCGAAGCACTCTGGTCAGAGCTATTGCTCAAAAGCTCAGGATTCACTCTGCAAACTGCGGGCGGGCCTCCTTCCTAGCCTCCTGCGGCTGTGGCGACAGCAAGGGCAGCTCTCAGCCCAGGGGCCGGCCCCTGTGAGGGCTCAATAAACGCTCACTATGATTATTTATAACAGCTGATAAAGGAAAGGCCAGCGCCCTGCCCCCAGAGCCGGGCCACCGCCGAAGGAGGGACACCGACCAGCTCAGGGCTGCTGCCTCTGTCCAGGCAGAGAGCGGGGTGGACTAAGGTTGGAGGAGGCAGGACGCGCCGGGCGGATGGAGTGGCAGGCGCAGCCTCAGCCGGGGAGCCGTTTGCTGCGCTTGTGTGTGGGGGCGTGGCCCCGCAGGCGCAGTGAGGCGTGGGCGTGGCGGGGTGGTGGGCGTGGCGGGGTGGTGGGCGCGGGGCGGGCGAGACGCACAGGATGTGGGCGTGGCTTGGTGGGAGCAGCAAGGTGCAGACCGGAGGAAAGGGTGGGGGTGTGGTATGGACTTGATGCACAGGCATGGGCGTGACGCAAGGGTGTGGGCGGGGAGTGGATATTACGCAAGGGCAGGGCGTGGTGTGGGCGTGGCTTGTTGGGCACAGCAAGGTGTGGGCGTGGCGTGGGCGTGGCGGGGTGGTCGGAGAAGCGTGGGCGTCACGCATAGGGTGTGGATGTGGCGTGGGCGTGGCGGGGTGGTGGGCGTGGCGCGGGCGGGGTTTGTGGGAGGCCAGGCAGGGTGCGGTATGGGCGGGGCAGGGCGGAGGAGCCGTGGGCTTCCTGGCTGGGCCCTCCTTTCCAGGGCGGCAGTGTCTCAGCTGTCCTCTGTGGGCTGCTTGAGAAGGCGGGAGGGGCCCAGGTGGACCGAGAAGAGCGGGTCTGGGCGCAGCTAGGCTGCGGGGAGAGCCCTTGACTCACACAGAGGATGGAGCTCTGCAGCCACTTGACCAGGAGAGTGGTCCCAGCGGTCGCGGTTGGCAGTTGCAGTTCTTTAGCCAGAGTCTGAAAAGAGATTGGACCACAGCCTTGTCTAACTCAATGCAACTATGAGCCGTGCAGTGTGGGGCCACCCAAGACGGGCGGGTCATGGTGGAGCGTTCTGACAAAAAGTGGTCCACTGGAGAAGGGAATGGCAAACCACTTCAGTATTCCTGCCTTGAGAACCCCATGAACGGCATGAAAAGGCAAAAAGACAGGACTGAAAGATGAACTCCCCGGTCTGTAGGTGCCCAATATGCTACTGGAGAGCAGTGGAGAAATAACTCCAGAGAGAGTGAAGCGACGGAGCCAAAGCAAAAACAGCCCCCAGCTGTGGATGTGACTGGTGATGGAAGCAAGGTCCGATGCTGTGAAGAGCAATACTGCAACCTGGAGTGTCAGGTCCACGCATCAAGGCAAATTGGAAGTGGTCAAACAGGAGACGGCAAGAGTGAGTGTCAACATTCTAGGAATCAGCGAACTCAAATGGACTGGAATGGGTGAATTTAACTCAGATGACCATTATATCTACTACTGTGGGCAGGAATCCCTCAGAAGAAATGGAGTAGCCATCATGGTCAACAAAAGAGTCCAAAATGCAGTACTTGAATGCAATCTCAAAAACGACAGAATGATCTCTGTTTGTTTCCAAGGTAAACCATTCAATATCACAGTAATCCAAGCCTATGCCTCAACCAGTAATGCTGAAGAAGCTGAAGTTGAACAGTTCTATGAAGACCTACAAGACCTTCTAGAACTAACACCCAAAAAAGATGTCCTTT
>SJYX01001743.1:257028-322444 GCA_006410675.1 Oreotragus oreotragus
GTGGTCATGTATGGATGTGAGAGTTGGACTGTGAAGAAGGCTGAGTGCTGAAGAATTGATGCTTTTGAACTGTGATGTTGGAGAAGACTCTTGAGAGTCTGTTGGACTGCAAGGAGATCCAAGCAGTCCATTCTAAAGGAGATCAGCCCTGGGATTTCTTTGGAGGGACTGATGCTGAAGCTGAAACTCCAGTACTTTGGCCACCTCATGCGAAGATTTGACTCACTGGAAAAGACTCTGATGCTGGGAGGAATTGGGGGCAGGAGAAGGGGACGACCGAGGATGAGATGGCTGGATGGCATCACGGACTCGATGGACGTGAGTCTGAGTGAACTCCGGGAGATGGTGATGGACAGGGAGGCCTGGCGTGCTGCGATTCATGGGATCGCAAAGTGTCGGACACGACTGAGCGACTGAACTGAACTGAACCAAATAAAAGCTATTTTGTTTGGGAAGTTGCATTCCTTGAATCAATAGCTGATATGTCAGATAATAAGATTAAAGTTTGGCCTCCCACTTGGTTTGACTGACACCAGGCTTGGAGACCAGTGGGCTGGAGGGTCAGGATGTCTGACTCCTGGAGTCCAGACGGGGCTGGCTTTCCCAGGGTGGTGGGTGGGCGGGGCTGAGACATCCATGGAGGCCCCCCTCCCACGCGAGGACCCCCTGCATTTGTCACCAAGTTTTCACCTTTTAAGAGATGGGAGTATTTTTAACCAGCTTGTCAACACCCTTGTAATTTAAAAAAAAAATTTCACATTGAAAACTGGCAAAGTGGTACATCTGAGGAAGCATAAAGCCTCCTTGACAGCGTGGAAGTTGAGGTGGGGTGCTTACTGGAGGGGAGGGGAAGATGCGTTTTGAAAGGCCCCTCAGCGGAAGGCTCTGGAAGGTGCAGCAGGCGCGGAGCAGGGGTGGAGCTAGGCCCTGTGGCTCTGACGTCCGAGGGGCACAAGACTTAGGTATCACAGGAGAGGCGATGCCCTCCGGAGCTGTTTAGGGTCCTGGGGCAGGCGACGGGGTGATGGCTGCCCCAGCTCTGGACTCTGGGTGAGGGAGACGGTGGGGCGTGGTGCTACCGAGTCTCAGAGACGCTGTTTCTTCAGGAACCCGGCTGAGGGGTCACCCTGGCCTGAGAGCAGGCTCCCGGGAGTGTTTTCAAGGCCGATTCCTTCCCTGGCTTCCTGTGGAGCCTTAGCAAGGCCCTGACACCAGCCCCAGAGGCACCGCTGGCCCTCGTGGGGATCACACCCCAGTCAAGGCACCCCTGGACCACCTGACTCCCAGACGCCGACCCCCACTCCAGCAGCCCAAGGTGGCCCAGGCCGCTGACGGGTGGTGTGGGCAGGTGTCCCCAGAGGTGCCTGGAGAGCAGACGCTGGCCCTCCTGGATGAACAGTGACGGGAATCTGAGCCTCAGAGGGGCTGGCGGGGCCGATGCGGGAGGGGTCTGACCTCAGAGGCCTCAAGCTCCCTGCCAGCCCTGGAAAGCCCCGAAAGATGAGAAGCCCTGGATAGTCGAAGCCTGGACTCAGCTTCCCCTGCCCTCACACCTTTCAGCCCAGTCTTCAGAACAGCCTCAGGGTTCAAGGGCATCTCAGAGGTGCTGAGCGCTGTGCATACAGCAGGCTGTTCAGATGCTTGTTGAGAGACTCCCCACTGTTGGCAAAGCCTGGTGAGCTTTCTGTTTAGAAAAGCGTAATTTGTGTGCCTCCCCACCGCCCCCACCGAGCCGATGCATCTGTGCAGAATGACGCCCCAGAGCGAGCTTGTGACCTGGGGGCTCGGCTCACTCCCGGTGCCCTGGGGGAAAGACGTGACAGAATAACCAGCTGGCTGGGCAGGGGGCGGGGACATCTTGCTTCCGCCCTCAGCTGGTCAGGTGATCCCATGAACTCTGTCTGAGCCCCCAAAGCTGCCTGGAGCTCCCACAGCCCATCGTGAGACTCGAGAGCGACTAGAACATACAGCCCACTCAGGGCGATGCTAGAGCCTGGGTGGGACCTGGCGGGCGCCCGTCGGGGCTCCGCTGCAGCCTGGCTGGGGACGACCTTCCTTCCTCAGAATCTAGTCCCTTGTTCCTGAAATGGGACAGTCGGAGTGGCTCCGCAGCTTCTCCTGGCCGTGAGTCCCAGAGGTGAGACCCCCCCCTCCTTTACCCACAGTCCCCACTCAGCAAGCAGTAGGGCCCCGAGCGGGCGTTCATGAGGAGTGGGGGACCTATAAGCTTGGTGCTAGCCCCCACGCTGGCCCCTTTCCCACAGAGGCTGCCCCGGGCCCGGCCACTCTCCAGGGCAGCTGTCCTCCAGCCCATGGCCCGGCCCGGCCTGGGGGCCTCCGTGCCTCCCAAGGTGGGGAGGAGAGAGATGGAAGGTCACCACCTCCACCTGGAGGGGCTGCTTGTGTCTCACTGGCTGGAACCAGTCACGTGGCCCCACCTCCCGTCCCACCTCCCAGAAGGAGGACTGATATGGGACCTGGTGAGCAAGAAGGGCCGTCTCTGCCTCTTAGGTTCCTTGTAGATGAGCAAACGCATGTGAGCTTGCTGGAAGCTGGGTGGGCAGCTGTTGGTGGGGTGGGGCCACAGCCGGGAAGGCAGAGTGGATGCTTAAATGATGCTTAGTTCCAGGAGGGTGTCCTTTCAACACCTTATCACACACAATTAAATCCTCTTCGAGGACAGCGTTTGAAAGGCACTTCTGAGGGAGCGAGCCAGCACTGGGTGCTGTGTGTCCGGTTGGTCCCGGCCTCAGGGAGAGAGGCTGCCGCCCACTGGCTGATGGATCATTCTTCAAGAGCACAGCTGACCCCTGGGCAGGGGGCCAGGAGTG
Source organism: Oreotragus oreotragus (assembly GCA_006410675.1). Taxonomy (NCBI): domain Eukaryota; kingdom Metazoa; phylum Chordata; class Mammalia; order Artiodactyla; family Bovidae; genus Oreotragus; species Oreotragus oreotragus. The sequence continues at coordinate 259,860 of SJYX01001743.1, forward strand.
AGGCTCTAATGATGGATGACCCAAGCAGGCTGGTTTAATTTCCCACCATCACCTGCCACTCTGCGGCCAGCGCCTGCGTCATTTCCCAACTCTGTCCATCCATCAAGCACGCGTGAGGCCGAACGTGCTCCTCATTTCATTGTTGGGGGACCTTGGGCTGGGGGAGGGGGCAGGGGATGGGAGAACTGCCCTTCTCAGAAGCAGGATGGGAGATTGGCAAAACCAGAAGAGCTGGTTAGATGGGCTGGGCTGGTCGATGTTTTAGGAAGAGCTGAAACGCGTGTGCTGATTTATAATTAGGGGTGTGGATGGTGCATGCAGACCCTCCCTGTTGCGGGACACACAGCTCAACGAGGAGGCTGCCTGGAGCTGCCGGCTGAGGCACCATGGCAGGACCTCCCTCACGTTGTTGTTCCTAAGAAGGGGCGCTGTTTGACTCCCCAGGCCCTGAACCCTGGTGGAGGTGCTGCGTTTGTGTGTTTTGGGGGGTGTGTGCTCTGAAGTGTGGGCTGCTGGTTGGTCGAGACGCAGCCGGTGCAGCAGAAGGAAGTCCCATATGTTAGTGACGAAACTGTCTCATCGCTGCTGGGGGCCGGTGCCTCCTCCCTCCCCCCCTCACCTTCTGCCTCGGGCCCCTCCTCCGAGGGCTTGCTCCATCCCGGGCAGGGGCGTCGTTAGCCTTTAAGGTCCTGCCGGGTCCCTCAGAGGGGTGCCAGCAAATCTGATGGCCGGATGATTCCTCCCCGCCTGCCACGTTCCCCTTCTCGGAGGTGTCAATTGCCTGCCTTTAAAAATAGATTTATTGTTTTCTTATTATAAAACGAATCCATCATTATTGCAAAAAAAAAAATAGTTCAGAAAATTTAGAAAGCTGAAGGAGACTGTCACCGCCCCCTTCCCACCAGCAACCACCCTGTGAATCCATCGTTACTGCAAAAAAAAAAAAAAAAAAATCAGAAATTCCAGAAAGTTGAAGAAGGGAGTGGTAGTCACCCCGCTGACTAGTGGGCACCTCGTTTCTAGGCAGAAAGAGCACACGTATGTAAACACGCCAAGGCTGTGTGTTCGCACTGTTGGAGCCGTGCAGCTCCTGCTTCTGGGTTCTGGGGACGTGGTCCTCGTCCACAGATGCTGAGCCACGTGGCACTTTCCCGCCTACGGCAACTCACTGTTAACCCAGTTTCCAGTCTGGCTGGTGAGACCTTGGGTGCAGCAGGGAATCTTCCAGCCTCTGGTCCTCGTTAGGGAACCTGGGCTGATAACACCCCCACCTCCGAGCGTGGCTGGCCTCAGGGAGACGGTGCTCGTTGCCTGCGGGGTCTGGCCCAGACCTTGCAGCGCCTCTGAGCACCCCGTCCTGCTGCCCCCGTGCTGCGGCTCCTGGGACAACTGGGCTGAGGGCTGGCGGACCCTTTCAGTTCTTCCTTTGTGAACTCCACAGCAGCAGCCAGCCCCAGGGTTGGGTCCTTGCTGGCCGNGCCTGCGGGGTCTGGCCCAGACCTCGCAGCGCCTCTGAGCACCCCGTCCTGCTGCCCCCGTGCTGCGGCTCCTGGGACAACTGGGCTGAGGGCTGGCGGACCCTTTCAGTTCTTCCTTTGTGAACTCCACAGCAGCAGCCAGCCCCAGGGTTGGGCCCTTGCTGGCCAGATGATTTGGCGCTAAGGCAATTGCCTGAAAGAGGAGCTGCGGGGTCCTGGGGTCCCTGTTCCTTCAACGTGGAGAATGTTCGGGAAGCTGATATTGCTTTTAGAGAGCCTGACCCGGGGCCGGCGTTTGCACACAGGCCACAAGGCACAAGGTGGAAGGGGCTGGTCAGAGGGGGCACGGCAATCGGAGGCCCCTGCCTCTACTGGACACGCGGCCCGTCCTAAGCGGCCAGGCTGCGTCCAGTTTCCTGGAGACTGGAGTCCAGCTTGGCCCATTTTCTAGGCTTGGGCAGGGGTGCTTGGTGGACGACCGCACAGGGCCAAGGCGGTGGGACTCAGGGGCCCCAGCCTCCCCTCCCCTCGGGCCCCACCCGCCGGGCGAGTGCGAGGCTGACCCCGGTGGGGCCTGCAGGCCGAGTGGTGGACCCTGTGAGCTCGCGGTTCTCACAAGGGTCTCGTGGCTCCCGGGGAGTTTGCTCGCCTTTGCTCTTCATCCCAGCCAGCTAACCACGGTGAAAGAACTCCGGGGTGCCGCCTGGAGAAATAGTGCCGGCTCCAGCCCATCAGGTCATCTGTGCCGCCTTGGACCCTGTGAGCTCGCGGTTCTCACAAGGGTCTCGTGGCTCCCGGGGAGTTTGCTCGCCTTTGCTCTTCATCCCAGCCAGCTAACCACGGTGAAAGAACTCCGGGGTGCCGCCTGGAGAAATAGTGCCGGCTCCAGCCCATCAGGTCATCTGTGCCGCCTGAGTCGCTGACCCGTCAGCCCCCGGCCTGGTGCCTTCCTGAGTCGAGAGGAAGGTTGAGCAGGGCTGCCTGCTGCCCACCCCGAGCAGAGCCCAGAGCCTGCCCAGTGCTGGGGCCGCGGGCTGCCTGATCGCGCCTGCCCCACCCACAGGCCCCATGTGACGGTGGCACCTCGGAGTGGGGAACTGGTCTTGCCCATCACCGTCCCTCTCGGGTCTGGCATGGACTCAGTGGAGTCAGGGAAGCCCAGGGATGACCATCAGTGTTCAGTGCCCATCACCCCTCTGTGCTACCCCGGGCTTCCGGGAGGAGCCTTGCACCCAGCGGTAAGGGTGTGGTATCTGCTTCCCGGCTGGCATCTTTGCCCAGCACAGAGCAGCTCTTCACAGCCACGTGAAGCGGCCAGTGTGCAGACAGCGTCTCCGCGTGTGACACGGTGTTCCTTCCGCGCAGCCACCCAGACCCACCCAGCCCCTTCTCTGCCCTCCGAGGGAGGGGCAGGCGTGGTGACTTTGAGCCTGGCCTGTGGCCTTCCCAGGTGCCTGCTGAGGTGCACGGCTGGGGGCTTCTGGGGTGGGGGGTCCATGTGAGGTCGTGGGGGGTAGAGACCGAGGGGCATCTCTGCTCACGTCCGCCAGGCCCACTGCTGGTTGCAAGGTGGGGGAGGGGAGGCGTGACCCTGAGACCCTTCTTCAGACAGTGATGCTGGCCCCCGGCAAAGCCTTCTTCCCAGACAGGAGGGCTGGGTCTTTAGGGAGACCTTCCTTCTAGCAGGACTCATGGCCCTGACCCAGACACGCCACCCCAGCTGCTCTCGGAGCCTTCTCTCCCAGCCCATCTTAAGAGCACTGCTCTCATTGTGTTGGGGGTTGGACGGTCTGCAGCCCCTTGGGCTCCAGCCAGCTCGAGAGTCATTAGCATCATGAAGTCCAGGAAGCCTGGCCCTGGAAGTCGGTACTGGAGACCGTGGGAGCACCTCAGCCCAGGGCCAGCTGCTTCTCACCCCCAGGCTCTGTCTGGGCCAGATGGCCCAGAGGCGGGCTGTCCAAGGACACTCCTGCTCCCCTCCCAGGAATAAGGATGCTGGTGGGGAGACAGGTGAGAATGTGTTCCTGAGTCCCACTGACCCCGAGGCCCCCGGCCGGCCAGGACAGGTGCTGTGACGGGACGGGTGGGGGCGCAGCCGGAGGAGCCCTGCTGAGGGCACTGGCCTGCCCTCCTTGTGCAGAATGGCATCAAGACGTCTGTGTCTTTTGCTGAAAAAATAGCAGCCTCCTTTCGCGGGTGGGCTTGCACAGGCAGCGCCGCCCTGAGGCCCCAGCCCCCACGTGGGCTCTGACTCGCCTCCTCCCCTGCGGCCCCGACAGCCACGTGAAGCTTGGTGGCTTCGGGAATGGAGGGTTGGGGGGTGGTGCGTGCTCGTCCAGGCACGTGGGTTGGCAGAGGGTCCCAGGTCGGGCTTGGTGGGGCTGGGGTCAGGGTCGCAGGGTCTCTCAACGGGCACCTGTCATCACTCACCTGCCACAGGGACCCCTCTTCTGCTCCCGGGACAGCAATGTCCTGCAGACAGGAGTCCGAGGCACCCCTGCAGGACACATGGTTGGGGAAAAAGAAAACAGAGCATTCGGGCCCCCGCCGTCAGCGGGGCGTGAGCAGAGGAGGGATCAGGAGTGAAGAAGGGTCTGGCTCAGGAGCTGCTGAGACCGTCTGACAGGGGATTCGGGGCTCCCCCAGGCTGAAACTTCCCTGTGGTGCCAGGCATGGGGCAGGGCTGTGTGCTGAGGCCCAGACCTTCTATCAGGAGATGCCATGCCGAGTCTGGCCATTCAGCCCCTGATGGCCCTGTGTACTCACCGAGCCCTGCCCTGTGCCCAGGGTCGAGGAGCTGAGAGGGACTTAGGAGACAGGGTCTTTGTCCCTGGGAGCTTCCTGCCCACATGGAGGTGCCTGGCACACAGGTGAGTCAGCAGCACGCGGTGATGTGCAAGCAGCGCCTGGCACTCGGGACGCAGGGGCAGCTGGTGCAAGTCCCCGTGCAGAGACACCGCTTGATCACACAGTGTCCCGAGGACAAAAGCCGTCCCTGGTCAGCGCTTTGGGGCCAGGAGTCTGCGGATGGCTCACTTACGCTTTGCTTTGATAGTTCTCCATGAAAGGGCATGACAACAGCTGTCCACTTGTCTGGGATTGAAGAGGGCAGCTTGTCGTCTAGAAAGAGAGGAGCCAGAGAGAGACCGCAGATGCAGAAAGACAAGAGAGACAGACAGACACAGAGAGACAGAAGGACAGACACAGATAGACACAGAAAGAGACAGACAGACAGACACAGAGAGACAGACAGACAGAGACAGACAGACAGATGCAGACGCAGAGTCGCAGAGGGGGGCGTGTGTTCACCTTACCGCCCCGGGAGGGCAGTAAAGGGCCAGGGTCTCTTGGACGCTGCGCAGTTGAGCTGGGAGCAGGCCTCCAGGTTCTCATGTCCACATGGACACACCCCACAGCAGGCCAAAGCACACTGGGGAGGGTCCTGCTGCCCAGAGCTCACGCTTTAGTGGAAAAACATATCAAACACCTACCGTACAATTAGCTGTTACTGAAATGATCATTTAAAAAAAATCTTTTCTCTTTTACATCACTTTATAGTTACAGATGGAGAAGGCGATGGCACCCCACTCCAGTGCTCTTGCCTGGAGAATCCCATGGACGGAGGAGCCTGGTGGGCTGCTGTCTATGGGGTCGCACAGAGTCGGACATGACTGAAGCGACTCAGCAGCAGCATAGTTACAGAAACACTGCACAAATAGTACAAGATACACTCATATACAATGTGTTTTCTCTCTCCATCACCACACGCAAGCACACACACACACACAACACGCACACAGGCACACACAACATGCACTCACACACATACAACGTGCACACAGGCACACACACGTACACACAACGTGCACACAGGCACACACAACACACACAGGCACACACAACATGCACACGCACACACACATGCACACACAAGGCACACGAACATGCAACACACACACAAGCACACACACAATGCACACACACACATACACACATGCAGGCACAAGCACACACAATGCACACACAGGCACACACACAACACACATACATGCACACACACAGGTACACACACACACACTCACACACACAACGCGCACACAGGCACACACAACACGCACACACATGTGTGCACACATGCACACACTCAGGGGCACACACATGCACGCACACACACGGACATGCACACGCCCACACACACATGCATGCACACACACAGGTACACACACACACATGCACTCACACACACAACACGCACACAGGCACACACAACACGCACACACATGTGTGCACACACGCACACACGCAGGGGCACACACATGCACACACACATGCACGCACATGCATGCACACACATTCTCACATGCATACGTGCGCACACATGCACACACGTGCACACATTCACACACATGCGTGTGCACACATGCTCACACAGGCACACACACATGCATGCACACATGCACACACACACNACACGCACACACGCAGGGGCACACACATGCACACACACATGCACGCACATGCATGCACACACATTCTCACATGCATACGTGCGCACACATGCACACACGTGCACACATTCACACACATGCGTGTGCACACATGCTCACACAGGCACACACACATGCATGCACACATGCACACACACACACTTGCACACACACACACGCACACACATCTATACCATACTGTTCTGAACTATTTGACGGTAAGTTTGAACCGTGGGGCTGACCCTTTGCGCTCAGTGCTTTCTTGTGTGTGTTTGTCTTTCGTCTGCGCGGCGCAGCCATCAGGACCTTAGTTCCGTGACCAGGGGACGTGCGCTGGGAGCTCAGAGTCCTAACCGCCGGGCCGCCAGAGAAGCCCCTGCCCTGTATCAGCACTGAGTAGCACAGCTCTCACATCGTCACAGGGCAGCGATCGCAGTCGGGAGATGCTTCTGAACGAGGCACAGGCCTTGTTCAAGCCTGGCTACTTGGGGCCAAGTGTTCTCCAGAGGCCCACCCGGAAGTGGGGTTGCACCTTTCTCAGTGCATCCTAGGAGGCAGATGCCACCTTGTCAAGAAATTAACCAAAAAAACACCAAAAAAAACCAAAAAGAAAACCTTGATGGCTGCCTCCATATTTATCACACCCAGAGTCCGTTGGACTGCAAGAAGATCCAACCAGCCCATCCTAAAGGAAATCAGTCCTGAATATTCATTGGAAGGACTGGTGCTGCAGCAGTCTTTGGCCACCTGATGGGAAGAACTGACTCACTGGAAAAGACCCTGATGCTGGGAAAGACTGAAGGCGGGAGGAGGAGATGACAGAGAATGAGATGGCTGGATGGCATCACCTACTCGATGGATATGGGTTTGAGCAAGCTCTAGGAGTTGGTGATGGACAGGGAGGCCTGGCGTGCTACAGTCCACAGGGTCACAAAGAGTCAGACACGGCTGAGCAACAGCAACTCTCCTCTACCCCCTCCAGATGGGACCCTCCATCTGGATCAATTCCTTCCTCCCCAAGAACTTCCCTCAATATGTCCTACAGTGCAGGTGGTGAATGCCCTGTTTACCTGTAAATATGGTTTTCCGCTTTCATTTTGGAGATATTGTCACTGGATGCACAATTTTGGATCGACATGTCCTCAGTCCCACGTGTTCTGTCCCCATCACTCCTAGGAAGCACTTTGCTCCCTTGCAGACAGTAGATCTGCTTTGAAGAGTTCTTTCTTAGTCTTTGGTGTTCAGCGGTCTAATCCTGCTGTGTCGGGGAGTCATTTTCCTTCCTACCTCTTCCACTTGGAGTTGGCTCAGATGCTTGGACCTGTAAGTTTTCTGTTCTTCACAAAACTAGGGGAAGTTTTGATCGTCAGCCTTTCCAGTCTTCTGTTCCTGGCCCATTCTCATAGAGACGTATGTTGCACCTCTTGATATCCCCCCACTGGTTGTGGAAGTTCTGTTCACTTCTTCAGCACTTTTTCTGTCTCTTCACCAGAGAGGACAGTTTCCATGACTCCACATCTCAGCTCACTGGCCCCTTCTCCTCCCATTTTCCATCTGTTATTAACTCCACCCAGCAAGTGTCACAGTTCAACACATTAAGCTCTTTAGTCCTAGAACTTTCTCTTTATCCTTTTTTATGCTTTCCATTTGCTTATTGAGATTCCCCCCGTATTCATTTCCAATGAAATAACCTCTTTTTGGTGCTCAAATATATTTATAGAAGGTGCTTTAACTCTTGGTCTGCTATTTATAACAGTCTTTTCAAAGTCAGCCTCCCTGAACTATTCCCCTCCCCCCGTTTACAGGTCACATTGCCAGGCTTATTCTCATCTCGTCATTTTTGTTGCATGCTTGCCATTGTTGATGCTTTGAGAGTCTGGGAATTTTTGTCTTTCTAGAGAGAGAGTTGGGTTTTGTTCTGACAAGCAGCTCATGTACTGGTGGGTGAGCTGATTCTCAGACTTGGTTTCGAGTTTCATTAGATGGGCTCACAGAGATTCTTTCCCAGAAAGAATCTGGGAAAGACTGAAGGTGGGAGGAGAAGGGGACGACAAAGGATGAGATGGTTGGATGGCATCACTGACCCGATGAGCAGGAGTCTGAGTAAACTCCAGGAGTTGGTGACGGACAGGGAGGCCTGGCGTGCTGCGGTCCATGGGGCCACAAAGAGTCTGAACTGAACAGAGAGTCTTCCTCTAGGGTTGGGTTAGTCCTGCTCCTGAGGCATAGCCTTTCCAGGCTGTCTTGTTGAACGCCTGGGAATTTCAGCAGACTTTCTCTGTTCCTACTGGCTGTGTGGATCATCTCCCTGAATGTGCAGCCAAGCATTCAGAAGATATCAGGGGGCCCTGTGTGGGTTTCAGAAGCTCCTACTTGGACCACCTCTCTGCCCCTAACTCTAGCTGCCTTGCCAGCCTCAAATTCCAATCCCTGCATCCCCAGCTCAGCAAATCAGTGTTGTCTGGCTGAGCAGTCACCCCACATCATCTCAGAAGGGAAGACTCCATGGACAGAGCCCAGGCAGATCCACTTGGGGTCCAGAGCGTGCCCTGGACAGGAAGCCGGCGTCTGTGGGCTGGCCCACTTGCCTCCTCTCGGGGCTCCGGTCCCACTGGTGTCCGGTCAGGGACACTTCACTGCCCTGCTTCATCCAGTCTTGCAGGTGTCGGCAGAAGAGGGCTAGATGATGCTGTCACGGCCAGAGAAGGAGGCCCTGCTCACTGAGCGTAAGCTACAGCTGTGGTCTGTGCCGCAAAGGAGAGAGAGCAGGCTGCTTACAGATGCAGACGAGTTGGAGGGCCAGGTGGTGCTCCCTAAGCGGGGCTGAAATCTGAAGGGTGTGCGTGCTCTGCACACACACGTGCACGTATGCACATGCGGTGAGTGGAACCACGTTCTCGGTAGAGGAATGGCATCCATGAAACCTCCCATGTCATAAAGCGCTCGGTGCATCCCCACAGCTGAAAGGAGGCCAGTGTGGGCGGCTCCAGGGCACCCCACATGCCACAGCCAATGTGGAGGGAGGCAGGAGACAGAGCCCCCCCACCCCGCTACCTCACAGCCCCAGCCTCGCCCACGTATCCCAGTGTGCTGCACACCTGTTATCATTTCTTGTGTGCGTGTGACATGGAGAAGGAGGCTGGGGACCCTGGGAATAAGCACAGGGGCAGGGAAGGCACCTGGGTGCTAAGACGGGAGGCATCTGAGAGCACACGGGCACCACGGGAGGCTGCGGGGCCCAAGCAGGGGTGTGGCCCTGGGTGCCACGGGCTGAAGGGTCCTTGGAGGCCCCGCCCGAGGTGCCTTGGGTCAGGAAGCCAGGCTCCTTCGTCCTGCCCATCCCCAGGGAGCTCCTGGTGGCTCCCTCCAGGCAGCCACCTAGGCTTCGTGGCCCTAGCGGGGGCTGTTCCCTGAGTAATAGTCTTTCCAACAAAGAAACCCAAAGCCCTGGCTGAAAAGGTTCATGGGCACTGTATCCAGGCCTCAGAGGCCCTTGGCCAGCTGTGACCGAGGAGCCTGACCCCACAGGGGCGCGCAGCCCTTCCCCTCCCAGAGGGACCCCACTACTACAAAGCTGGTGCTTCGCAAGGAGTGCGGACTTTTCAGCACCAGATGCTGCTCCAGGGCAGGGAGGTCCAGGCCACAGGCAAGCAGGGCCTCGCAGCCATTCGCTGGTCTCTCCAGGCGAGGGAGCCTGCCCTGGCCAGCTGGCCCCAGAGACACCCTCCTGTGGGCCATCGGGGGTCCCCGCCTCTGCTGGACTTGGGAAGGAGCACAGCCACGTGTGCCTGGAGTCAAGGGCTGGAGGAGGACATGCTTTGGAAGCATTCGATGGAAACTCACAGATCTTTCTGGGACTTGAACGGGNTTTCCATCTGTTATTAACTCCACCCAGCAAGTGTCACAGTTCAACACATTAAGCTCTTTAGTCCTAGAACTTTCTCTTTATCCTTTTTTATGCTTTCCATTTGCTTATTGAGATTCCCCCCGTATTCATTTCCAATGAAATAACCTCTTTTTGGTGCTCAAATATATTTATAGAAGGTGCTTTAACTCTTGGTCTGCTATTTATAACAGTCTTTTCAAAGTCAGCCTCCCTGAACTATTCCCCTCCCCCCGTTTACAGGTCACATTGCCAGGCTTATTCTCATCTCGTCATTTTTGTTGCATGCTTGCCATTGTTGATGCTTTGAGAGTCTGGGAATTTTTGTCTTTCTAGAGAGAGAGTTGGGTTTTGTTCTGACAAGCAGCTCATGTACTGGTGGGTGAGCTGATTCTCAGACTTGGTTTCGAGTTTCATTAGATGGGCTCACAGAGATTCTTTCCCAGAAAGAATCTGGGAAAGACTGAAGGTGGGAGGAGAAGGGGACGACAAAGGATGAGATGGTTGGATGGCATCACTGACCCGATGAGCAGGAGTCTGAGTAAACTCCAGGAGTTGGTGACGGACAGGGAGGCCTGGCGTGCTGCGGTCCATGGGGCCACAAAGAGTCTGAACTGAACAGAGAGTCTTCCTCTAGGGTTGGGTTAGTCCTGCTCCTGAGGCATAGCCTTTCCAGGCTGTCTTGTTGAACGCCTGGGAATTTCAGCAGACTTTCTCTGTTCCTACTGGCTGTGTGGATCATCTCCCTGAATGTGCAGCCAAGCATTCAGAAGATATCAGGGGGCCCTGTGTGGGTTTCAGAAGCTCCTACTTGGACCACCTCTCTGCCCCTAACTCTAGCTGCCTTGCCAGCCTCAAATTCCAATCCCTGCATCCCCAGCTCAGCAAATCAGTGTTGTCTGGCTGAGCAGTCACCCCACATCATCTCAGAAGGGAAGACTCCATGGACAGAGCCCAGGCAGATCCACTTGGGGTCCAGAGCGTGCCCTGGACAGGAAGCCGGCGTCTGTGGGCTGGCCCACTTGCCTCCTCTCGGGGCTCCGGTCCCACTGGTGTCCGGTCAGGGACACTTCACTGCCCTGCTTCATCCAGTCTTGCAGGTGTCGGCAGAAGAGGGCTAGATGATGCTGTCACGGCCAGAGAAGGAGGCCCTGCTCACTGAGCGTAAGCTACAGCTGTGGTCTGTGCCGCAAAGGAGAGAGAGCAGGCTGCTTACAGATGCAGACGAGTTGGAGGGCCAGGTGGTGCTCCCTAAGCGGGGCTGAAATCTGAAGGGTGTGCGTGCTCTGCACACACACGTGCACGTATGCACATGCGGTGAGTGGAACCACGTTCTCGGTAGAGGAATGGCATCCATGAAACCTCCCATGTCATAAAGCGCTCGGTGCATCCCCACAGCTGAAAGGAGGCCAGTGTGGGCGGCTCCAGGGCACCCCACATGCCACAGCCAATGTGGAGGGAGGCAGGAGACAGAGCCCCCCCACCCCGCTACCTCACAGCCCCAGCCTCGCCCACGTATCCCAGTGTGCTGCACACCTGTTATCATTTCTTGTGTGCGTGTGACATGGAGAAGGAGGCTGGGGACCCTGGGAATAAGCACAGGGGCAGGGAAGGCACCTGGGTGCTAAGACGGGAGGCATCTGAGAGCACACGGGCACCACGGGAGGCTGCGGGGCCCAAGCAGGGGTGTGGCCCTGGGTGCCACGGGCTGAAGGGTCCTTGGAGGCCCCGCCCGAGGTGCCTTGGGTCAGGAAGCCAGGCTCCTTCGTCCTGCCCATCCCCAGGGAGCTCCTGGTGGCTCCCTCCAGGCAGCCACCTAGGCTTCGTGGCCCTAGCGGGGGCTGTTCCCTGAGTAATAGTCTTTCCAACAAAGAAACCCAAAGCCCTGGCTGAAAAGGTTCATGGGCACTGTATCCAGGCCTCAGAGGCCCTTGGCCAGCTGTGACCGAGGAGCCTGACCCCACAGGGGCGCGCAGCCCTTCCCCTCCCAGAGGGACCCCACTACTACAAAGCTGGTGCTTCGCAAGGAGTGCGGACTTTTCAGCACCAGATGCTGCTCCAGGGCAGGGAGGTCCAGGCCACAGGCAAGCAGGGCCTCGCAGCCATTCGCTGGTCTCTCCAGGCGAGGGAGCCTGCCCTGGCCAGCTGGCCCCAGAGACACCCTCCTGTGGGCCATCGGGGGTCCCCGCCTCTGCTGGACTTGGGAAGGAGCACAGCCACGTGTGCCTGGAGTCAAGGGCTGGAGGAGGACATGCTTTGGAAGCATTCGATGGAAACTCACAGATCTTTCTGGGACTTGAACGGGGCCTCGGGCCCACTTCTGAGCCTTCATCCTCTGAGGCCAGGGAAGACCAGAGTTAGACGACCCCCACGCTTGAGGCAGTTGTGGTGGTTTCTGCCGAACTGGAAGCTGCTGTGAGCAGAGTCTCAGCACCCCCAGACTGAGAGTCCCTGGGCCCTGGGGACTTGGGGGAGGAGTGTCCACCCAAGACTCAGGTGGGCACTGAGCCGGGGGCACAGGGAAGCCTGCAGCTGCTCTCAGCCACTGAGGTCCAGTGGAGAGACTGTGCGTGCTGGGAAAACATGAGTGCTGGCTGGGGCCTGAGTGACCGCAAACCGTGAAAAGAGCATGAGAAAGCAGGGGCGCTCTGCATGCCGCGGAGACTGGCCCCCAGGTGAGCCCAGATGTGGGCCATGTCCGCCGCGTGTGGGAGCACTGTCTCTGCTGAGCTCGCGGCGCCCCGAGCCCTGGTGACAAGCTGGCTCCTTACTGGCACCAGGCTTGTGTGGATAGCGGCCTGCCCTGCCCTTGGGTCCTGGAAGCCAGGGTGGGGTCAGGGGCTCCTTGAGAGGGCAGGAGGCAGGGCGGGAGACGGGGCGGGAGGATCCCGATGGGCACGCAGGACAGAAGCGTCCATGCTGTGCTCTTGAAGGTGTAATGGGAGGTGGGGGAACACCTTGTTACCCCTCTCTCTCACCTGCGCAGGGTTCTTGGGAGACTGCAGGTGGGAGCTCCCTGACCTCCAGTGCCTGCACCCCCGCTCGCTGGGCGGGACTGGGGTGTCTTCACAGGATGAGCTGGGCACACCCACACGTCCAGCACTCTGCCCAGGTGTCTTCCTGCCCAGGCGAGGCTCTGGTCTGAGGTCCCGCTCAGGTGCAGTGCCCCCCAGNACTGCAGGTGGGAGCTCCCTGACCTCCAGTGCCTGCACCCCCGCTCGCTGGGCGGGACTGGGGTGTCTTCACAGGATGAGCTGGGCACACCCACACGTCCAGCACTCTGCCCAGGTGTCTTCCTGCCCAGGCGAGGCTCTGGTCTGAGGTCCCGCTCAGGTGCAGTGCCCCCCAGGCCTCCAGGTGTGGTTCTCCTGGGACACCCTGCAGCCCCGCGGCTGCGCTGCACGTGGACCCACGACGTGTGGGCGCCAGGCCCGGGGGTGCCTCCCCAGGGTCAGGAGCTCCGTGAGGGGCAGCCACCCGAGGACTGGACTGAAGGGGGTGCCTCTCAGGTCAGGACGGGCTTCCCCGGGCCCACCTGCACGTGGCCTTGCCCCCTCGGGGCCGAGGGCCGCGGCCGGTGCCACCCTGCCCGGGTCACGGGGTCACTCCTCACCTGTCATGCTCCCTGAAAGCTGGTGTTCCCGGGGCTCAGGAAATCCATGTGTCTGCCTTCAGTGGGCACGTGTGTCCCCCAAAGGGGTGTTCAAGTCCTGAGCCCTGTGCCCGTGAACTTGGGACAAGGTCTTTGTGGAAATAATTAGGACATAAGTTAAGGGGCCATGAGGCTGGATTAGGGCAGGCCCTTCACCTGGGCCTCCCAGGTAGCTCAGCTGGTGAAGAATCCGCCCGCAATGCGGGAGACCTGGGTTCGACCCCTGGGTTGGGAAGATCCCCTGGAGAAGGGGAAGGCTACCCACTCCAGTGTTCCATGGGGTCACAAAGCTGGACACGACTGAGTGACTTTCACTCACGCATTCACCCGGTGTGTCTGCTGCCCACAGACAGACACACGGAACAGAGAATGACGCGTGAAGGCCTGACACAGAGAAGGGGGGACAGGCTGCCAGCCAGGAGGCCCAAGGCCTGCTGATGACAGGCAGGCTGGGGGGCCCGGAGAGAAGCCGGCTGCCGATGGAGAGCCCAGCCTGCCAGCCTCCAGCCCTGGGAGAGGGGGCACCTTTGCTGTATAAGTCTCCTGGCTGTGGGCCTTCATCCTCAGGGACCCGGGACATCGTTACATGTGTGCCCCCCCAGGCTTGAAGCCAGCCTGCTGGAAAACAGCCATGGTCCCACGCACGTGCCTTACTTCCTCTGCCTTGGATGATCAGTGCCAAGCCTGCCCCCGCCCTTGCCCCCTCCCAGCTCCTGCCCTCCTCAGGGGCAGCCGTGGAGCTGGGCTCCAGGCAGGGTGGGGAGACACCCCGGGGCTTTAGGGGACCGGCTTGTGTGAGCCGAGGATGGGGAAGGCTGCTGGGTGCCTGGTCTGGGGTGGTAACGGAGATGTGAGCGAGAAAACGAGGCCCAGAGCTGGTGGATTGGCCCGGCTGGAGCCTCCGTGCCTGCCGGAGAGGGGCTGCATGGGGCTCAGAGCACAGTCCTGGGGGCCTGTGTGGGGGGCCGCTGCGTGTGCACCCCCCCCGGAGCGCCGGCGTCCCAGGGCTGCAGAGACGTGGGCGGTGTGTCGTGAGCCCCAGGGCCTCGGGCCAGCCGCCTGAGCCCTGAGAGTCATTCCACAGCTGCAGGTGGAATAGTTAGCAGCGGTGGCGCCGCTGATCTCGGGCAGGAGCGCGCCGGCTGGGCGGCTGTGTCCTCGAGACGGGGCCATGGGACCCCGAGGCCTGCTTCAGCACCGTCCTGGGTGGCTGGTGAGGGTGTTTCTGGATGAGCATTTGCGCTCATAGGCTGAGTGAAGTGGGGACCCTCCCCCACGTGGGTGGCCTCATCCACCCGCTGAAGACCCCCCACTGCCAAACGCGGATGGAGGAAGGGCCAACGGCGCCCTGCCCGACTCCTGCGCTGAGGTGCCCCCCTCACCTGCCTTTGAATTGGCTCTGAACTGACGCTGTCGGCGCCCCTGGTCTGACCACAGGTGTCAAGACTCCTCAGCCTCTGTAGCTGTGTGAGCCACTTGCTTACGACAGATCTCTTTGTGTGTCTTCATCCTCGGTCAGTCTTTCCCCTGACTCACTGACAGGAGATGGTGGGGTCGGGGGCACTTGGGCAGAGGGAGGGGCAGTGAGCCCGCCTGCAGCAGGAGCAGCCGCACCCTGGCTCCAGCGGGTCCTTCCTGTCCCTGGTTGCCTAGCAACAAGATGGGCGTCACAGACACCTCCGGGGATGGTCTGAGGACGAAGCAGCGTAGTCCGGGGCCAGCAGGCCCGAGACCAGAGCTGGCCCGTTTGTGGAAACGGGCCACGCCCGTTCGTTCCCCTGGCGCGGCTTTCTGCTACGATGGCTGGGCCCAGGGGTACCCCCGCTGCGCTGATGTCATGGCCCCCTGAGGGGTCTCCACGGGCCGCATCCTGCAGGTGGGAGTGGTTTGCTCACCCGCCACACACGGGCGCCAGTTTCCCACTTCTAAGGGCCTCCCTGGGCTCGCGTGCGGGTTTCCACGGCCATCAGGGCCGGTCCGCCGCTTTCTCTCTCAGTGCCCCTCCCGCCTCCTCCCGGCGGCCTTGCCTCCCCCTCGGCGGACACGCCCTCCGGCAGAGGTGTCGGCTGTTAGTGAAGGTGAGTCTGCGTGGCCTTCCCAGGCGCCTCCCTCTCCTGCAAGGATGCCTGGAAAACAAGCATCTACTTTAGAGCCAGCCAGGCCTGCAGTCCTGGGGGCGGCCCCGCTGACCGGGCGCTCACCCGCCACCAGAGGCCGGGCGTCCTGGGGGCCCGTGTGACCGCTACGTGCATGGCCGCGCCGCAGGACGGCCTTGTGTGGCAAGCAGCGTGCGGCCGGCGGGCCTCGCGGCTCTGGGGCCGGCTGCTTAGAGTGGTCTCCAGGCTCTGGGTCACCGAGGCGGTCCCTGGTGGTCTGTTGCCTGGCCGCGGGGCCATCAGGAGGAGGTGTGGTGGCCCCCAATGAGGGGTGCTTGGGGTGGACCTGAGCGACTGCCAGGACCTCAGATCTGGATGAAGACAGCACTTTCAACAAAAGCCCTGCCTGCCCTCGCCCCCCAGACGCTGCTGGGGACGGGGGTCTCCCGGGCGGGTGGGCGGTGACAGACACTCTTCACGCCCCCAGGGACACTGTCACACACTCACTGCTGCCCCAAGGGCGTGCCCTTCCCTGACCCCCAGCCCCTGTAGATTTCAGCTCCGCCATCCCTCTCGGGAGGCACGGCCTGTCTGCCCACAAGCCCTGGCCTGCTTCCTCCATCGCCCTTCTCAGCATTTGCAGTCCAGCCCTGGAGGCCTCCAGTGGCCTTTTCTCGTCCACCTCCCCCACGCTGCTAATTCCAGGGTGATGGGTCTGTGTCCTTCGTCACCTGCGTGCCTTGTGACCCGCGTGCCCCGTCACCCGTGTGCCCTGTCACCCGCGTGCCTCGTCAGGCTGTGTGGCCCCGTCGCTCGGTGCCTGGCATGCAGTTGGCACTGACAGTGGAAGTGACCCCGGGCAGCCAGAGGCCCCGGGGGAGCGGCTTCCTGACGTAGAGTCTCCCAGCCCACCTCCCCGAGAGAGAGGACGTTTCTGTCAGGGCAGCCCCACAGTGTGAGGGGACCAGCTTCTGCAGCCTGGGTCTTCTCCCACTCTGTGGAAAAGAGGGTCTTCTGACAGAAACACTCCCAATTGTTATTGAAACAAAGCAGATTCAGGACTGCTGGAATTTTGATACAAATAGTAAAATTCCTTAAGTGTTTTACCTTCCCATGGCGGCACCTGGACACGAGCGTCAAGGCCCTTCTTGAGATGGAGAATGTCAGGAGCTGATTGATCAACATGAAAAATGGTGCAGGAAGAGGCCCCCGCTCGAGAAAGTCTCCTGATATGAGTTTCAATGCCTTCCCAAATTGATTTTAGATACCAAGATCCCCGATAAAGTGGAAATTTACAATCTTGCTGCTGAAATTCCTTCTCCAGTCTAGCATCGGCTCAACAGATGGTGTTTCTTCCGGCTACCTTTAATAGCCTCAGAAATTAAATTAGTGGAAAGTGGAGAACTCCTATAATATTAAAAAGTCATCCGTGGCTTCAGGAATCTGGTGAATTTCCACCCACAGAGGCAGTCCCGTTTGACAAGAAGTGGAAAATGAATTTCTGCTGTAAAATGAAAATGCGGATCCGTCCCTGCTCGACTCTTTCAGCTTCCCTGGTGGCTAAGCCGGTAAAGAATCTGCCTGCAACGCAGGAGACCCAAGTTCGATCCCTGGGTGGGGAAGATCCCCTGGAGGAGGGCATGGCAACCCACTCCAGTATTCTTGCCTGGAGAATCCCATGGACAGAGAAGCCTGGAGGGCTATAGTCCTCGGGGCTGCAAAGAGTCAGACACGCTTGAGCAACCGACATTTTCAGCTTGGCTCTTTGGGCCAAACCCAGGGGCCAGGCCTGCAGCTGAGATCCTGCCTTCCCCCATCAATCCAGAAGAGCTGGTGTGTTCCCGACTGTGAGGATGAAATGCTGGGCCGGTGAGCGGTGACCCAGGACCCCAGCAGGCACGGTGTCACGCACGCCCGCCTGTCTGGAGTCGAGGAGAGGGTGTCACTTCTCTGCAGCCACACTGTGTGTCGGGCCCCAGACACAGGGCTGCTCCCCAGGGACCCACAGGCATCCCCCGTGTGAGTCGGGGCTCAGGGCTCAGGGGCCCTCAGTCCACAGCCTGCGAGGGACACAGCCGAGCCTGTGTTTCTGGGACCCTAGACCCAGGCACCGCCCCTGCCCAGGGCTGAGCCTCACAGGCCAGGGCCTTTTCCTGCCAGCGGCCACCACCCCCCAGCAGGCCTCCCTCCCAGCACCCTCACACTGGCCGTGAACCGCAGAGAGCTCCCTGACGCCACCATCCAATCTCCTGCGTCCGCTCCCACCATCTCGCTGAGCCATCTGCTGCGTGGAAATCTGCCCCGTGAAACCCTCCCCATGGGGTTTTTCAGGGACCACGATGACCTGGACCGAGGCAGGTCGGATAGCCACAGACCCACAGCCCAGTCACCTGCGAGTGAGCTCAGGAGTGCTGGGCTCCTGGAAGAGTCAGGGTGTGCCTTGACTCAGGGTGTAGCTGGCCAGCCCTGCCCCCCTCCTCGCGTGGTTAGCGGCTCAGTTTAAAATCCGTGAGGAGAGAGTGCGCCCGGCTTCCTCTCTGCGGATGGACTTCTGTTCATCGCATTTCCGTTCCTGTCCTGTTCACCCAGCGGGTTGAGATTCCTGCTGCCTCCCGCTTGGGACCTGAGCTAAGTCATCTTTAAAATGGGGCTGAGAGACCCCCACCCCCCTACCTCTGCAGGGGCTGCTTCCAGCCTGATAAACCCTGGTCCTCAGTCACACACACAGCGTGGGGAAATTCGAGGCGACACAAGGAACAATTTGCCCAAAACTGCGGTCCCAACCGATTGCTGCGAGGAGCTGGAGCTCTCTTCCTCTGCCTGTGACAGGAGGCGAGGCCCCCAGGCCCCTTCCAGGCCCCTAGCCTCTCACACCCTCTGCCCCAGAGAGGGGCCGACGTCCACCCTGCTGCCTGCCCGCTGGGCTCCCCTTGGCCTCGCTGGCACTGGCAGGGAACCCGGTTCTGTCGCACACCTGCTGCGGGGTGGGGCGGGGAGGCCGAGGGGCCCGTGTTCGTGAGAAGGGGCCTTCCCGGAGCAGCGGGGGCCCCTCTGAGGTCAAGGACTAGGAGGCTGCTCTCGGTTCCTCCCAGGCGTCGAAGCAGCGTTCCAGCCACAGAAGTGGGGCTTCTGAGGTCACAGCCACCCAACAACCCACAGCATCTGAGACTTCAGAAGAGGTTCTGGGAAGTGGAATGGGGAACAGGGCATTTCTTGCACTTCCCCCAGATTCTTTCTAAACGCCGCCTGTTTCTTCCACGAATTCCTTCCACGAGGCAGCACGGAGGAGCGGGCAGCTGCATCTGTGCCTTCTTCACCCGCCTCCCCCTACACGCCGTGCCAGCAGCTGGCTCCATTCCCCCAAGGCGCTGGTTTGGGCGTTTCTGTGGGGAGGATGGGGACGGGCACGTTTCTCAGCCACGCCTCGCAGCCCCATCCCTGCTCGATCAGTGGAAGGTGCCCAACCCTAGTTCTGCAGTGTGCCCGCGCCACACAGACACTCCCCTCAGCACCTGATCTGCTAGCCGGGCACGGGCGATCTCTGGGCAGCGGTGGGAGCCTTGTTCTCAGCTGACCTCCTCCCCCATTTCCCTGCTGAGAAGTCGGGGAGCTGCCCGGCCTGTGACTGCTGCCAGCCCCTCGTCTGCCTGCCCTCCCCAAGGATGGCTCTGGTGCCCAAATGCCGCAGAGCAGTGTGTGCGTCGGGGCCAGAAGGCTGGCTCCAAGCAGACCCACATCCCCCGGCCCCTCTGTGATCACTGGCACACAGCTAAGATCCCCGAGCCTCAGTCCCCTCACCTGTGAAATGGCAGATAGCTCCCAGGTCATGAGCTCGCTGAGCAGATGTGGGAGTCTATTTTGTCTTTTGACTGAGGCTCCCAGAGGCTTCTGGGCCCAGTCACAGCGCAAGAGTGCCTTGATCCTCTGCGTTTCTCTTGCCTCTGCCTTCTCCGAGTGTTGGCTCTGACCTTGGGCTGGCTGCCCTCACGGTCACTGCGAGGCTGCCAGGAGCTGCCCCTTGTCCTTACATCCCTCTTCTCACCTAAGGAGACTGACGGCACCTCGCTTCCTACAGTGGAGGCGCATGAGCTCTGAGGCTCGCTGTGATGGGCCAGCCCTGTATCGAGGGGCGGGGGCTGTGCCTGCCCACACGGCTGGGCCCCTCGTGTCCTGTGGGCGGCCAGCCTGCTGTCGGATGGGGGAGCAGGAGAAGCAGTTACTGAGACCCTTGGCGTTTAGCCCTCAGTTGGCGGGCTCTCGACAGCACTCCCACCATAGTTGACGACATCACCACCACGTTCCTGGCTACGCCGGCTCCCCTTCGCTTGCTGGTCTGCGCCGCAGGGGGTGAACCTGTGGCCCCGGCCTGAGTGGGAGACGGCGGCCTCAGGGGTGGCCGAGGGCTCTGGTCTTCTTGGTCCCTTGGCTGCCGAGACCTGTGCAACCGGCTGCGGGCGGCTCTTCTCCCCCTTCGCAGATTAAAGCGTGTTAGTTGCTCAGTCATATCTGACCCTCTGTGACCCCATGGATAGCAGCCCGCTGGGCTCCCGTGTCCAGGGGATTCTCCAGACAAGAATACTGGAGTGGGTTGCCATGCCCTCCTCCAGGGGATCTTCCCCACCCAGGGATCGAACCCGGGCCTTCCGCATCGCAGGCGGCCTCTTCACCATCAGGGCGAGTCTGCAGGCTCGCTCCTGTTCCTCCCTCCGGTGTCCACAGGGCCCCGGGACAGCCTCATGTCCACGGCTCACTCTTGCTTTGCTCTGGACCTGGGTTTCCTGTTACGGAGGTAACAGTGAGAGTGAAACCTGTGTTTCTCCCGGCTCTGCTTGGCGTCAAGACACGACATTCACTGCACTTAAGAGTCAGAGACTGGTGGGCGGAGCCTCCTGACACCTCCGGGTTCTGTGCCCCACGTCCGTCAGCCCCGGGAGCCGCAGGCTTTGTGAACAGCGTTCTCCACACTCCAGGGCTGCTCAGCAAAGCCTCCCAAATCTTGCCCTGTTCTGCAGGAGAGAAGCTGATGGGCACTCCATGGGGGACTCCATTTGGGCGTTTCTTTGTTTTTAAGAACCCCTTTCTCCTGCACGCCGTCCTTCTGGGCTGACTTGGGACCCATGCTTCTGTCAAGCTGGGCGAAGGTCTCCCCTGGCCCGGCTAGGCCAGGTGGCAGGATTCGGGATACTGTGACTCACACGGAACATCCCCGCACTCCAACCCCGATGTCCCCCTGCTCCTGTGGTGGCCGGTGGAGAGGCTCAGCCTCGGAGACGGGCGGTGGCTCCTGGGACAGCCTCTGGGGCCCCATCCAGTGCTGTGGGGGCTGGCAAAGCATGGGGGGGCCTTTCCCACTGACTGCGCAGTGTGGGCTCCTGGCCAGTGGCGGCAGTCTAGACGTGGATGCCCTCCCCATGGGGGTGGCTGTCTCTAAGGGGGAGCCCCCAGCAGGCCGCTGCTTTGCTCAGGTCCCGTGCAGAGACAGCAAGGGGCCGAGTGGGCCGCCATCTCAGCCGCCTCTCCACACAGAGCCTTGCTCACCCACCGACCAGGAGCACCTCCCGGAAAGCACGCGATTTTCCAGAGATGTGCATTTTGCTAAAAACAGCCCCCTTCCCTCAAGTCTTGGAGTCTGACTTCCTCCTTGCGTGTTTCTAAAGTGCCGAGTGATGATACTGTGGTTTCTGGGGCCCAGCGGACCTGGGCTGCCAGGGGCTGCCAGCGGGGGCAGTCACCCAGCTCCAGGGGCCACACAGAGCCCCGCGGGCACGGCCACTGCAGCCGTACGGGTTCTTGGGAAGGGCTGAGCGCCTGCCTCCCCCAGGAAAGCTGTGTTGTGACATTCCTGAAGGGCCCACTAGGGGCCACGGGAAAACATAATTAGCCTGTCAGAGAGGGTCCAGCTCGTCAGAACTACTAATCCTTGAATTCCATCACCCTCCCAGGCGGTGGGCAGGATTCAGGCGACGGTGGCCCTGTGCGAACATGGGATGCGGTGCAGGGCCCCAGGGGGCGTCTGGCCCCCGCCCACCCCCTGGTCAGTGCTTGGGGGGCCTTTCTGAGGACACCCTTGCCGGGCTAGGCTGGTCTTGCTGGGGAGGGGTGAAGGGTGAGCGCGATGGAGGGGCTCCCCGACCAGCAGAGGGGGCGAGACTGTGGGCTCTGCCTGTCCCTTGGTGGGCGTTCGAGAGCCACCTGGCAAGACACCAGAGCGCTGGGCTCGGGGGCACCAGGAACAGGGCCATCGCCAGCTGACACCGTGCCAGCTGAAGCCCAGTCCTGCCTCGAGCTGGCGCTTGCAAGCTTCACTGTGCACGCAGATGCCCGGGTGTCAAATGCCGTTCTGCTTGCGGCTCGCCGGCTGAGGGCGCCGCTCAGGCCTCAGTCCGCTTGCCTCCAAAACAGCAGCCGTCATGTCCATCGCATCCACGTCTGAGGATTCGACAAGAATGGACATCCAAGGCTCGGGGCCGTGACAACGGTTGTGTTAAGGGGACGTGCCTGGCTGGGCTGGGACTAGGGGCTCAGACGGGCACCCGCGGGAGGAGGGGCNCCTCCAAAACAGCAGCCGTCATGTCCATCGCATCCATGTCTGAGGATTCGACAAGAATGGACATCCAAGGCTCGGGGCCGTGACAACGGTTGTGTTAAGGGGACGTGCCTGGCTGGGCTGGGACTAGGGGCTCAGACGGGCACCCGCGGGAGGAGGGGCAGCCTGTCCGGGTGCTCCTCTGGCCTGGCGCTGACCGGGCACATGGAGCAGCTTCTCAGATGCTCCTCCTGGCAGTGGGCACCATCTCAGTTTCTGTCCCAGCAGCCTGAGGCTCAGGGGCCTTCGGGGCCTGGGGCGGTGGGAGCCAGGCCAGCTCATGTGCTATGGAAGGGCAGCCCGGGTGGCCCCCTTGTCTTCTGCTGGAGTCTGCGCACAGCCCAGCGGCACCACTCCTGGCCCCCGCGGCCCAGCGCGCGCCTCTGCTCTGGCCCCACCTGCGGGCTGGCTCCGGGGCTGCTCGGCCGGGTGGATGGGCAGGGCTGGCAAGGGTGTGAGGGGCCACGCTCCTGACGACAGAGGGGTGGACACCTCTGAGGCCTCTGGGCGCCTGTGCCCGGCCCTGGCCAGCGGCCTCTTGGGCCAGTTGCACCATAGCACCCGGGGAAAGAGCTCTTCTGTCCAAGGCTGGAGGCCGGGGGCATGTGTGCAGACCCCCGATAAGGCCTTGCACCGCCTCTGTGCGCCATCCCATCAAGCTCTGTCTGACTCCAGGGCCTGCAGCTCAGAGCTGGGGCCTCAGCCCCGGGCTTCTCTGTGGCTGCCTCCCTGACTCCCCGCTCAGCCTGCGCCCACCTGCCCGTGGTCCTTCCAGCCCCTCACCAGCTGTTCCCACAGGCCACAGAGCCAGAGTCGGGGGCAGCCCAGCCCCAGGTGCTGAGGTAGGCAGGGAAGCTTCCGAGGCGTCGCCAGACAAATGAGAAGCGTGGGCTCCCACCCCACCACTTCTCCCCCGAACAAATGAGCTGCCTCTCGGTGGCCCAAGGGAGATCTGTCTCTCTCCCAGCCGGGCGGCTGCCAAGCTCTCGACACACGAATCCGTCTCCATCTAGGGGCACACACCTAAATTTATAGACTGCTGTGACACACCCCCTCCTGGGAACATCCGTTAGCAGCGATAAACACGGGCTCCCGCTTTGGAGACAAATGCCCCGAGTGTGGAATTCAAAGCCACGGCAGTGGAGTCACAGGCAGACCTGGAAAGACGGCAGAACTCAGCACGTCCAAGCCCACCGGGTCTGGCCCAGCTTCCCCAGCCCCATCTGTGGTTACTTAGCAACCATGCTGGCCTGGCTCGCAGGCTCAGAGGCCCTGGGCGAGCCAGGTGAAGAAGGTGGAAGTGGTCATGTGAGTTGGTAGCCTGAGCCTTGGGCCCCCCGAACCCCCACTTTCTGGCTGGGAGCCTGGGTCTTGAGGAGGAGGATGGTGAAAGCGCTTCTCAAGGCGGCCACAGCCTCGCGTGTCCAAAGTAGGTGGGAAGTCAGCCCACGGGGCTCCCAGTGACTGCCCCTTCCCTCCTTGTCAGGCTGCTCATGGGCCCCAAGAGCCTTAGGGACTGAGGCATGAATTCCTGAACCCTGGTCGCTTCCTTGGGCTTTGCAGACCCCCTGGAGGGGTTCAGGCTCTGTGGCGCCCTGGGGGACGTCAGCCTGGACCCCCTGGGGAGGCCCCCAGATGGAGGAGAGCAGCTGTGCCCTGGTTGCCCTGAGCTGGGGGCCAGCAACCCAGCGGCCTCGCTCCCCCTAACCTGGCCTCACTGCCCCACGCCCGCTGAGTGTCCCACGGGCATGCACCTCCTCCCAGCACCCCCATGGCAGAGAGGCGTCCAGGAGGCACAGCGGCCCCGGATCGGGGTCTGTCTGCCTCTCCCTAGCCTGTCCCGCTCCAGCCAAGCCCGGTGTTTACACTTCAAACCATCCTTTTCTCACCGGGACGTTAGCATCACCTGGTTCACCGGCATGGTCCTGACGAGGAGAGGAGGGTCTGCCTGAGGTGTGAGTTGGGGGCAGGGCCAGGGCGTGGATGCAGGACCACTCTGCCACTTCCCACCCCCACCCCAGACCCTCGGCTCCCGGCCCAGCTGCAGCAGCTGCGGTGCTGACCCTGAGGGGCTCTCGCCAGGCCTCCAGGCCACAGAGGGAAGCCTTCACCAGGATGGTGCTGCTGGGGCAGGCGGCCACGGCCGGCACCCGGCGCTGGTGGGAGGGGCACTGCCGAGACCCGAGGCCTCTCCTGAGGAGTCCGCAGCACAGGCTGCCTGGGTGTCCGTCCCTGCCTGGAGCCGCTCTCGAGGACTCTTTTGGCGTCTGGTGGGTCTCTCTGCACCATCTTGATGGCAAGCGGGCTTCTGGGCTGGAGAGAGACCACCTTCATCACCAGGATGTGAGGATGAGCTCCATCTGGAGAAAGTTACCACGGGCCTGGGCCCCTTCCTCGCCCCTCCCTCCCTTTTTAAAAGCCATCTGCTTGGCTCTGCTGGGTCTTAGTTGCAGCATGTGGACCTGGTTCACTGACCAGGGATCGAACCCAGGCCTCCTGCATTGGGAGAGCGGAGTCTTAGCCACTGGACCGTCAGGGAAGTCCCTCCCGAGTCCTCGTGCAGGCCCAAGGCCCAGAGCTCCCAGAGAAGCCCTGTCTGAGGACAGGACGCAGCCAGCCTCCTGGGCTGAATGAACAGCAGGAGCTGGCGTTCCCAGAGCTCAGGAGGCTCCACCCCTCCTCACACATGCTTCCTACACGACTCTGTGCACACGTGGCCTGGGGAGGGAAGACACAGCTCTGTGCACACGTGGCCTGGGGAGGGAAGACACGGCTCTGTGCACACGTGGCCTGGGGAGGGAAGACACAGCTCTGTGCACATGCAGCCTGGGGAGGGATGACACAGCTCTGTGCACACACGGCCCGGGGAGGGAAGACACGGCTCTGTGCACACGCGGCCCGGGGAGGGAAGACACGGCTCTGTGCACACGCGGCCCGGGGAGGGAAGACACGGCTCTGTGCACACGCGGCCCGGGGAGGGAAGACACGGCTCTGTGCACACGCGGCCCGGGGAGGGAAGACACGGCTCTGTGCACACGCGGCCCGGGGAGGGAAGACACGGCTCTGTGCACACGCGGCCCGGGGAGGGAAGACACGGCTCTGTGCACACGCGGCCCGGGGAGGGAAGACACGGCTCTGTGCACACGCGGCCCGGGGAGGGAAGACACGGCTCTGTGCACACGCGGCCCGGGGAGGGAAGACACGGCTCTGTGCACACGCGGCCCGGGGAGGGAAGACACGGCTCTGTGCACACGCGGCCCGGGGAGGGAAGACACGGCTCTGTGCACACGCGGCCCGGGGAGGGAAGACACGGCTCTGTGCACACGCGGCCCGGGGAGGGAAGACACGGCTCTGTGCACACGCGGCCCGGGGAGGGAAGACACGGCTCTGTGCACACGCGGCCCGGGGAGGGAAGACACGGCTCTGTGCACACGCGGCCCGGGGAGGGAAGACACGGCTCTGTGCACACGCGGCCCGGGGAGGGAAGACACGGCTCTGTGCACACGCGGCCCGGGGAGGGAAGACACGGCTCTGTGCACACGCGGCCCGGGGAGGGAAGACACGGCTCTGTGCACACGCGGCCCGGGGAGGGAAGACACGGCTCTGTGCACACGCGGCCCGGGGAGGGAAGACACGGCTCTGTGCACACGCGGCCCGGGGAGGGAAGACACGGCTCTGTGCACACGCGGCCCGGGGAGGGAAGACACGGCTCTGTGCACACGCGGCCCGGGGAGGGAAGACACGGCTCTGTGCACACGCGGCCTGGGGAGGGAAGACACGGCTCTGTGCACACGTGGCCTGGGGAGGGAAGACACGGCTCTGTGCACACGTGGCCTGGGGAGGGAAGACACAGCTCTGTGCACATGCAGCCTGGGGAGGGATGACACAGCTCTGTGCACACGCGGCCTGGGGAGGGAAGACACGGCTCTGTGCACACGCGGCCTGGGGAGGGAAGACACGGCTCTGTGCACACGCGGCCTGGGGAGGGAAGACACGGCTCTGTGCACACGCGGCCTGGGGAGGGAAGACACGGCTCTGTGCACACGCGGCCTGGGGAGGGAAGACACGGCTCTGTGCACACGCGGCCTGGGGAGGGAAGACACGGCTCTGTGCACACGCGGCCTGGGGAGGGAAGACACGGCTCTGTGCACACGCGGCCTGGGGAGGGAAGACACGGCTCTGTGCACACGCGGCCTGGGGAGGGAAGACACGGCTCTGTGCACACGCGGCCTGGGGAGGGAAGACACGGCTCTGTGCACACGCGGCCTGGGGAGGGAAGACACGGCTCTGTGCACACGCGGCCTGGGGAGGGAAGACACGGCTCTGTGCACACGCGGCCTGGGGAGGGAAGACACGGCTCTGTGCACACGCGGCCTGGGGAGGGAAGACACGGCTCTGTGCACACGCGGCCTGGGGAGGGAAGACACGGCTCTGTGCACACGCGGCCTGGGGAGGGAAGACACGGCTCTGTGCACACGCGGCCTGGGGAGGGAAGACACGGCTCTGTGCACACGCGGCCTGGGGAGGGAAGACACGGCTCTGTGCACACGCGGCCTGGGGAGGGAAGACACGGCTCTGTGCACACGCGGCCTGGGGAGGGAAGACACGGCTCTGTGCACACGCGGCCTGGGGAGGGAAGACACGGCTCTGTGCACACGCGGCCTGGGGAGGGAAGACACGGCTCTGTGCACACGCGGCCTGGGGAGGGAAGACACGGCTCTGTGCACACGCGGCCTGGGGAGGGAAGACACGGCTCTGTGCACACGCGGCCTGGGGAGGGAAGACACGGCTCTGTGCACACGCGGCCTGGGGAGGGAAGACACGGCTCTGTGCACACGCGGCCTGGGGAGGGAAGACACGGCTCTGTGCACACGTGGCCTGGGGAGGGACGACATGGCTCTGTGCACACGCGGCCTGGGGAGGGACGACACGGCTCTGTGCACACGTGGCCTGGGGAGGGACGACATGGCTCTGTGCACATGCGGCCTGGTGCCGGAGGGCACAGCTCTGTGCACATGCGGCCTGGGGAGGGAAGACACGGCTCTGTGCACACGTGGTCTGGGGAGGGACGACACGGCTCTGTGCACACGCGGCCTGGTGCCAGAGGGCATAGCTTTGTGCACACACAGCCTGGGGAGGGAAGACACGGCTCTGTGCACACGTGGGCTGGTGCCAGAGGGAATAGCTTTGTGCACACACGGCCTGGGGAGGGAAAACACGGCTTTGTGCACACACTGCCTGGGGAGGGAAGACACGGCTCTGTGCAAACGCGGCCTGGTGCCAGAGGGCATGGCTCTGTGCACACGCGGCCTGGTGCCGGAGGGGCCGCTTAGCCTCCGATTTCCCCACTTCCGTCCCTCGCTTCCACGCAGGCAGGTCTCAGACCTCCGTCATATCGCCCAGCTCAGGGACACCCTCCTCTTGAGGGGGGACCATTTCCCCATTCCACATGTCAGCCTGGGTTTCACAGTCAGAAGCGATGGCCATGCCCCTCCCCACAGGCTTGGCAGGTGGCTCTCAGATGGCCTTGGTGGCCAGCAAAGAAGCTGTCCTGTGCTGTGGCCCCAGGCGACCTCTTCCGCCCCACCAACCTGCCTTGCCCGTCAAGCTGTGCTCCAGATGCACCAGAACACTGTTGGAAGAATCACATTTCTAGTTAAGATGTGAGGCATGTGTGTGTGTGTGTGTGTGTGTTTGTGTGTGTGTGTGTGTATGAAAGAGCCTGGTTGGTTTTTTTTTTTTTTTCTCACATTTTCCGATTACCACCTTGGAAAACAAAGCAGAAACTGCTATGAGCCTATTATAGCAAGACAGGTATGATTCAGACTGCACCGACTGAGTTCTGGGTTTGCCTCCTGGCTCTGCGGTCCATCGACTCTGAAGCCTGGAGCTCATGCTTCCTGAGCCTCAGCCTTCTGATCTGTGAAATGGGGATGTGGTAACAGTGGCTTCAGGGTAGTGTGACAGCTGCGTGGGGTGGAGCACGGAGGCGTTCAGCACGGCCCTGGCCTGGGTCTGTGCTTCTGAAGCAGCTGTTACTTGGGTTGTTTTCATGAGGCATCTTGTCGGACAAGGAGGGAAACGGGGAAGGGAGGGGACGGGCGTGGTGGGAGGGAGCCACCATTTCTCCAGCTTGGTGGCGGAGAACCGCCTGCCGACGCAGGAGACTCAGGGCCCATCCCTGGGTCGGGGAAGTGCCCTGCAGGAGGAAGTGGCTATCCGCTCCAGTATCCTGCCTGCAGAATCCCACGGACAGAGGAGCCTGGTGGGCCACAGGCCAAGGGGTCTCAGAGAGTCAGACACGACTGGGCACGCAGGCAAGGAAGAGGCAAGCCCCCACTCTCTGTCTTGAACCCTAGAGTGGGCTTCGAGCAGGATCCGAGCTCCAGTCCTCGCGAAGAGCCGTGTCCTGAAGGCTGCATCCCTGACTGGGGGAGCTGAGATCGGACCCACAGGAGCTTCTAGTGCCTGCTCCGAGAGGCCTCAGCTGACTCTCTGTGCCGCTGCTGCCCCAGGAGGCAAATTCCGGGCTGTGTCCGGGGTCTGGGGGCTGTGCGAGCCGCCCCAGTGACGGCCAGGCTGTCAGAGGGAGCTGGGGAGGCAGGCGGGGCGGGGAAGATGCTGGAGCCTCCAATGCGCCCCGGGACCTGAGATGGACACCGTCTCCTGTTCTTAGGGCTCCTGCCCGGCTCTTTTAAAGCCAGCTCCCCCTCCTCCCAGGCGGCTGCTGGCACTTGGTCATTTTCAAGGGATGAAGAGACCGGTACTTTCCCAGACAGGCAGAGAAAGGCCCATCTGGGGAGGGCGTGGGAGTCGCATGGGGTCTTGTGGGGACTCAGCCAACAGGTAAAGAAGCACAGGCTGTGACGTGGGCAGGATAATGCAGCCACAGCCCTCCAGGGCTGCGTGCAGGCTCCACACCCGGGGACCTGCGTGCAGGACCCTGGCCCCGAGGGCCTGTCCAGAGACCACCAGGACCTCCTACGACAGCCAACAAGGGAAGGAGCTGCCCGGAGTCGGGGTTCCTTAAGAACTCAACAGTGCCTGCTCCGTGCCCCGAACCACTTCCCCAGGGTTAGGCGCCTCCCCGCCAGCCCTCCTGGCCCGTGTCCAGCTCTGTCTCGTGAGGATGGAGCCAGCCCTGCGGCTTGCCTCCTCAGCACCCTCCTTCCCTCCCTCCTTAGAAACCGTTTGCTTGGCACAACCACATGCTTAACTGTAGATATTCCCAGCCACACGTCCCAGAGGCCAGGGTGGCCCTTGAGACCCGATACCTATGTAAACTCAAGTCTGGCAGGTAGGGCGCCTGGAAAACTCACTGTTTTCTTGATCGTAGGAGGCTTATTCAGACACATCCCTTTTGCCCTTCACCCGTCTCCTTTCCTCCAGCCTAAAATGGGAATGAGGTCTGGGGTTGCGGCAGTCATTTTGTGACCAAGAGGCTGAGTGGGTCCCTGACGTCACTGTGGGGTACAGACGTCAGACCTCAGGTGGCGCTAGTGGGAAAGAACCTTCCTGCAATGTGGGAGACACAGGAGATGGGGGTTCGATCCCTGGGTCGGGAAGGTTTCCTGAAGGAGGAAACGGCACCCCACTCCAGCATTCTTGCCTGGAAAATCCCATGCACACAAAAGCCCAGCGGGCTGCAGTCTATGGGGCTGCAAAAACTCAGACACGACTGAGCGACTGAACACACACACGTGGGAGGGACAAAGAACCTGAATTTGGACAAGTTGCTGCAGTCGGGCTTCTGTGATACAGCTCAGTGTCAGCTCAGCCTGGTCCCCATCTCACTACACCTTTAATGAAGGAGTCTCCTGAAGCAAACTTTCTTGGTCTGTGTGTGATGAAGCCTCGGGAAATGAATAAGATTGAACTGTTTCCCCTGCCAGTTACTTGGGCCGGTTCTTCTTGTAGATGGGAGGATGAGACCACCAGTTTAGCTTTGGGCTGTGGCGTTCAGAATAGCCTGCAAGAGAACACAGTCCCCTTCGTGGAAACAGCAGATTCGATGTTTGGCCTGGAAATTGAAGAGAAATCTCTGTATGTTCAGCTGGGAGCTTCTTGTATCACGATCGCCTGGGGAGGCTGTTGGGGTCCTGGGCCCCCCACACTCTCCTAGTAGGAACCCCTGGGGCCTGGAGGAGGGGGAGGAGGCACCTGCTTTTAGAACAAGCCTCTCCCCTCCCCAGCTGAGTCCTCGCCCCTCCGCAGAGTTGGAGTCCTTGAGCTGGTCCCACCTCTTCACTCATTTGGGAAACACTGCTCCGGGGTCCGTCTGAGCCTCCCCTCCATGGGCAGGACCCCTCCCAGCCCAGGGCCTCTCCTATCTCGAGATTTCTCCAACCATCAAGGAAAGTGCAAGCTCGGCCTGGAAGAAGTGTGGCCACTGCGGTCCCGCAACTCGCAACCGTCCATCTTTCCTCCCTGGGCCAGCTGCCGGTCCACACAGCTGTCCACCGCCGCCAGGCCCAGGCCTCACTCGAAGCCCTGCTCCCTGTGCCCTCTGCTCTGTGAGAGCATGTCTGTCTGTGTGAGCCAGCACACCGGCCCCTCCCTGGGCCTCCTCATGGCATGTGCACGTGTGTGTGTGTGTGTGTGTGTGCGTGTGCACACATGTACGAGAGACCCCACCCCTGCCTTCCCCGGGCCCTCCTCATGGGCGTGTCCATGTGTGTGTGTGTGTGCATGCGTGTACGAGAGCCCCCCACCCCGGCCCTCCCCGGGCCCTCCTCACGGGCATGTCCACGTGTGTGTGCATGCGCACACGTGTATGAGAGACCCCACCCCGGCCTTCCCCGGGCCCTCCTCACGGGCGTGTCCACGTGTGTGTGCATGCGCACGCGTGTATGAGAGCCCCCCACCCCGGCCCTCCCTGGCCTCCGCACCTAAGCAGCATGCTAGGTGTGAAGTCGATTCAGGACACAATTCCTGGGCGGTCAGCGGTCACCCCGGGAACAGTCACTGCTCTTCCAGGTGTTTAGCCGGGAGCCGGAAACGCCACCTCCCTCGTGTCTCAGGAGCCGCTCAACAGCGCCAGGAGGCAGGGCCTTGCTGTCACGCCTTCCGAGGCTGAGAAGAGGCTCTGGTGGGCGGAGCAGCTGAGATTGAGCCGGGGGTCTCCTGACATCCCCCCGCACCCTGGGGGCCCTCTCATTGGCCCCTTGCTCAGTGAGCTGCCCGGGGCTCACGGCCGGGCGCTGCGGAGCCGAAAAGGGCTTGGGCTTCTCAGGCCGTGTTTTACGCAGGTGCCGCCCCCACCCCAGACAGATACCCGGCACACCCCAGCCTGAGCCTGGATTCGCACCCGGGCTGCGCCTGGGCCGCCATGCTACCCTGCCCCCAAGGCCGTTTCTTGAGGCCACCGAGAGGAGCGGGGGACCGGGGCCAGGAGAGGGTGAGCGGCAGGGCTGGCAGCTGGGGGCAGGCTGAGGACCGGCAGGCGGCCGTCCGGCCTGCGGCCGCTGATGGTGTGCACGGCCCCCGCCAACCGCACCCGGAGCTGCCTCCCCACGGCCGCCCAGCTGGGGACACCGGGAAGGCATGGAGGCTGCTCCCCCAGGGACGGGTGGGAATTATCCAGAAGCGGGACCTGCCCCGAGGGGAACCGCGGCCCGGGCGTGTAGGTGCTAGCGATCCTGTTGTCCGAGTGGCTGTGACCGCACCTCAGGGGCTGCCCCCAAACCCACGGGCGGAGCTTCCCTGGGGCTGCTCCTTGCAGGAGCCACGCGCGGAGGGACTAGCTAAGTGAACAAACGCCGAGCCCCTGCCTGGGGCTCGGAGGGGAGGGTCCCTGCCCTTGGGGTCCCGGCTCCGGGGCTGCAGGCCTGGGGGGGCACGGGCGGTCGTGGGGACGTTTCTGCTGGCCACCGTGGTGATGCGGGTCCCCCGTCTCCACTCCCCTGGCTCCACGGTTGGCACTTCCTGGGTCTCTGTGGGTGGTGGGGCCACGTGACAGCTTCTGACCAGTGAGCTCTGAGCGGGATGGGCTGTGGCACTTCCAGGCTGAGCATTCAGTTTCCAGAGCAGGACGCTCCAGGCCCAGACTGTCCCCACGGGGTGGCTTGGCCAGCCTGCCTCGTGTGTGGCCAGAGCCTGGGGCTGACCGCATGGCCACGCGAGCATGTGGGCCCTACACCTTCCTTTATTCAGCGACAGAGACTCTGTCCGGTTCTCCTGGCTAATCCAGGTGCCGAAGGCACGACCCGTGGTCCCTCGTGATGCTGTGGGTTGCAGAAGTGTTGGAGGATGATTTTGGGAACCCCAAACCTGCCACCTGAGGGAGAGGGAGAGGGTGTTGAAGGCGGGGGTCTGGGGGGTCCCCCACCTTCTCTGCCAACCCATGGGCATGTGCTGATGCTGAGTGACTCCTGAAATGCAGATTCTCTGCGACCCTGTCCCCTTTCCGCATGCCCCTCCCAGGCCTGCCCCAGACGCCAGGTACCCACCACCCCCCCACCACTGGCAGAGCTGCTCAGAGCCCGGTCCGGGGCCAGGTGGCTGGTACACACAGGAGACATGAGGCCAGCCCAGCTGCCCAGGCAGCTGTCACGCGGCCAGAGGACCAGCTGGCCCGGGAAGCAGGGGGAGTTCACAGCTCTGATTCATGGCCCCGGCCGTCCCGGGCCCCGGGCAGGTCTCAGGCCTGGAGGCGCAGCTGGCCTGGAGGGCAGTGTGGATGGGCTCCTCTCACCCGCAGAGCCGGCTTCTCCTTCTCCCTGACGGAGGGGAGGTGGAGGTGTCTGCTCCCCATGAATCTTCGTGAGAGAGTGCCCTGGGCTGATGTAATTAAGCCCGTGCATCTGCTTGCCATAGCGTTTCTGCCAGCGCTGTGCCCATCAGCCGCAGAAGTGGGTCACACGTTCACCGCCTCCTCATTCGTGAGCTTCTGTAAGATAAAGATAAATCCACTGCAAGCGTGCGGCCTGCTTGCGGCTGTGAGCTCGCCCCCCGGCTGCTTCCTCCCGTCCCTGCCCGCCCGCGTCCCCTCTGGGCGCCGGGTCGTCTCTGCTCCGAGGCCTGCGGATGCTCTCCACGGTGGAGGCTCAGGCAGCAGCCGCAGGCTGTCCCGGAGGGCCCAGGGAGACAGCGCCCAGCTGCCCGAGCGGTCTGCGGGGCTGCCTTGTAATGAGTGGGTGCTGCTGTGGGGAGGCACGTCCCACCTGTAGACATCCTCGGTGGATTTTCGCCAGCCTGGGGCAGGAGGCCCAGAAGGGTCCCCTGCTCTGTCGTCACACCCTGCCTGGGGTGGCCCGGAGCACAGCGCCACTGTTTACAGGATACCTGCCTGCGAGGACGCAGGAACGACTGTGTAGGGCACGGGGCCTGGCTGGGCGCTAAAAATGGGGAGGACAAGGACGCTGTGGTGGGGCTGCAGCTCCGAAGCTGTGCCCTCCCCGCCCGGGACCCCGCCCGCGGCCTTACTCGTGGGGTCTGCAGCCGTCATTGAGTGAAGGGCCTCCAGCTGAGGTCCTGCCATCAGCTGGGACCAAACCCCGTGACAGACACCCTTGGAAGAGGAGGCCAGGAGGACAGGAGGCCGTGCAAGGAGGGGGTCTCCAGCCAGGGGACAGGGCACTCACGGCTGGAAGGATCCTTCTGGGAATTCCCCAGGAAGCGTGGCCCTGCCACGCCTTGGTCCTGGACTTGTGGGCCCTGGGCCGGAGAGAACACAGCGTTGCAGTCTTCAACCGCCTGCTGTGGGGACGGGTCATGGCAGCCCAGGACAGCCACCCGCCCCGACACACATCGGATGTGCCTCCCGAGAGCTGCGCTGATAGCCGGGGCATCTCAGTGGGTCAGGAAGGGGCTGCCCAGAGCCGAGGGCCAGGGTCTGGGATGCACGCTGTTAAACTGCTCTCTTTTTGTGTGTTTCTAGCATCTCTGACCCCTGTGGGAGGAGAGTGCTGGCCTGGGAGTCACGAGACAGACGCAGAGCATGAATCCATGGAGCAGGCGATGGCACAGCCTGCCCGCCGGGGGCCCTGGGCATGTGGAGACTGCAGCAGGAGGCCCCAGGGAAGCCCAGGCTCGGCCCTCTCCCAGGGGTCCCGGGCGGCACTCAGTGACAACACGGGGTGGCTGGGGGCCTGAGGGAAGGCAGTGAGCGAGACCCCCCACCATGCTCCTGTGTAAAGCTTATCATCCGATGTGTGGGGTTGGGGGTGAGTAAATAGGTGAAGAATCAGGAAAGACCACGCTGGGAGCCACTGGTGGAAAAGCAGACGGTGAGAGTGTATGGGGTGGAGAGTGGGAGGCACGTGGCCTCCAAGGAGGGGACGTCAGGCCGGGATCTGATGACAGGAGATGGCCCCTCTGAATCAGGGGACAGAGATCCACCAGGGGAGGGTGTTCCAGAAGGAGGAGTACCCCCAACTGCCCCCAGAGGGGCATTCTGATGGACAAAGCTGGTGGGCAGGAGGGCACTGGGCGGGGCTGGGGTGCATCAGGGTGCCAGGCAGGGCCAGGCCAAGGGGCATCAATGCGCTGGGCAGGGCCGAGGGGCATTGGGGTGCCAGGCAGGGCCAGGGTGCATTGGGGTGCTGGGCAGGCCTAGGGTGCATCGGGTGTGCTGGGCAGGCCTGGGGTGCATCGGGTAAGGAAGGTGGGGGTGGGTGCAGCCTGGTGTCGGGGGTGGAGGGCAGGGAGCAGAGGGAGACAGTGGGGAAACCCCGGCCCCATTGGCTCAGGTCCAGGAGTGAAGGTGGAATTGGGGGGAACCCGCATGGATTTGGAGACTGCTTGAGAGCTGAGTGGACACCACTTCACATTGGCTGGAATCACCGATGGGGAGAGGAGTCTCCACCCAGCACCTCCTGGGATGGTGGCCCGAGCGGTGGGGCAAGGGGCTGGGGGTTGCCGGGATCCAGCCCCGGTGGATCCAGGGTAATTCGAAGGGGAGATGGGATCGGTGTCCTAGGAAAAAACTTATTTAATTACAGATACAAAGAGAGATTGGAAAGGAGTAGTGTAGTAGGAAGATTAGTGGAGAAAGAGGCTGAATAACTTGGTTTACGTGGAATACCAATCACCACCTATGTCGGCCACAGGCGTTTTTCCGTTCTCCTGAAGGAGAGGAGGCACTGAGGCCTCCCTGGTCCGATCTTAGAAGCCCAGGCAAAATTAGCAGGCTTGGTGAGTACCCACGCTCCAGATGGGAATTCAGCCAGAAGGGGAAAGAAAGAATGACACGGGGGAATCAGTCTTTCCAGAAACTGACCCGATTTCTTTATTTTTCAGGTTTGCTTATATACTTTTTGTTATACATAGGGATGAATACAGAGTCACGCGGGGGTCAGCAGACCTGACCCTTGTCACAATCAGGTGCTTCATATAAAATTATACAAAGGTCTTAGGGGTTTTACATCATCTTCTGGCCATGAGGCCTGCTGACAGTTTATGGCCCTTTCTGATAACAGTCAGTCAACCAGAAAACTTATTTTTTCCAGGGGTGATTTTTTCTTAAACCAGGCGCCACCCTCCAAATAAATTTGCATTCTTATAGGGTGAGGGTGTAGTGGGTTACAACTAAGAAAGGAATTTACTTAGCCTAAGGTTTAACATGATTAATCTTAAAGGTTAATACTTATTTCTCCTATATGCTAGTTATATTCATTCTAAGGGCAGGGAATATGGAGATTTAGCAGCAAATATTGGCTCAACAAATGAAAAACCCTTCACCAATATAATTTCTAATCAACCCACTAATACTATACTAATAATTTTGTAACTTCTCAGAAGAGTCTTACTTTAGAAAGTTTTAAGCATCTCGTGCCTCTCACGGTTGGGAGGCTGTAAGCAATCACAGGTGGCTGGACGAACCCGCTCAGGCAGGCTAGAGAACCTTCAGAGGAGCTTGTAAGTTGAAACACTCTTGTCACACCCAGGAATTTTTATTAACTGGAGCTGCAAGTTAAGTCCTTCTCCGAGAGAAATGGTGATGGGGGAGAGCCCCCCGTAAAGTCAGAGGTGTAGGTGAGAGCATCAAACAGACTCTGGTTTTGGGGGTAGATGCTCGGGAACAGGGGGTTTCCTGAGGCTCGATCCCGCCTTTGCGTATGCCAAGCCTCCTTCCTCATGACCTTTGCCATGGGCGGATTTCCTCACGCTGGCTCCCGGCAGGGGGTCTTTGGGGGTGGAGACCCTGCGAAGCGCAGACATCAGCGGGCAGCTGAGTTGAGGGCCTGCAGTGAGGGGAAAAGCTGGGCTGGACAGGGTGAGTGGGCCTCGTCCAGCTCATGGTGGGCACCCAGCAGACCCCAGCCAGTCTGCCTCCTGACTCCCCCAGCTGGAGGGGGTGTGGCAGGAGGGGAGACAGTCAGAGGACAGCACTCAGCCTAGAACCGGGGAGGCTCCAGAGAGGGTAGAGGCCTCTGGGCC
Organism: Oreotragus oreotragus; assembly: GCA_006410675.1. NCBI lineage: Eukaryota > Metazoa > Chordata > Mammalia > Artiodactyla > Bovidae > Oreotragus > Oreotragus oreotragus. The sequence continues at coordinate 296,421 of SJYX01001743.1, forward strand.
AGCCTGTGGCTCAGGGACATGCTGGCTGGTCACGGGGGGCCAGTGGGAGGCAGAGGCCCCCACCCGACATCCCTGGGACTGCCCTCTGGGCCCCGGTTGGAGCCTGGGGACCTGACATGGATGAGCCACACTGCCAGCCCTCCAGAGCCCTGGCAATCGCCCGCCCCCGGGACAGGAAGTTGCAACAGCCTGGGGCCCAGCTCACGTCTGCCCTTGCTCCCGAGGCCCCAGCACACTGTCTTCTGCTGCTGGCTGCCTCCCAGCTCGGTAGCAGGAATGTCAGATTCCCTGTGAATGACCTTGGGGAGCCACGGGGCTGACGTGGCAATGTGGGCTGGAGAGCCTTCCAGAAACACAAGTGAGTTTGTTTCCAGGGAGACACCCACCGCACCTCATCTCGGGGCTCTCTCTGTGTGGGCAGGGCTTGGGGGCTCCTGAGAGACCCAGTCCAGGGTGAACTGTCCGCTGTCAGCATGCCTCCAGGCCAGCTCACTGGGCCTGCCTGGCAGTGGGAGACACAGGCAACCACCCCCCACCTCGAGCTGTGGGTCTCCCTGGATTCCTTGATCACCAGACAGGGTCTTCCCCTTGGCTGGACTAAAGAGGCTTTCGTAGGAGCTCGGGCTGGATCTGGTGGAGTGAAAAACGCCCCTGCACATGTCAGTCCATTCATGAGCTTCATCTGATGCCCTCTGGGTGCCCAAGGCTGTGCCAGACTGGGGGTGGGTGCTGAGGGGCGAGATGGACCCTGAGCACCTTTGGGGGAGGCCAGGGAGTGTCCACGGGGTAGCTGGAGGGTGGTTTGGGATGGACGGAGCAGGAGGCATGAGTGTGATATGGGAGTCAGGACAGGAGGCAGCTTGGCAGGGGTTGGGTCAAGTCTCCCAACTCCCTATGTGGCATCCTCACCCCGGGACCAGAACATGACCTCATCTGGAAACAGGGTCCTTGCAGCTGTAACCGCCTGTGGCATCTCCCTTCATACCCATCCAGATTCTGGGCTCTGTGTGCGGGGCCTTGGCTGAGGCCTGATGCCAGTCCCAGTGGAGCTCAGCTTTATAGACTTGGAGAGGGTGTCTGCAGGACAGCACAGCCCACAGAGCTCCTGGTGATGAGATGCTGTGGTCCAGACGAGGCCTGGGACCTAAACGCGACACCGCCAAGGACCAGCTGAGGGACAGCAAGCAAAACACTGGCCCTCTGGTCCTCTGTTTTCTCTTCCGCAGAAGATTACCTTTCCTCCAGGAGACAATGGAGTCCAACACACCGATGAGAGTGAAAACTCAGCTACAAAATGAGGTGTGTGTGTGTTCAGTTGTGTCCAACTCTTTACAACCCATGGACTGTAGCCCGCCAGGTTCCTCTGTCCATGGGATTCTCCAAGCAAGAGTAATGGAAAGGGTGGCCAGACCCTCCTCCAGGGGATCTTCCCAACCCAGGGATCAAACCCACATCTCTTGTGTCTCCTGCATTGGAAGGCAGATTCTTTACCAACTGTGCCACCTGGGAAGCTCAAAATGAGATGCTACACTTAAGTATAAAATACATGGTGTGGCCATTGTGAAGAGAATCTAGGAAGATACACACATGCACACATGCACGTGCACACGTGTGCACACAAACACATGCACACACATGAGCACATGCACACACAAGTGCACATGTGCACACAAACACACGCACACAAACATGCATGCACACATGCACACACGTGTGCCCACACACGTGTGCCCACACAAACACGCACGTGCACGTGCATGCACGCACACACGTACACGCGCACATGCACACACATACACAAACGAACATGCACACATGCAATGCACACACACACGTGCACACAGGCACACACACACACACACACACACTGCATTTCATCCTTACTGCCCCACCTTTCAGTCCCCTCTTTGCCTCAGAGCCAGAGGGGCCCTTGCCAGTGACCCAAGCTGCACTCATCAGACTGGGGCCTGATCCCACGGTGCTGGGCCTGTATGAGCAGGTGAACATTGTTTATCATCCCACAAAGTCCATTTCACTCCGGGGTCTGCAGGGAAGGGGGTGGAAACACTGCTTTACTAACACAATAGACACGGATATATTTTGGAAGAGAATTTTCATCTGGAGATAATGAGACTTCAAAGCCCTACTGGACCGGGTCTGGCCACTTCAGGCCACGTCCCTACAGGCTGCGTCCTCCTCTGCCTGCAGGAGCCTCGATAGCAAAGCCTGGCAGGCCAAGCACCCCAGTCTTCAGTGCAGGAAACATTTCCTGGCCTCCCTCACATGACAGAGAGTCCTGTGACTAGGTGACCACCACTGGGACAAGCGCATGCGCCCCGTGTCACCTCTAGAAACAGTTCCTAAAAGGCAGTTTGGTAAGTGCCCTGTGACTCCTTTCTCTGTGACTCCTCTGTCCCATCCTCCATCCTGTTGACTGGAACAAAGATGTGATGGCTTGAGCTCAGGCTGTCATTTCGGGCCATGAAGACAAAGGCCACACCCTAGGGAAGGCAGACTGGATGCTGGAAAGGTCTGGGTCCTTGTAGCAGAGATGCCAAACCATCCCTGGGTTGCCCAAGCATAGTCCTAATGGAGAGACTCTCCTTGTAGTTGCCAGGACAAAGACCCAGCAGTCAGAGCAGGACATCGGGGGTGAGAATGGCTGGAGTGTGGGGAGAATGGCCGGAGTGTGGGGAGGGGAGTGTGAGGGGCTGAGGCTGGGAGGTGGTCAGGGACAGGCAGCAGGGGCAGGGGGTCCCTCCTGCCTCCTCTCTGCAAAAGCACCAGTCCTCAGGAGGGGATTCCATGCCGGTCATCTGCACCTATCTGTGAAGACAGCAGAAGTCCTGTGATCATCACCCCAAGCTGCAGGAGAGGGTCTGTCCCCTGGGGAGGGCTCCAGACGCCACTGAGGTGAAGTCTTTGAGGTGCGGTGTCTTTCTGCCTGAGCCCCTTCACTGGCAGGACTAGGGGAGCCCCAGGCGCATGGTCTGGGCAGGATCCTGGGCTCCAGACTCCAGGGTTCCCCTCAGGGATTATGTGAAGTGCACCCCTCCTGATATCTCTCCCTGCTTGCTGCGCTGTGTGGGGACCGCTTTCCAGGCTCAGAGGGGCTCTCAGGTCCCCTGATGCTGTGGCCTGCCAGGCCCTCCCCCTGGGAGGTGGTGGAGGGCATCTCCTCTCATGCTGAGGAGGCCTGGTAGACAGGATGCATGGGATCTGGGCCAGAGGCGGGGCTCTGGATGGATCGAGGGAGAAAAGACCCAGCGTCGCTGTCTTATCCTGTCTGCCGCGTGTCTGCTCCAGGTAGAGGGCCTTGGTTTCATCTGGGCTCAGCTTCCCAGCAGTCTGTCCCAGATGAGTGCCCGCAAGAATTTGCTGAGGGAGCCACTCCAAATCGCCCCCATCTCCTTTGCTCAGATCTGGGCTCTAACCATCCCTGCCTGCCTCCTGCAACCTGGCCTCACCCGTGAATTCACTTCCTTCACTGAACACCAGTGTCTGCCAATGCACCACCACGGTGTGGCTCAGCCGGCTGCCCCCTGCCCCCCAGACCATGTCTAGGCCAGACTGAAAGCTCTGAGGGTCAGACTAGCCCAGGGGTGCCCCCAGCAGGGAGCAGATTCCTGGCTCAGACATGCTCCCTACATGGGCTGTAGACGAAGGAGGGCGGGGAGGCTGCAGGAGGAGGGACAGTGCTGGAAATCCTAGTTCTGTCCCCCCGGGTCCCCCCAGGACTCCCCAGGCCCCCTGAGTTTTCTCCTCCTTCCTCCTCTTCCCCTGGAGGAGGGGGTCCGGGCTCCTCCCTGCCTGGGGGCCTCACAGTCTGTATCATGAGGGGCTGCCCTGTGGTCCCAGCCCCCTTCGGAGAGCTTGGCCAGGCCTGGGGGGGAGTGAGTGCTGGCCGTGGGGGTCACACTGCCCGGGCTGATTCACGGTCCTCAGGGAGCCACTCTCTGCTGGTTACGGCAGGTTTTTTCCGCTCCTCTGCGGCGGCCTCTTCCTCCCTGGCAGTAACTTAATTAGCTCTCTCTGTTTTCCAAACAGCAAGCATGACTCAGCACTTTCGCATGGGGTGCGGGGGTGGGGGGTCTAAATTTGTCGCTAACCCACCAGGTGTCTTTTAGCCCAGTCCTGCGGGAAATTAGATCACGGGGTTAGAACAGGGATTAGTGGGTGATTTCCAGGGCTTCTGGCTTCCTGGTCCCGCACGATCGGGTCCGACCTGTCTGCTGGCTGGCTCTGAGCTGGGGTGGGGCCCACAGATGCCCGCGGCTTCTTCCCCCTCAGGAGCTCAGGCTCCAGCAGTTGCTGGAGTTCAAGAACAAGGCCGTCAGCTCTGCAGATCTGTCCTTGAAGTCTCAGGACTGAAAGGCCGTCGGAGCTTTCCTCGGGCTCCTTGGGGGGCCGGTGGGGCATCAAGGGCCGCCTTCTCTGCAGCCGCGCGGGCTGGGGGGCCAGGGCACCGTTCCTCCCCCCAGCTCTTTCTCCTCCTCATTGTCTCTCCTTCCCTCAACCCCGCCCCCCATCTCCACCCCCACAAACATCCCTGTTTTCCATCTGTGCCAGGCCTGTCCTGGGCTCGGGGGNTCTGCTGGTTACGGCAGGTTTTTTCCGCTCCTCTGCGGCGGCCTCTTCCTCCCTGGCAGTAACTTAATTAGCTCTCTCTGTTTTCCAAACAGCAAGCATGACTCAGCACTTTCGCATGGGGTGCGGGGGTGGGGGGTCTAAATTTGTCGCTAACCTACCAGGTGTCTTTTAGCCCAGTCCTGCGGGAAATTAGATCACGGGGTTAGAACAGGGATTAGTGGGTGATTTCCAGGGCTTCTGGCTTCCTGGTCCCGCACGATCGGGTCCGACCTGTCTGCTGGCTGGCTCTGAGCTGGGGTGGGGCCCACAGATGCCCGCGGCTTCTTCCCCCTCAGGAGCTCAGGCTCCAGCAGTTGCTGGAGTTCAAGAACAAGGCCGTCAGCTCTGCAGATCTGTCCTTGAAGTCTCAGGACTGAAAGGCCGTCGGAGCTTTCCTCGGGCTCCTTGGGGGGCCGGTGGGGCATCAAGGGCCGCCTTCTCTGCAGCCGCGCGGGCTGGGGGGCCAGGGCACCGTTCCTCCCCCCAGCTCTTTCTCCTCCTCATTGTCTCTCCTTCCCTCAACCCCGCCCCCCATCTCCACCCCCACAAACATCCCTGTTTTCCATCTGTGCCAGGCCTGTCCTGGGCTCGGGGGACACCGGTGTGGAGGGGTGGCCGTGGCTCCAGCCCTTGTGGACCTCAGCAGGGGGGCATGGAGGAAACCAGCTGCCCGCCGCGGGGGAGGGGCTCTGGGGCCCGTGGGAGGGGCTGGGCCCTCCCTCCCCGCCCCCGGCCCCTGCGCTGGGGGTCCTCGCGTGGCGCTCCACACGTTGGTGTCCCAGCAGCACAGGGGCGACCCAGCACAGGGTCTGCTAGGAGGACAGGGGCCCCCAGCACCCAGACCCCCAGCGGCCCCTGCTTGCCTGCCTCCCTCGCCCTCCCCAGGGCTCACCCCTTTCTCTCTGGAAGTGCCTGCTCCCCACCAGGTACGGGAGCAGCTGTGGCTCTGGCAGGCGCAGCCTGGGAGACCCTTCGAGGAGCAGTCAGAGGTGGGGTCCGAGCTGGGCGTTTCTGCGCCTCTGGACAGAGCCCCTCTTCCCTCCTCCACCCCTCACGGTCCATCTCTCTCTGCAACAGCCCCAGACCTGCGTGGGCAGCGGGGACGGGCTGAAGGGGGCTGCACAAGCTTGCCGGAGCCACCATAACAACCTGCCCGAGCTCAGTGCTTCCGTCACGGGACGCATGAGCCCTAAGTCCACGAGGCCGCTGCTCGAGCCCCCAGCTCTGGAGGCGCCTGTGGTCCTCGGCTCCGGCCCTTTCTCCATCTCTGGGCTGGTAGCATGTTCCTTCCTTGACCTTGGCCTCTGACCTCACGTCTTCTCTCCGCCCTGACCTCCTCCCGCCTCCAGCAGGAACCCTGGCGGTGGCACTGGGCCCACGAGCATCATCCGGTATCACCTCCATCTCAAAACCCTCCCCTCGGCCCCATCTGCAGAGTCCCTTTCCATATGTGGGTTGCCTAGTCACAGGCCCTGGGCATCAGGACGTGGGTCTCTGTGGGGGGAGGGCTGTCATTCTGTCCCCCAGAGAGTCACCACCTGACCCCCATCACCCCAGCTCTGGCTCGGCCTGGGAAAGGCACCCTTGGCCTGAACAACCCCCTGGCAGAGGCTCGGTAGGGCCTGATCCTCATTAGGGCCTGATGAGGCCGACCACCAGCGCCGATAAGCTGGAGGCATGGGGCTCCTTCATTACCGCCTGCAAAACCTAATTATGGATGTGGAATAAATTACGTGTTAACATGGAGATGAGTCCCTGCTTCTCCTGCCATCGTTAAGCAGCTAGATAATAAGGCCAGATGCCCGGAGACGGGAGACAGGCTGGCGACGGCGGCATCAGCACCGCCAGGCGGAGGCGAGCGAGCAGGGGGCGCTTCTCCCCCGGAGCGGGCCCTGGGCCCGTCACCCCACCAGGCCTGTCCGGCTGGCTTTCCGGCTCTTCCTGGGGGCTGTGGCCTCCCAGCAGGGCCCGGCTTCCTGCCGCCTTCCAGGCCTGGGCTCTGGGCCCGCTCCAGCTGCGTCCTCCTTTCCCTGGTCTGGGTTCCTGGAGAAACAGCCGGAGTCCGCTGGCCTCTGCTCCTGCTACGGGGGCCCTGGGTCGAGCCCCTCCCCAGCTTGTCTGCCAGGCCAGGGAGGGGGTGCCCCCGGGCCTGGCTCCCGCTGGACCTCCTTTTGCTGGGATTTCAGGAGCTGCTGACCTTCCACTTTCCATGGGGGAAACCAAGGCGGCAGTCTCAGGCTGCCCGCTTCACAGCCTCACCTGTGGGCCCTGGAGCCGCCTCCTTGAGGACTGGGTCTGGCCCAGTCCCTACCCGCTGGAGGTGCAGCCCTTGGCGGGGGACACCCTCGGAGGGGAACCTGGAGCACGCCAGCATGCTCGCCTGCACCCGGGGGTGGGGGTGGGCACGGAGGCACCTGGCTTGGGGTGGAGGGCGTGGCCGAGGGAGGCCCACAGCCAGGGGCCGAGGACACTGCGCTCTTCCCCCCGAGGCTCTGCCCCAGGCCAGCTGCATGGTGTCCTTAAGAAAGCCGAGTCCTCTCTGGAGGGGCCGCCTTTGACCGCTTACCCAGCGTGTGAGTGCTGCGTTGGAGCCAGTCACTCCCGGCCCCGCTTTAGGGATGAGGGTGGTGGTGGGTGGTCTGCTGAAGCCGTCCGTGGGGGTTTGTGACGTGCATGAAGATGGACTGCCCCAGCAGCACACAAACGTGCACACGCACACGCATGCCCACGGTGGCCGAGCCTGGCTCTGGCCGGGGTTGGGGTCCGACCCTCACGGCCCTGCCAGCCCGGGTGGGCCTCTCCACCATGGCGGTGCAGACAGAGGCTCAGAGGCTTTCTGAAGCCAGAGCAGCATCTCCCAAGTGTGGTCCCAGATCCAACTTTATTTCAGCAGCCGTGGCTGGTCCCCACCACCCGTTTCCTGCTTCCCCAGAACCCAGGAGGCTACATCGCCCAGCATCCCCTGCGCTGGGGCTGGGGCCTCGGGCTGAGCAAGGGCAGGGTCAGCCACAGGGCCTGGGCACACCTTCTCCTCCTGAGAAGACCCTGAGGCTCGGGAAGGGAGGGACAGCGATCCTGGCTCCCTGTGGCGAGAAGGTGGGGGACCTGGGCCCATAGGCCACTGCCCGTCCTCATAAAGTGTCAGAAAGACCAATACAGTCCGTAGGTCAGGAAGACGCTCGGAGGAGGAAAGGGAATCCCATGGACAGAGGAGCCGGGTGGGCTACGGTCCACGGGGTCATGCAGAGTCCACGGGGACACGTCGGTCTGTCCTCGGGTCGGAGGCTTCGCTGCTTCACACGAGGGGTCCCTTTCCTGGAAATAATCATCCAGGAGGTGGGTCCTCGAAGCTTGGAAGTGCCGGTGCTTCCCGGCCCCCGGAGCTCAGCCACAGGGGGCTATCTCCTCTGCCTTTTAAAGACTCCAGGTAGGCAGGTGCCCTTTGGAAAACCCACCTCCCCTCCCCAGGCTCTGCCCTCTGGCAGCCTCAGGGACATCTGGGCTGATTTCCCTCCCCATTTAGAGCTCAACCATTTACATCCTGAAAGACCAGGCTCCAGGGCAGCTCATCCCCCTGATTTATAAAGTCAGCGATTCGCGGAGCTCAACGGCCAGTGTTTTATGCCGCCGTTTTATACGCGCAATCCATTTTATGACTGAAGGAGAGACAGGAAAGTGCGTGCTTCTTCCCGCGTGGCAAATCGGCAAGCCCAGCATCTCAGTCGATACAATCCGAGTCCGCTGACTTTGAGACCAGGCTGAAAGGTCATCTCGGGGTGTGCGCTCTGGCTGCGGGGAGCCAGGCGGGGCCGCCTGGAGCTGCGATGCTGATGTTGTGGAAAAACGGTCTGGCGGATGGTCCCAGGGTGCGGCCGTGCCTCTCGGAGGAGGCCCAGTGCCAGGAACCAGCGCCACCCAGATGGGTGCCACAGCCTGCAGCTTCCCCCTTAACAGACCGAGCGGCGAGGCTGCCAGACACTCAGATTTCCTCCCTCGGGGGCTGGGAGGGAGGCAGAGGTCGTCTCCCTGACACCCGGCCTCTGCTTGCATGCCGCCAGCACCGGGAAGCTCGCACTGGGAAAGCTCCTCTGACACCAGCTGACACCCACGCCCGAACCCCTCGCTGAGCCGCCCCTGGTGACTCCACCTCTGAAGGCTGAAGCCTTCCACAGAAGGGAGGAGGGTCCTGAGGCCGGAGGCGGCCAGCCCGGCCCCTGCCCGAGTCCCTGGGCCTGTCCGCTGTGTTTCTCAGCTGCCTCCTTCAGGTCCACACCCCTCTCTTCTCTCCCTGTCCTAGCCCTGGGCCTCGGTCCCCTTCCGCACACCCGATGTGACCCTTTCCCCCACTGGAACCCTCCCTGGTCTCTACAATCCTGCAGTGAAGGCTTGAACCAGGGCCGGCCGGCTGCAGCCCTGGGTGCACAGAGCCAGTGCCCACAGATGGAGCCCCGGACGACAGATCGGAAGCTTGGTGCTGCCATCTTGGAGCTCAGAAAGGGAGTGAGGCTGAGAGAGCCACGGCCTGGCCTGGGCCTAGCAACCCTGCCCTGGGCCCAGCAACCCTGCCCGGGCTGGGGTGACCCGACCCTTAGCTCTGGGTCCCGGGCACAGCTGTGCCTCCACTGCCCGGGGTTTCAATGCCCGCCCCACAGCTCTGCTGTCGGTTCCCACAGGAGGTGACCCGTCTCAGGGCACACAGGAGCCATGGCAGCTGAGCTGGAACGAGCTGTGGGTCGGGGTAGCTGTGCAGTGATGGGGGTCACGTGTTCCAAGGCCTCCGTCCCGCTGCTGGGGCGATTTGTCCAGAGGCACGTGGGTGAGGTCAGGACTGGGCCGCGTGGGGGTGTGGGGAGCGGTCGGAGACACAGTCTGGGGTCAGGGTGGGTACGTGTCTGGGGGGCTCAGGAGAGCAAACTGGAAATCCAACTGGATCCATTTCAAGCTGATCTCCTGGGCACCTGTGACATGCCGGCCCTGAAGCAAGGCTCAGAGACGGGGTGGTGGGAGTGTCCGAAAGGCCTTTGTCCTCCCGGAGGCCAAATGGGGGCCTGGGAGGCGGGCGCCAGCCTGCAGAGCAGCGCAGGCTGAACCTGAGGAAACAGCGTATGAGACTTGTTTTCCAGACAGCCGGTTGCTTCTAATCAAACAGTGTTCCCCCAGCTTGCCTCTGGGGCTTTCCTGGTGGCACAGCAGTAGAGAATCTGCCTGCAATGCAGGAGACCTGGGTTTGACCCCTGGGTCGGGAAGATCCCCTGGAGAAGGAAATGGCGACCCTCTCCAGTATTCTTGCCTGGAGAATCCCATGGACAGAGGAGTCTGGCCGACTACAAACTATGGGGTCAAAAGAGAGTCGGACACGACTGAGTGAGTGAATGGCAAGTCACCATTAACTTGGTCTCGGGGTCAACCTTCAGAATCTTTGCAAATCAGGATCTATTTCCTGCTTCTCTATCTGTACACGTTGCCTCGGTTGGTTCTTCATTTCATTCTGTGGCTCCGAATAATTCACACCCTCCAAACTGCTTCTGGCTCTGACTGCTGGACGGCTGCAGTGGGTGGGGGGTGAGGGGAGGTGGAGAGTGGGGTGGAGCCCCGCCTCCTCTGGAGGTCCCTGGCGCTCTGAGCATTTACTCACCGAGCAGGACTGGAGGGGATGTGACACGCCCCCACAGCCCCTGGCGGAGCTCAGGGCGTCCTGGGTCCATCTCTTCCTTCCCGTGTCGTGGGGGCGTCCTGGGTCCGTCTATATCTCTCCGTGTTGGAGCCCAGCTTGGAGATCTGAGAAGCAGAAAGGGGATGCGCAGAGACCCCTGTCTGAGAGTCGCGAAGAATCATCGCCGGATGGACGTCCTCCGGTCCACGATCCCCTGCTCAACTGGATGGGCATGCCCCGAGGGGCGTGCACCCCTCTCCTCGTTCCCAGGGGTTCAGCACTGAGGGCACATCCCCTGGAGGTCTGGAAGGATTGGCTCTGTTGGAGTGGAGGAACGACTCCGCCCAGATTTTGACTTGCGTTTGGGAAGCCTGTTGCTGAGGTGAGCAACACTGTCCTCTCCCAGATCCTCACATGTACTCGGAGCTCACAGATCAAGCACTCAGCACCTACTTTGTGCAGGCCCAGAGCTCAGCCCTGAGGACGCATGCAGGGGGACATCCCATGCTCTCATCTGTGGAGGCAGGACAGACAGACACCACAGCTGGCGTCTGAGAGATACACTCCAGCAGCGGGCTGACGGGCAGGTGGAGAAGCCCTTGGCCGGGTGAACATCGGGGCCAGTGTCTAGGTCGAGGGGACAGTCAGCAGGAGGGCGTGTGGCTTCAGTCGCGTGCCCAGGAGACGGCCGCCTGCAGACCGCCACAGGGTGTCCGCTGGAACCTGTGCTTGGCCCATCGTCTGCGGTGCGGACGGCTGCGCCGTGAGCTCAGCGGGGTCTACACGCCTGCTCCCGCCTGAGCCACCCAGCCCGGGCCACGGGGACTGCGGCGAGGCCCGGCCCGGGCCACGGGGACTGCGGTGAGGCCCAGCTCAGGTCACAAACTCAAGGGCCGGCCCGGAGCCCCGCACCCTGGGCTCCGAGGAGAGGCCAGCTGCCCCCGTGCCCGGCCCCCGGGTCCCCCCACTGCATGGTCCCAGCCCTGGCCCCAGCCTCCATGTCCCGGGCCCTGCCTGCATCCATAGGCCTGGCGGCTCAGAGGTCCCTCAAGATGACCCCAGGGTGGGTCCTTTGGGGCCGGGGGTGTGGCCGTCCCTGCGCTGGAGCAGGGATTTGACTGGGCCGCACGACCTCCAGCATCTGCCTCCTGTCTGCTGTCCCCGGCTTCTCCCTTGGTGTGGGTTCCATGACTGATTGGTTCCTTTGTGCAGATGGCTCCCGCGAGAGCCTGTGCTGGCGGGAGAGTGGGGGGAGCTGGGGCCTAGGAGTGGGACGATTCTCACCCAGCAAGCCGCCTTTCAGGTGACTTCAGTCCTGCATTTGCAGAACCACCGAGGGCTGGAAGAGTCTGCTTGAGTCTGCCTGTTATTGCATTGTCATGGGTGGACCTGGTGTCCGAGATTCGGAGCCTCCTGACACCTTCCGGAGCTGTCTCCGTCTCACCTCTACTGGGCCCAGAATGCCTTGAGGGCTGGGCCTCTACATGGAGCTCCAGCGGCAGCTGAATTAAGGGATCATCGCCCAGGGCACTCACGCCAGCCTTCTGGGACTAGCTGGTGCCGATGGACAGCGGCCTCCTGGGAGCCAGCACCCACCCAAGCAGCTTCTCCTCTGGGGATCACGTCGGAAGCTTCTTGATTCGCAGGCCCGGCCCGGAGCTGCTGAGCTGCAGGAAGGCTTGGAAGGAGCCTCCTTTCTTGGCTCTTCCTGAGGCCGTCAGCTTCTCTGAGTGTCCCAACATCTTCTCTATCAGGACCTGCCCCTGCCAACATGGTGGCAACCCCGGAGCCCGTGTAGGTGAGATGAGCCCCGAGAGGAGACTCTGTCCGGCTGTTTGCAGGAGGCAGTGGTGGGACCCTGGAGCCAGACTGGGTGGTGATGTAGCGGGAGGGTGGGCACCTGGTCCTGGGACACCCCGGTGGTGGGCTGGGGCTGCTGCTGGCAAAGGCCATGCTGTTCAGGAGGTCCTCAAGGGCCGCTGATGGGAGAAGGTGCTGGGGATGGGGGAGGCTGTGGGGGGGGGGCAGGGAGGTCCTCCAGGAATAGCCTGAAGCTCAGTAAGCAAAAATGAAACAGAGAAGAACGCGCCCAGCAGCATCATCTTGGCAACCTTATTTTCCAGCCCATACCAGGAAGGGAAAGCCAGGTAAGGAAATCGCTGGTTATTTTTCGGAGTCGCTGCTGGAGCCGCCTCTGCTGTCGTGGCCCCTCCCCGGGGCTGGACTGGGGAAATAAGAACCAGCTCGGGATAAGGGGCAGCTTGCATCCCCTCAGCAATCCTGGGGACTCAAGCCCATTAGCAGAGAAAGCGTGCGATCCCACTGACCTCGCCAGATATGGCTCTCCGTTCAGCAGGAGCCTGGGTCCCGATGCCCTCACAGGTCAGCCACTGAGCCGTGCTCACCTGTCCAGGTGTTCACTGGTCTGCATGAGCTCAATGCCTTCCAGGAGAAGCAAAGGGCTGAGGGGCCATGTGATGAGGACGTAGGTTTCCTGCAGAGGGGGGTGGGGTTGAGAGGGCTGCAGGCTCTTTGCCGCAAGGCTGGAGCCCCTGGTCTTCCGACAGGAAGCCCGGTGCTTCCGTCGGCCTCAGCGGAGCGTCACAGACACTGGGCCGCCGGCTCAGGAGTTGGGTGGTGCTTCCTCCACACCCCCCCATCCCGCCCAGGTCCTGTGACTTCACCGCCCAGCTGTGCCCTTTCTCCGGGCTGGGAGGCCTGGACCAGGGCAGGTGGGGTGCTGTCTCCCATGGAAGCAGTGACGTGAAAGTGCGGTGAAAGTGCTAGACACTCAGTCGTGTCTGAGTCTTTGCGACCCCATGGACTGTAGCCCTCCAGGCTCCTCTGTCCAGGGGATTCTCCAGGCAAGAGTACTGGAGTGGGTTGCCATGTCCGTCTCTAGGCAGTTTTCCCAGCCCAGGTATTGAACTCAGGTCTCCTGCGTTGCAGGCAGATTCTGTACCATCTGAGTCACCAAAGTGGAGATGAAACCTTGAAGGACCCACCAACGGGGCTTGCGGGCTGGTCTGCTGGCCTGCAGCTGCTCTGAGGCTGCTTGGAATTAGCAGTGAGTGCAGGTGTGTGCAGGTGTGTGCAGGTGCATGCAGGTGTGTGTAGGTGTGTTCATGTGTGTGCCAGTGGGTGCAGGTGTGTGCGGGTGTGTGCAGGTGTACGCCAGTGTGTGCGGGTGAGTGCTGGCATGTGTAGGTGCGTTCAGGTGCATTCAGGTGCGTGCGAGTGTGTGCAGGTGTGTGCCAGTGTGTGCAGGGTGTGTAGGTGTGTGCAGGTGCATGCATGTGTGTATAAATGCATGCAGATGTGCAGGTGTGTTCAGATGCATGCAGGTGTGTGTAGAGGTGTGTGCAGGTGTTTGTAGGTTTGTGCAGGTGTGTGTAGGTGTGTGTAGGTGTGTGCAGGTGTGTGAAGGTGCATGCATGTGTGTGTAAATGCATGCAAATGTGCAGATGTGTGTAGGTGTGTTCATGTGTGTGCCAGTGGATGCAGGTGCATGTAGGTGTGTGTAGGTGTGTGCAGGTGTGTGTAGGTGTGTACAGGTGTGTGCAGGTGTGTGTAGGTGTGTGTAGGTGTGTACAGGTGCGTGCAGGTGTGTGTAGGTGTGTACAGGTGCGTGCAGGTGTGTGCAGGTGTGAGGCAGTGGGTTGCAGGGCACACTGAGGAAAGGCCCGGCACCCCTCCCCAGACTCCCCTAGCCAGGAGGAGCAGAGATGATGCCAGCCTCCGCCTTCCTTGGCCGGGGCCCCGCCTCCCTCCGCTGCCTTGCTGGGTGCCTGCTGCACTGACTCACCAGCCCCCANCAGGAGAAGCAAAGGGCTGAGGGGCCATCTGATGAGGACGTAGGTTTCCTGCAGAGGGGGGTGGGGTTGAGAGGGCTGCAGGCTCTTTGCTGCAAGGCTGGAGCCCCTGGTCTTCTGACAGGAAGCCCGGTGCTTCCGCCGGCCTCAGCGGAGCGTCACAGACACTGGGCCGCCGGCTCAGGAGTTGGGAGGTGCTTCCTCCACACCCCCCCACCCCGCCCAGGTCCTGTGACTTCACCGCCCAGCTGTGCCCTTTCTCTGGGCTGGGAGGCCTGGACCAGGGCAGGTGGGGTGCTGTCTCCCATGGAAGCAGTAACGTGAAAGTGCAGTGAAAGTGCTAGACACTCAGTCGTGTCTGAGTCTTTGCGACCCCATGGACTGTAGCCCTCCAGGCTCCTCTGTCCAGGGGATTCTCCAGGCAAGAGTACTGGAGTGGGTTGCCATATCCGTCTCTAGGCAGTTTTCCCAGCCCAGGTATTGAACTCAGGTCTCCTGCGTCGCAGGCAGATTCTGTACCATCTGAGTCACCAAAGTGGAGATGAAACCTTGAAGGACCCACCAACGGGGCTTGCGGGCTGGTCTGCTGGCCTGCAGCTGCTCTGAGGCTGCATGGAATTAGCAGTGTGTGCAGGTGTGTGCAGATGTGCAGGTGCATGCAGGTGTGTGTAGGTGTGTTCATGTGTGTGCCAGTGGGTGCAGGTGTGTGCCGGTGTGTGCAGGTGTACGCCAGTGTGTGCGGGTGCGTGCTGGCATGTGTAGGTGCGTTCAGGTGCATTCAGGTGCATTCAGGTGTGTGCGAGTGTGTGCAAGTGTGTGCAGGTGTGTGCCAGTGTGTGCAGGTGTGTGTAGGTGTGTGCCAGTGCATGCAGGGGTGTGTAGGTGTGTTCATGTGTGTGCCAGTGGGTGCAGGTGCATGTAGGTGTGTGCAGGTGTGTTCAGGTGCATGCAGGTGTGTGTAGGGGTGTGTGCAGGTGTTTGTAGGTTTGTGCAGATATGTGGAGGTGTGTGTAGGTGTGTGAAGGTGCATGCATGTGTGTGTAAATGCGAGCAAATGTGCAGATGTATGTAGGTGTGTTCATGTGTGTGCCAGTGGGTGCAGATGCGTGTAGGTGTGTGCAGGTGTGTTCAGGTGTGTTCAGCTGCATGCAGGTGTGTGCCAGTGTGTGCAGGTGCGTGTATGTGATGTGCAGGTGCATGCAGGTGTGTGTAGGTGTGTGCGGGTGTGTGTAGCTACGTGCAGATGTGCAGGTGTGTGCAGGTGTGTGCAGGTGTGTAGGTGTGTGCAGGTGTGTAGGNGTGTAGGTGTGTGCAGGTGTGTTCAGGTGTGTTCAGCTGCATGCAGGTGTGTGCCAGTGTGTGCAGGTGCGTGTATGTGATGTGCAGGTGCATGCAGGTGTGTGTAGGTGTGTGCGGGTGTGTGTAGGTGCGTGCAGATGTGCAGGTGTGTGCAGGTGTGTGCAGGTGTGTAGGTGTGTGCAGGTGTGTAGGTGTGTGCAGGTGTGTAGGTGTGTGGAGGTGTGTGCGGGTGTGTGGAGGTACGTGTAGGTCTGTGCGGGTGTGTGAAGGTGTGTGTATGTGTGTGCGGGTTGCGCAGGTGTGTGCAGGTGTGTGTAGGTGCGTGCAGATGTGCAGGTGTGTGTAGGTGTGTGCAGGTGTGTGCAGGTGTGTAGGTGTGTACAGGTGCGTGCAGATGTGTGCAGGTGTGAGGCAGTGGGTTGCAGGGCACACTGAGGAAAGGCCCGGCACCCCTCCCCAGTCTCCCCTAGCCAGGAGGAGCAGAGATGATGCCAGCCTCCGCCCTCCTTGGCCGGGGCCCCGCCTCCCTCCGCTGCCTTGCTGGGTGCCTGCTGCACTGACTCACCAGCCCCCAGGCCTGGGCTGCGGGTCGAGCCTGGATCCTTGCGGGCGCACTGTTCTGGCACCTTTCGCTGCCTGCTGTGTGATGAATAAGCGTCTAGTGACTCACCAGCTGGAGGACAGGCCGTGTGTGCTGACGGCCAGCGAGGGCAGGGAGAGAAGTGGGTGGGTTGCAGTGCCCCAATTCCACCTCCGGTCAGCCCCTGGGGTGGGCAGCCAGACGGCTGAGCAGAGGCACCACGTGGGGCGAGGGTTTCCCAGGGACCCTCCGGAGGGCCGGACCTCACCTTGTGCCCACGTCCTGGCAGCATCTCCAGACAGAGATGTGCTGTTTAGAACAACAAAGAAGAGCTTCGCAGAGATGCAGCCTCCCCGAACCGCTTTAATCTTTGCTGATCTGACAACATCAGTAAAGGCAAAAAATCCCGCTCAGACTGGATAGTTGTCCCTGGGGCGAGCCTTCGCAAACATGGAGATTAGATGTCCTTGTACATAAACCTTCGGAAAAGCACTTTAAAAGGCAAGGGAATAAGCATCCATGTCATAGAGCCCATGAATATTCACCTATAGGCAAATTTATGAAAATTTATGTAAGTAGTCGAATTTTCAGTGACAGGATCAAGCACAGAAAGAGAAAAGCCAAGAAATGGGGCCTAAGTACATGAGTCCCTCGGCCTAGGGTTCAGCTGGGGGTGGGGGCGAAGTTGGGCTATTTAATAATTTGTGTTGGGACAGCTGGGAAGGCTTTTGGAAAACGGTAAAAGTATGGGTGTGAGAGTTGGATCATAAAGAAAGCAGAGTGCTGAAGAATTGATGCTTTTGAACTGTGGTGCTGGAGAAGACTCTTGAGAGTCGCTTTGACTGCAAGGAAATCAAAGCAGTCCATTCTAAAGGAAATGAACCCTGAATATTCACTGGAAAAACTGATGCTGAAACTCCAATACTTGGGCCACCTGATGCGAAGAGCCCACTCATTGGAAAAGACCCTGATGCGGGAGGAGAAGGGGAGGCAAAGGGTGAGGTGGTTGGATGCCATCACTGATTCAACGGACATGGATTTGAGCAAAGTGACACGGGGGAGGACAGAGGAGCCGGCACGTTGCTGCCCGTGGGGTGGACCCAGGGGGCTGCCCTGGTGGCTCAGATGGTGAAGAGTCCACCTGCAATGCAGGAGCCCGGGTTGGTTGGATCCCTGGGTCAGGAAGAGCTCCTGGAGAAGAGAACGGCTGCCCACTCCAGGATTCTTGCCTGGAGACTCCCATGGGTAGAGAAGCTTGGTGGGTTATGGTCTGTGGGGCTGCAAAGAGCCAGACACGACTGAGTGACTGAACACGCTGACTTCATCTTTCAAAACCGGACCCGCCTTCACACAAAGCCCGAAGGGGCCTGCAGCAGAGGAGAGTGAGTCCAGTCGTTACGAGAGCCTCACTGTGACTCAGAGGCAAAGGCTTCAGAAGGGAAAGAAATAATTCCAAGTATATTTACTAAAAGCCCACCGTAACTGAAATCAAGGCTGACAGGCCACATGATATTTGCAACCCCCTGAAACACAAAGGCCGATAAGCAGCTCCCAACATTCATGTAGGAGAAAATTCTCAGCAGCTGAGTAGAAAAACAGGGGGCAAAAGGTATGAACTGAGAGTTCCCAGACAAATTCAAACAATATTTATTTATTCGGCTGCGCCGGGTCTTAGCTGCGGCACATGGAATCCAGCTCCCCGATGGGGATGGAACCCGGGCTCCTGCACTGAGCGCGTGGAGTCTCGGCCGCTGAACCCCCAGGTAAATGTCGCCAGTGGCCCTGAGACCAGTGAGAGACGCCACCCTGAGTCTTCATAAGAGAAGTGACGATTCAAAGCGCTCAGAGACACCACGTCTTACCTCCCGGGCTGAAATTCTCCGAAAGGTTTCCCAAGCTCCCCACGGGGAAGCCAGCACTCTCCTGCTTTGCTAGGAGGAAGGCAAAATGGCACGGCCTCCGGGGAAGGGAATTCACCACCATCGGGCAGAATAACCGAAGCGTTTGCCCTCAGATCCTTTATTCCAAAGACACAGCACGTACAATATGCGAGGTGATTTTACCCAAGGTCATTGGCAGCGAATGGTTCTTAAGAACAGACTCTGAGAAACAATCCACATACCCACCGTGGGGTGCCGGGACACACACCTCGCGGCATCTGCATGATGGGACACACGTCGGTGAAGATAGAGTCCATATCCCTAACGTCACCTCCAGGGGGAAGTACGTGACGACAGCGAGAGGAGAGGCATGCACAAGCGGGGCTTGCGCACCAACACTGGCCTCTGTTGGCTGTTGGGCTCAAAGGACTCTATACCCCATTCTTACAGCCTGTGAACATACTCTCTAACAGTAGATTTATTAACACCAAACCCTGCTTACAGGAGACCCTTTTAGAGACAGTACACCCGCAGGAAACGAAACGGCGATGGTGCCCCTGAGACCTGCTCCTCAGTACCGCAGACCTGGGCCACCGAGGAAGGGGCAGCTTACCTGCCGGTGAGCAGACCGCCTCCTTCACACCTGGAAGGCACTGTTCAGCCTGGGCCTGCTGACACAGGGCCTCAGATGGATCACGCCGATTCAAGCTCCTGAGCCGGGGACTTCGCCTCGCTTCTCCCGGGCCGGCAGCTCCCAGATCACGCTTCTCTCAGGGAAAGGCCACAGCGCACAGGTGTTTGGATGAGGACTGGACCCCAGCCCCCTCTCTCCCATTCCAGCCTCTCGGGCCTGCTGTGGGGTGGCGAGGGGCAGTCCCTTTCCCTTGAGCCCAGAGAAACCGCTCGCTGCCCACGGGCTGGGCCCAGTGGTGACCCAACCACCGCCCACCCTCTCCAGGGACCCCCAGGTCTTCTGATGTGTCCCATATCGGCCTGGGCTGAGCTGCGGCTGTGGGTGCCCTTCGTGGGTCAGAAGCTCAGTCCTGAGTGACTTTGTATCTGAGGATGGGGAACCCGGCGTCTCTCCTACACCTGGCGTGAGGTGTCAACCACAAACTGGCACTTGCCAGGAGCATTGTCAGCGGCTGACCGACAGGGCATTTGGCATCTGCCTGGGCTGCTGCGGCTGCTGACCTCTGACACCTCCCTGAAGGGGGTTCAGGGCGGCTCTGTGCCCCAGGGACACTGGCGGAACAGGTCTGTAGATGGCTGCATATTTTCAGGAACTGATTTCATGACACCAATCCTCGCATCTCCTCATATCTGCTGCTGCTATGTCGCTTCAGTCGTGTCCGACTCTGTGCAACCCCATAGACGGCAGCCCACCAGGCTCCCCCGTCCCTGGGATGCTCCAGGCAAGAACACTGGAGTGGGTTGCCATTTCCTTCTCCAGTGCACAAAAGTGAAAAGCAAAAGTGAAGGTGCTCAGTCGTGTCCGACTCTTAGCGACCCCACGGACGGCAGCCCGCCAGGCGCCTCCATCTATGAGACTCTCCAGGCAAGAGCACTGGAGTGGGCTGCCACTGCCTTCTCCTCATATCTAGAGAAGTGCTAAACCCCTTCCTGGTGACACCAGCTCCTCGTGACGAACAGAAAAGCTTTTGTAAAATAAGCACTCGACTGTGTGGAACTCCCCTCGTCACCCAAACCTTATCTGTTGGCCCCACGGCCTCTGCGGAGCAGTCTCTCCGAGCTCCCGTCCCCTGGGCTGCAGCCCCCCTGTTGCCCCCAGTGAACCTGAGCTTGCAGCTCCCACACTCTGCGTCTTCTTTAGAGGACAGAGGCCAAGAGGTGCGGGGAGCCAGTGTCAACATCGGCTTCTGAGCGGCGTCGGGGCCCAACCTTTACCACTTAATCTGGAGACAGGATTCGGTTAGAGGTTCCAATTAAAGACAGTCACTACCCCCTAGCCCCGGCATGTTCAGCTACCTGAAGCAGCTTCACATTCTTTCCCCTTCCGGGTGGAGCTTGGCTTCTGTCTGGAGACCCCGAGCTTCCCCCCAAAAGCCACGAGATGCCTCCTTCCTGGTTTCTTGTGAGAGCTTGGCCACCCTCATCGCTCGTCCCCCGGAAACTGCATAACTCCGGGAGACAGAGGTGAATTCCATGGGCAGCTGTGTGGGGTCAGCCATCACAGGCCTCAGGAAGAACTCTGCGGAAACCAGGAATATTCCAGGCCCCTCCAGCTGCACCCAGGACTGGGCGTCTCTCGCTCTGGCCTCCAGTCCCTCCTGAAGAACTGCTGGGTTTTGATTCTGGGCCAAACTTTTAATAAAGAAAATTCATCTACAGATGTTCTGCCATGAGCCAATATATTCAATTATTGGAACCTGGGAGATTTAGTGGCAAGCCGGTTGTTTTATTTGCTCTCTGGATAAAACCATTTTTCTTGCGTATTTAATATCCTGGAGGAATATTTTCCCCGGCAAACACTCAGAGGGAGACAACAAATCCATTCTGAAGGCATAGGGTCGTTATTCTGCCTCCTGGTGACTCAGAGCAGGCATTTGTACATTTGTTGTCTCCTGCGTCATTAAGGAGAAATTAGGATGAGATCGGCCTGTAATTGCAGCTGTAATCACCTAACAGTCCTGGCCTGATTGTCCCCGCGCAGACTCCCGCGGAGGAATAAAGTCTCCTAGACTGTCTCACTGAAGCTGGGATTTTTCTATGATGAGCCAGCCCCAGGCTCTCTGGCACAAGACTCTGCATGGCTTCCCCAGAGGTACTTGCAAGCATGAATGGAGAAGGGCCTCCCACTTCTAAACGTTTTAATTGCAGCTCGTCCTGTGGTGGCGGAGGACTTCCAGCTAATGAGGCTCTAATTAAGCTTAGGCATTTCCTACCCACCCCACCTCGTCAGGGGTCAGGGCATCTGGTGAAAGAAACCCAGTCACAACAACAAGAAAGCAAGAAAGGATTTTTTGGATTATTTTGTCTTGGGCTTGATGAATAAAAACGCCCAAATCTCACAAACGTCAGATTTCATTTTCTTGGGCTCCAAAATCAATGCAGACAGACTGCAGCCACAAAATTAAAAGACGCTTGCTCCTTGGAAGAAAAGATATGACAAAACTGGACAACATATTGAAAAATGCAGAGACGTGACTTCACCAGTAAAGGTCCATGTAGTCAAGGCTGTGGTTTTTCCACTATCATGCACGAACGTGAGAGCTGGGCCATATGGAAAGCTGAGCACCCAAGAATTGATGCTTTCTAACTGTGGTGCTGGAGAAGACTCTTGAGAGACCTTTGGACAGCAAGGAGATCCAACTGGTCCATCCTAGAGGAAATCAGTCCTGAATACTCATTGGAAGGACTGATGCTGAGGCTGAAGCTCTAATACTTTGGCCACCTGATGCGAAGAACTGACTCATTGGAAAAGACCCTGATGCTGGGAAGGATTGAAGGCAGGAGGAGAAGGGGACGACAGAGGATGAGATGGTTTAATGGCATCACCAAATCAATGGACATGAGTTTGAGTAAGCTCCAGGAGATAGGGAAAGGCAGGGAGGCCTGGCGTGTGGGGTCCATGGGGTCCACAGTCCATGAGGTTGTGGGGAGTCAGATGCGACTTCACAACTAAACAACAAGCCTCCCAGGATGTGTTAGGTGCGAGAGGCTCCCAGACTGGGAGGAAGGGCAGCCGGGGCCCGGGACAAAGGAAGGACGTAAAGGACACAGAGAGGCAACACTGGGAATGGGGAGTGAGAAGCTTCTGGACGGCGGAACCCTGAGCTGGGGAGGGGAGGACAGAGGTGGGGGGCACAGGCGAGGGTGTTGAGGTTAGCCTGGAGGTGGCCTGCTGCGTGGGTCTCACGGGTGGGCAGAGCGGGAGGCTGCGGGGCGCTGGGCTCAGAGGGGGCCCGAGCCAGGAGGAGGAGGCCTGTCCACCCACAGTGCAGTGTGCGATCGGGAGCCGAGGGCCCAGTGCACGTGGAGGCCTGGTCCCGGGGTGGGGAGGGTGAAGCTGCCCCCGACCATTCAAGGCTCCACCCCTCCGGGCTGCCCTGCTGGCCAGCACCCCCACCCCACACTTTTCCTGGGTCCTCTGATTCCGTCTCTCCTCTCCCCATGGTCCAGGGCCCACCTGATTTCTCATGGGGGCGCTGATCGCTATCCAGGGAAATGCCCAGGGGACCCCGCCAGCACGTGAGCCCTGGCCGGGGGTGATGCCTTTCCTCCTTGGCGTGTCCCTCACCAGCGGGCTCAGGGGTTGAGCAGCGCGCTTCTGCCCTCTGTCTCATCCCACATTCTCCTGACCACGGGCCAGAGCCCAGGGGCATCGCTGTGGCCGGCAGGAACCAGTACCACACCCCCGCAGCCTCCTTGCCCAATCAGCTCCCCGTCTCATCTCGGCGGCTCCAGACCCTGAGGGGCCCCGTGGACGGAACTGGACGTTCCTGGATGGCCTCGTGCCGACTCTGAGGGCATGTCAGCTCCTCCGCTCTCTGCTTTGGGTGTGGTGCCAGCTGGGCCCAGCTCGCGGGGGCCACCGGCTCTTCCCCAGGCCCACACCACTGGCCTGCCGTCCACCCTGCCAAGGAGGCCAGCGGCCTTGAGCAGAGCAGAGGGTGGGGGCCGGGACGGAAGGCCACTCCTTGCCTTGAACACTAGCGCTAAGGCCAGCCCTGAACTCTTGTGAAAGGGGAGTTCCTTTGACCCGTGTCTTCTATGGGCCCTTCAGGTGGTGCTAGTTGTCAAGAACCTGCCTGCCAGTGCAGGAGACGTGAGAGACCTGGGCTCGATCCCTGGGTCGGGAAGATCCCCTGGAGGAGGGCATGGCAACCCCCTCCAGTGTTTTTGCCTGGAGCATTCCAGGGACTGAGGAGTTACAGTCCGTGGGGTTGCACAGAGTCAGACATGCCTGAAGCGGCTTGGCACGCATGCAGCATGCACCTCCTCCGGCCACGCGAATCCCCAGGGCACTGCAGAACAGCCCTGTCCTGTGCAGACCTCAGGGTCCCCTCAGAAGCGGGGCCCGACTTGGCAGCTACAGGCCTGGCCACATGACCTGGGCTCCCCCGAAGCGTGACGGTCTCTGTCTCAAGGGAGCCCAGGTGGGGCTGGCCACTCGTCTCCTGGACCCCCTGTCCTCCTAGCGAGCCAAATGGCCAGAGAGGGTCTGGCTTCACCTTCGCCCGCTTCTCAGCAGGGTCTTTGCAGACGCCCCGGCCCCGCTGCAAGTGGGCACTTGTCCCAAGCTCCTTCTAGTGGCGACTTGGAAAGGCCTGTCTGGATGGAGTGGGTGGGCCTCCCAGTGGTGCTGTCCTTGGACTGAGACTCACCCTAGGGGTAGGGACCTCCAGGGCGATTCTCGAATTCCGACTTTTGGCGGGGGCCGGATGCCGAAGGACCCCGTGGGCCTTGTGTCCCAACCGCGCCCTGACCTCCTCCCGCAAGAGGCACAGTCATACTGGAACCCGGCCTCCAGGATCCGGCAGCCTTGGTCATTTTCAAAACCTTCCAAAATGACAAATGAAGCAAAAAGATCTCCTGATACTTTTATTGTTCCTTAATCGGATAGCACAAAGTTTCCCTCTTTTTCACTTAAAAAATGTACTTTCTGCACACTGCTGCCCACAGGAGCATTTCTTTCCCTTTGGAAACCAGAGTTTCCCGAGAGGAGCCCTTCTCCGTGGTTACACTATTTAAGATAATTTAACGAGAAGAGGGTATTTCCTTTAATGATTATCAACCTTGATCATCTCTACTAGGGTGAACACTGATGTGCGTTTTTTTTTTTTCTTTTGAGAAACAAAAACCATCCACTTATTAATCCAAGCTACGGCACTGCATTTACAACATTCATGGCATCAACTAAAGAGATACGTCAGCACCTCAAGGGAGCAACAGACAGACATTGCACAATGGAGCTACGGGGCACGGGGTCCGGGCGGCGGGGCCCTGCGCCTGTCCACGCACGCCGGCCGCCGTTCTGGGGCATAGACGTGGGCTCACGGGCTTCTGGGAGTCTCGGCACGGTTCATCTAAGACACAACACACGGTTGAGGACGGCGGTGGTGATGGGATGCACCTACAGAGCCTACGTCGCCCCTCTGTTGCCGAGCACAGCCCGGGCGGGGGTGGGGGGGGCGCTTCAACGAGACACGACACTCACGTCCATCGAGCTGACCACGGTCTACGGACAAGTCCATGCGATCCTAACAGCACGTTGTTCTCGGTGAGAGCTGGCCAACAGTCATCGCCTTATGTCTTGAGTATATTGACCAGAAAGGGGGACCGGGTGGGGGAACCGGGAGCCCTGGGGCTGTGGTTCCAGCCATCAATACCGGGGCTTCTTCCCACATCGGGCGCCCTCCGGCTGGAGCTGGAGAAACGTGGGGGCAACGCCTCCCCGCCCCCGAGACGCCGGCGTCCACGTTGCTGACGAGTTTCCAGAACGAGCCTTGTTCGTCTCCCCCACGTCACCTCGGCAGCTGTCCCACGGGAGTCTCCGGGCGGGTGAGGACGCGGCGCCTCGGCCCCCGGGGGGCCGGGGGGGACTACAGCTCATCCGAGCGGATGACGTGGAAGAGGGTGATGTTGTAGAGGACCTGGTGGCCGTTGTTCCAGGCGTACAGGGCGCGGTCCTTGGGGTTGTAGTCCAGCATGGAGATGTGCGAGTACTTGTTCTGGAAGGGGATGTCGATGTACTCGTAGGCGGAGGCGTTGGTCTGGTAGGCGTAGTGGACCTTGGTGCCGCCCGAGTAGCCGTTGGTGACATAGAGCGTGCCGCAGATGATGAAGGCCTCGCCGGCGCTGCGCTTCGGGTAGCTGGTGTTCCAGGTCCGCAGCGCCTGCAGGGACACGGGGTCCAGCCTGCTGATGACGATGTTGCCGGCGTTCTGGTTGGTGGCGTAGACGGCCCACAGCCCGTTTTCGTCCGCCATGAGGTCGATGTCCGAGTGGCCGCCCCAGGCGTAGTGGTACATGTTGTTGTAGCCCGCGTAGTCCAGGCTGCGCGTCTTGAGGATGGTCTCTGTCTTCAGGTCAAACCGGATGATGATGTGACTCTGGAACTTGTTGAAGTAGATGGAGCCGTTGTAGACCACCTGCCCTGTGCCAGACCAGGGGTGCGGGAGGCGGTGGGATGTGAAGTTGTCCGTGGTCATGAAGTCCAGCATGGATTTGTACTCGCGGACGAAGCGGTTGTTGTGGTAGCCGTCCATGTACCAGACCTGCGGGGACAGCGGACCTGTCACTGGTGCTGGGGGAGGGGACGCCCCGCCCCGCCCCGGGAGGGCGCCGCCTCCCAGACTGGGGATCTGGAGACTCGGTGCCCAGGGAGAGGGCAGACTCAACGAGGTCACGGCCCTCCTCCACCCCCACGAGGCCCTTCCGCAGGGGCCACCTCCCCGTCGGGAAGGGAGCGTCCAGTCTGGGGAAGGACACCGTGTGCATGGACGTGGGACCCACAGCCTGGCTGCGGGCATGGCCGGCAGGCACCCTCTGCTGTTCCCACCAGGCAGGTGGTGGCGGAACCCACTATAGGCCCCCGAGAGTGTCCGTCTGGGTGCCCCTGGGCTGTGGGTCAGTGGACCATCTGCCTGCTCCCCGCTCTCCCGGGCGAGGGTGCACAGCAGGTGGTCCGTCTCCTCTGGGAAGGCTGGCCCCCATCAGCACAGGACATTGCCCTCCACAGGACGCTGAGCCGAGGGCATGGCCGCCTGGGCCCACACGAGGATGCGTGCCCGCAGCACCAGCCAATCGGTGAGGCTGACCACTCTCAAGGTCACCAGGAAGGGCGACGCTGGGCACCCTGGGGGCACATGCGTCAGGCCTCTCCTTCCATGCCAGCCCTCACAGCAGGCCGGACTGACTCACCGGCCTGGTGGGGGGACGTCATTAATTTGGCAGAAGGGATGCTGTGCGTATAGTCACACCCAGTCCCAGCCAAGTGCCTCTCCCTGAGGAATCCGGGCTTCCCCGGGCTCTGAGCACAATCCAACCATGACAGCAAACCCAACAAGGCCGGGGTTACAGAGGAAGAGCTCTCCCAGGACTGCTTAAACGCCTGTTGACTCAAAAACTGTCTAGACTTTATACAAAACGCTTTAGTCATTTTCAACCAATCTGGGAGCAAATTAGAAAGCGATGCAGTTAGTCAG
>SJYX01001743.1:358260-395760 GCA_006410675.1 Oreotragus oreotragus
GCCCGCCCGCCCGGGCCCCACTCCGCAGGTCCAGTCCGGCTTTTGCCAAGTGGGGCGGGCTCGCCTCCGAGCCTAGACAGGACCCGGCAGGACGGGGGCCACCGCGTCTCCCCCTGACTTGCTGAGTGACCTTGGACAAGTCCTCGAGACCCCTGCCTCAGTTTCCAAACCTTGTCAACAAGGGACGTATTAGTTGAGTGTGGACTCCCAGCCTCTTGAGTCCCCGGCAGGCTCTCGGCAGGCAACCGCGAGGAGACCGGACCGAGGCGGGAAGCGCCACCCAAGAGGGGCCCGCGACGGGCGGAGTGGCCGAGGCTGCGGGAGCGGGGAGCGGGGAGCAGGGCCGCCACCGCGGCGCGCGGGAGCCGCGCGGGTCCCGCGCGTGCCCTTGCCCCTGCGCCCTGCTCCCCGCGCGGCGCCCGCTCGCCCGGGGCTGGGGGGCGGGAGGGAGGCGCCCGGGGCCGGGGAGCGGGAGGGAGGCGCCCGGGGCCGGGGGGCGGGAGGGAGCGGNCGGGGAGGCGCAGGGGGGCCCGCGCACCACGCTCACGCGCGGGGGTGGGGAGGGCGGCGGCGGGGAAGCCGGGACAGGATGTGACATCAAGCAGGCGGGGGAAATTTAACTGGGAGGGAAAACTCCACCCTGGCTGGCCGGGCGGCGTGGCTCCAGGCCCCTGGCCTCTGGCATCCGGGCCCCCCTGGACTCAAAGGGTGGACGCAGAGCAGGGAGGGGCGCAGGCCGAGGACGGAAAGGCTGGCCATCTCCCGGAGGTGTCCTTGGAGGCCACGCCTGGGTGAGATAAGCTGAGGAGCGGGAGGGGTGATGGGGGAGAGTTGAAGGGGGGTGGACTCAGAGCTGGAGAGCGGCCGGTACTCCTCACAGGCCTCCTTCCTGTCCTTCCGGGGTGCCTAGCAAGGGGGCAAAGAGGGAACAGATGTCGCCTGCAGGGGCTTCTGCCCCAGGTGGGCCTCTTGGCCGGGGGTCTGTCCTTGTGTTCGTGGTTCATATGCATACATGGGGGCGGGAGTGCACAGGTGTGTGCGTCTGCACTGGGTGTGTGCACGTGTGTTCAGATGGAAACAGACCCAACTCCGCCCACCCAGGATGCCTTCGCTGAACCGGGAGCCTAGGAGAGTTTGGTGGGCCTCCAGACCCGAGCCCGGCCTGCTGTCTTACCCAGAGGCGTGGACTCCACCCTCCAGCTGTGAGGAGACGGCTTTCTTCCTTGCCCCTCGCTGTGTCGGCCCCACGCTCTCCTTTCCCATGCACTCCCAGCCCAGGTCCGAGTCTTAGACCCCACAGTCTCCATCNGAAGGTCTCCGCCAGGTGCTTGCTCCAGGCCACAGCAGCAGCCACACGTCTGTGGCGTCCTCAGACTCTTCCCTGAACCCCGGACTGGGAGCCGGCTCCCAGCCTGACAGCTCCCTGGCCGCTTAGTGAGAGCGGCCGTGACACAGCTCCGGGGGCCCCGAGCATCCCAGCCCACAGTCTCCCTGCTCCCGGGAGCAGCAGCCATGCCCTGTTCCCGCCGCTCAGACTAACTTGCCAGGAGCGATGCCGGCCTCCCCCCGGGGGCTCCAGGGTCCTTGCTGGCTTTCAGTTGCTGGCAGTTGGCCGCCTGAGCTCCACAGCTTGTAGCCGCATCGTCTCCGAGGCCCGCATCCTCACGCTCTCTGCTCCGTCTTCACCTCCCCTTTCCCCCTGTGGCTGCAAATCTCCCCTGGGTCCCTCCTTCAGGGACACTTGAGACTGCATCAAGGGCCACCTGGATAGTCAAGAATGGTCTCCCCACGGCAAGATTCTTCCCTTGACCCCAGTTCCATATGAAGTAATGTTGGCAGGGACGGTTAGGGCGTGGACGTCTTTGGGACTGTTGTTCAGCCTAGAGCAGGGACAAAAAATAAGCGAATGAAAAGCTGGGCAAACGTTGCCTGTGGTGGTTGCTGGGGGGGTAAGGGCCAGGATGCTCTGGGGAGGGCCTTTGGGAGGAGGCGGCCAGGCAAGCCCCCTGAGGGGCTCATGGGGTGGGAGACAGCATCCGGTGGTGACTTTGTGCGCGAGGGTGGGTAGAGACGTTGGGCGCAGGCAGAGGGAGTGGGGACTGGAGATGGACCGCAGAGGCGGGAGCTGGCAGGACTGTGCCCACCGCGGAGGTGCTTTTAGAGTCTGTTCTTGTGATGGGGAGGCCAGGCTTGGGGGACGGGAGGTGACCAGGTCTGGGTGCATTTGGAGAGCTCTGCCTCCCTGTGGAGAAGGGAGGTGGGCGGGGGTCAAAGCGGGACCCCCGAGGCTGCTGCCCTGGGCTGGCTGAAGGATTTCTGCCGATTACTGGGCTTGGCTGAAGGGGACGCATAAGGCATGGATGGAGGCATGGATGGACAGGACCTGCTGACCGCTGGGTGTGGGGCTGGGGAGCCAAGGGTGGTTTAGAAGCTGGCTTGGGGCTCTGGTTGGCAAGTGGGCTTTCCCTGCAGGGGAGATGCGGAGAGAGCAGGTAGCGGAGTCAGGGGCTCTGGGTGAGAGGCCTGGGAGGAGATGCTGGGTGCGGGGCGCACTGAGTCGGAGGCGGGGGTGGGCCGCCCCGGGGTCCAATGGGCAGAGGAGAGAGGGCTGCCAGGACAGGCAGAGGGAACCGGGGTTAAGCCAGGTGTGCGGTCCCCTCCCCGAGGCCAGGGCGCACTGTGCTGCCGCTGTGGAGTTGGGTCCTGCTTCTCACCTGACCGTCCTGCCCAGGCCCCCAGCCCGGGCCTGGCTGGCTCCCATGGAGCCCCACCCAGCTCCCAGCTTTCCTCCTGGTCAGGGAAGAGCAGGGGACGGTGCAGTTGTTAAAGCCGCTGTGCTTCACCGTCCTGCGGCCACGTGCAGTGAAGTGTGTTTCCACTGTATCTGTATCAGTCCTGAATATTCATTGGAAGGACTGATGCTGATGGGGAGACAGTGGAAACAGTGTCAGACTTTATTTTTTGGGGCTCCAAAATCACTGCAGATGGTGACTGCAGCCATGAAATTAAAAGACGCTTACTCCTTGGAAGGAAAGTTATGACCAACCTAGATAGCATTTTCAAAAGCAGAGACATTACTTTGCCAACAAAGGTCCATCTAGTCAAGGCTATAGTTTTCCCAGTGGTCATGTATGGATGTGAGAGTTGGACTGTGAAGAAAGCTGAGCGCCGAAGAATTGATGCTTTTGAACTGTGGTGTTGGAGAAGACTCTTGAGAGTCCCTTGGACTGCAAGGAGATCCAACCAGTCCATTCTGAAGGAGATCAGTCCTGGGTGTTCATTGGAGGGACTGATGTTGAAGCTGAAACTCTAATACTTTGGCCACCTGATGCGAAGAGTTGACTCATTTGAAGAGACCCTGATGCTGGCAGGGATTGAAGGCGGGAGGAGAAAGGGATGACAGAGGATGAGATGGCTGGATGGCATCACCGACTCGATGCACATGAGTTTGGGTGAACTCCGGGAGTTGGTGATGGACAGGGAGGCCTGGTGTGCTGCAGCCCATGGGGTCGCAAAGAGTCGGACACGACTGAACGAGTGAACTGAGCTGACCTGATGTTTCAGCTGTGCTCCTTCCACCTTTTCAGTGGGAGGAAACTGAGTCCGCAGATGCCCCTGTCTCTTATACACATCTAGATGTGTATAAGAGACAGCGGTCACTCTTAGCTGCGATCACTCCGCTTGCCTTCTCGCTATTTCTCCACACCAAACTGTGGACCCGTCTGAGGGATCCTACACCTCTTCCTGCCTGAAATGTTCTTTCCTCAGTTTTTCTCAAACACTCCCTCACTTCATTCGGTTCATCTTCTCCAACGTCAGGCTTGAAAAGAGTCTTTCCTTGATGATTTTATTTAAGATAGCTTCTCCCCATCATTCTTTATCCGCCTACACGGTTTCATTTTTTCTTCATAGACTAATCACAGTTTGACATAATTCATTTATTGTTTATTTCTTGTCACTGGAAAGTATTAATAAACCCACAGGGCAGGAAGGCTGTCAGTCTTACTCATTACAATACTACCAGAGCTTAGAACAGGGGCATACAAAACAACAAATAAATATGTGTTGAAGGAATACGGGCAGGGGAGGAGAGAAAGGAGAGTTCAATGGACAGGTCAGATAGTATCCAAAAAGGACACTCTTACTTTCAAAGGACTGAGCCTGGAAGTGTCTCCCCTTGGAGTCTTAAGAAGTTAACACCTGATAGCTAGAATGTTGGCCTTTACTCCTCCTACACAGCTTGAGAGTTTCCTGACCCTTTAGCAAAGAAAGCTGCATATCTGTATGACAGTTCAGATGAGTTGGTGAGAGGAAGGCTGACAGGGCCAGAATAGCCTTGGCTTAGCAGCAGCAGTGAAGATATCAGTAACCCAAAAGTACAAAGACAATTTCAAGTGCTAAAGAAGGAATCCTTTGACTTTATCACAAAAATTAGCAAAGATTTCCCTTCAGAATCAAAAAAAGGGAAGGACCCTGATACACTCAGGTTACTTACATAAGTTCAATTCTATGGGGGGAGGGAGGAAGATATATATGGAGAAAAAAAAATACATGCAAATTATTAAAATGCCATTAATATACATTATGCATTTTTAAATATTTAATAACCAACAGCTAGACATGAGATGAATGGACAGCATCACCAATCAATGAACATGAATTTGAGCAAACACTGGGAGATAGTGAAGGACAAGGAAGCCTGCTACGCTGCAGTCCATGGGGTGGCAAAGAGGTGGACATGACTTAGTGACATGACATTAACAGCAAGACATTAAAATATTTGGTTATCTTAAAGCCACAAGTGTTCCATAAATCCAGTGACAGTTTCAATGCGTTCTTTGTGCTATTAGTGTGTAAAAGGGATATACTCTTCATTGGGATATTCTAGAGAAAAAATTTAAGAAGACATAGAGAAGAAGTACATTAAATAGCGACAGTTATCTATGGGTGGTGAAATCAAAGATGACTTTAGTGATATTTTTCATGTAATCACAATAAATTTATTTAAAAATTAATAAATAATTTAGCAATCAGCTTAACTAAAGAAATATAATACTGCCACCCAATACAAGGCCTTTTTCTGTTCTGAAAGGCAGAGGAGTGGACTATAACATTTTCCTATTTATAACCTTTTCTCCCAAACTCCAAATCACTGTGATGGTGAACATTTTATTTCTTTCTTTCAACACAATTGGCAATAGGTTTATTAGTCTTAATTTTTAAAAGAGCAAGTCTTGAAGCATACTACCTACAAAAATGGGATTATATTAGAATTCAAATTTTTCAATATTCCACTGGTATAAGAAATACCTTGAACTGAGCAATAAGTAAGGTTTTTTGTGTCATGTGTTCAGAACCACATAGTATCGAGAACTAGTCTTGATAGTAACATCCTCAATCTAAAATTACCGAGAATGGGGTTTCCCTGGTGGTCCAGTGGTTACGAATCTGCGGTGTGACCCCAGCCCCGGAAGCTCCCAATGCTGCACAGCAACTAAGCCCATGTGCCAGGACGGCTGAGCCAGCGCTGTAGAGCCCGTGAGGCACAACTGCTGAGGCCACGCGCTGCAGCCACTGAAGGCCCTGCGCCCAGAGCCTGTGGTCCTCCACAGGAGACGCCACTGCAGTGAGCAGCCAGCACGCTACAGCAAGGGAAGCTCCCGCTTGCCACAACTAGAGAAAGCCTGTCGATGGCAATGAAGACCCTGCACCCAAAAAATAAATCTTAAAAAAAAAAAATAATAAAATTACAGAGAAGAAGAAAATATCTATTCAAAAGAAATAACATGAGCTAATGAAGAGGGAATAGTGGATACTTTTTTGCCTACCCACATCCACTCCTCTCTTCCACCTTTCCCACAGAATACCAATTTTCTTCATATTTCTAACCTCATCCTCAGCTGCAAGTGAAAGTGTGAAAGTCGCTCAGTCGTGTCTGACTCTTTGCAACCACATGGACTATACACTCCATAGAATTCTCCAGGCCAGAATACTGGAGTGGGTAGTCTTTCCCTTCTCCAGGGGATCTTCCCAACCGAGGGATCGAACCCAGGTCTCCCACATTGCGGGCGATTCTTTACCAGCTGAGCCGCAAGGGAAGCCCAAGCTGTAAGGGTGGATCCCAATTACTCTAACCAGAATGGGTAGAACCACCCAGACTGAAGGGAAAGACATAGTCTAGGATTACAGGAACAGATCACTCTCTCCTTGTTGATTTTATTATTTAAAACTGATTTCAAGGAGGAAATCAACCTTTGGATATCAACTTTGTGAAGTGCAGGGCAGAGAAAGACAAAGAAACTGGATTTATAGTGAAGACACTGATTTGCTGAAACAAATAATTTTGGAGTTTGTCTATTAGTCTGCATTTCCTATTCTGTATCCTAACAAAGTTCCTTTTAAAGCAAATTGGAGTCAGGTTACATAAAACTCAATCTGTATAGCCAAAAGTGTCCTAACTCATGTGGAAGGAAATAAAACAATTTTGAATTATCTTGTTAACAAAACAAATACTATGTGTTAATATGTGTTAATACCTAAATTTAAACTTAGAATTGTTGACATCTCAATCATAGAAATAAGTTTAACTATCCCACTTGCCACAATGTCTTAATAGCTGCAAAAAAAGACATCAGTCAACAACAATGCATCTTTCTCAAAGAAATTTTTGAAAGAAAAATAGTTATATAAACTTATACTTTATATTTTTTATGTCAACAAATTCAAAAAAAGGAAAGAACAATATGTGCATTCTGTCTAGGGCTTGCATTTGGTTGAAAAACAACTTAATAATCAGATACAGTTTACAAGACTGTTGAGACAACTCACGTATGTAATAGTCTGAAAACTTTCCTGTGTGTACTTTGTGTACACCCTTATACATACACAATTGCTTAAATCTGTAGACACAACTACAATAATTCATGTAAAAGGAAAACACTTTTATTTTATTATAGATATTCACCAAAAGATATGCCATGGTGCATTAATAACATGAGAATCATAACCCAATGGTTTTTTTCTTTGTTGATGGCTATATAAAATATATATCTGGCTTATGAAATATATATCTCTTTAGTGATTTACAGTAATATACAAATATTGCCAGGCAAATATTAAAACACTGAAGTTTACTGTTGCCAAGTCGCTGTGGCTAAATGTGAATTAAAGAAGTAAAGCAAGAAAAACATTTGAATTTCTGCAGTCAAGTTCAAGGATGTGCTTGCATGCTAAGTCGCTTCAGTCATGTCTGACTCTTTGCAACCCTATGGACTGTAGCCTGCCAGGTTCCTCTGTCCATGCAATTCTCTAGGTAAGA
The DNA here is from genome assembly GCA_006410675.1 of Oreotragus oreotragus. Taxonomy (NCBI): domain Eukaryota; kingdom Metazoa; phylum Chordata; class Mammalia; order Artiodactyla; family Bovidae; genus Oreotragus; species Oreotragus oreotragus. Next base: position 365,579 of record SJYX01001743.1, read on the forward strand.
ATACTGGAGTGGGTTGCCATGCCCTCCTCCAGGGGATCTTCCTGACCCAGGAATAGAACCCGCATCTCTTATGTCTCCTTCATTTATCACTAGCGACATCTGGGAAGGCCAGTTCAAGAATACAGGAGGGAAAAACAAAAGTGAATGAATTCTGAGTCCACTCTTGAAATCTTACATGTCTGATTCTAGCAGAATGAACCAAAAACATCAGTTTAGAAAACTGAGGGTGACTTCATATGTCCCATACTTTGAACAGCAGGTTGGAGGCACAATCAAATCTAAATATTTATTACAGCAAGAACTGGAAGTCTGTATTATTAAAGGGTAAATACAAACTGTTGTATCATAAGGGAGAATAAATGAGAAACGGAAATCCAATGCAGCAAGGGAACTGGTTGGCATGGTTAAACAGTTTTCAAATTTTTCAGTGTCAAATCATTATTGCTGGACTCAAACCTCAGCATCTTATCAGAGTACAGGAATGGTACCCAAATCACACCCCTAAGTATCCCTCAATAAATTAAACTCAAAACTGTCAATGTTATTGGATATATACTTCTTAAAGCCTTCTTTCAACTAAAAACCAAAACAGTTGCATTAACAGCTGTTTCCTCATTACTTCCGTCCTAAAGACATGGATTCTTAAAACTTTCAGTTAATAAAAAGACTAAATTTTAAGAGTTGGAAGGAACCTTGGGAAATCATTTCTAAACACACTCTATCTCAAGCTAGGAAACTCTGATGAATGTGTTTAGCAAAGAAATACAGAGTTCTTTATATTTAAGGCTTAATGTCGATTGCTGACGGTAACACAAATATGTTTAAAAACTGATACCTTCCGTTAAGGAATGCATAGGATGCCCCAAGGAATTATGCGATCTGAAACGGAATAGTATACCATCATAAAATAAAAACAAAATCCTAAGAACCAAGAGGAATCTTTAAGCAAGACAAAAAGGCTTCAGTGGGTACTTAAGTGATGAGTTACACCCGTAATCTGGACATCTGGCAATGGTAGGGAAGGACACTGCAAGCAGTGAGAACAGAATAAACTCTGTTGCCCCATGCATGCCGGCCTTGCTTCCTCCTTCCGCAGACAGTCTGTTCTTGCCATGCCAGTCCTGGTGTTCTTCCAACAGGACAGGTTCTTCCGTTCCCTCCTTAGGGCCTTTGCAGCTACTGCTCCCTTTGCCTGGAAAGAATTTCCCCCAGATAATTGCAATGCTGCCCTTCTCACCTCTTTCAAGTCTTTGCTCAAGTATCACCATCTCAGCGGAAACTTATCTGACTATTCTAAAGTGTCACCTTTGCATTCCCTATCACCCTTCCCTGCTTTATTTTTCCCACAGCACCTATTACTATCCGACATGGTATATATTATTAGCTTTGTGTATGTCCCAGCTGAAAAAGCCTAAGTTATCTGTTTGTTCACCTCCAAATTTTAAAACACTGCCTGCACATGGTAGGCATGAAATCAATATTTGTTGACAAACTGACTGATGGTATAAAAACTGAATAAATGAATTGATTGAATGAAAAGGATTCCTGCCCTCAGATAGGCAAGCAAATATATAAATAATCTCAAATTATTCCTGAATGACAAAAATAAATAAACAGCTGGCCAAACTCGATTTATCAAAGAGTAATAACATTTCCTGGCATTCCCCACTTCCTCATGTTCACTGACACTAGATTCATCTTTTACATCTCTTAGCAACCTACTCCCAGCCACACCAGTCATTTAGCAATGGACATGAGTTTGAGCAAATTCCGCAAGATAGTGAAGGACAGGAAAACCTGGAGTGCTGCAGTTCACAGGGTCGCAAAGAGGTGGACATTTCTTCACGACTGAACAACAACAAAATGACACCAGGGCTGCCACTGGTCCACGTTAACCTTAGTGCTACCTACTGAGTAAAGGTAAAAGATATTTCTGTGGCCAGCGTTGGACAAGACAAAAAAGGTATTTCTGCATTTCAAATTTGACACAGTTTTCTGCGCATAGTTAAAGTATACACTACAGGAGTGGTTACACTGATATTATGGATTAGCCACAAAACCTTCTACTTTGAATAGTGCTTAATTATTAAGTGGAGATATGGAGAAACACATGTTAAAATTCTGTTTCACAACTGGAACATACTGTTTCTACACTGCAGATGGATGGCAGGGCAAAATGGCTCAAAGAAATATACCTTCAGGAAAGGCTAGCACAGCAATGTATTTAAAGCAGATGGGTAATAATGTAAAATCAAGGGGATTTTTTTCCATTCAGAAAAATCAACTAGAAGTTTATCCTGGATTAAAGAATGATGTAGAATTCTTAAACGTATTAGGATCGAAATTATACTACACTAAAACGAAACAGGAGTTGAACAAAATATTCTTTTCTGTTTATCGCCAGCAAAAGCAAAATTACTTACGGATATGAGAAATGAGCTGAAGATTTCTCACTTCAACTAACACCTCCACATAGACTGCATTATCATTTCAGGCAAAGTGAAACTGTCACATTTAATTTTTAAAGGCAGAAATGACTTCCATCTGGGATTTATCTGCATAAAAGTGTTAGCCGTGGCACAGTTTCAACATTTAATTGAAAGTTCATTTTCTGGCTCTAAGGAAAATGTCCAATACAAAGTTATATACAATAATAAATAATGCAACCATAAACAAAAGTTATATGTCCACATACTGTGAGCCTAACTTTGTGTTTCCACAGTGGTAAATTTTGCCCTCAGATAGGCACACTGGTCTATAACCCTCCATCAAACAGTGATAAATTACTTGTAAATTACTGACGTAAAACCTGCGTTTTCCCACAATATTTATGCTTCTGGAAGAGTTGAACAAATATTACTAGTCTTTGTAAGCAGAAGAAAAACTATAAATTAGGGCGAACTCCCTTACGTAGAAAAATGACAAACCAGTCGCTGAAATGGTCACTTTCAGGTATAGCATCACCGTTCTACCTGATCAAACAACAATCCTCGCCAGTTATTGCAGGAGTAAGTAAAATACAGCCGCTAGGGGAAAAGCCACAGAGAAACGTTAGGGCCCCACTTATCTTTGTCGTTAAAAAGGAGACACCGGGAAGTCACACTGAGCACTCGATCACGTATGGCAACCTAAGGGAGAGACTACAGAGCGTGCAGGTCTCTCCAAACGCAGGAAGCCAAAGTTCCTGCGCGACAAGAGGATTACAGCGGAAAAAAAAAACAACAACACTAGCCCATCTGTCCACACAGGAGAAGAGAAAGAAGTCAGGCAGGAAAGGCTGGGAGCCGGGGAGGTGGGGCTGCCAGACCAACCGGCTCCGCGCCGTCTCCCTCGGCTGCTAACAGGAGCGGGCTGCAAACCCGGGCGGGCTCGCGCGCGCAGGTGGGGTGCAGCCGCCGGCCCCGCTTCGGCCCCGCACCGGGAAGTCTCCAGGGCCTCGCCCGCACAGCCGGGAAGCCACCCAGCCCACAGGCAAGCGGAGGAGCCGCCTGAGAAGAGCCACGTCGGAGGAAGGGAGCGCGGGGGGAGGTGGACACCTGGCACACCCACCCGCAGGCTGACAGCCCGGAGCGCGCGGCGGCCCGGGCCCCCGAAGGGCCGCGGCGCGCCCGAGGGGGTCGCCCGGAGGGCGCTGCCGGCCGCCAACGACTCCCCCCTCGCCCCGATCGGCGGCGGCGGGCACTCACGTAGGGCTGGTAGAACTTGGAGAGCCGCGGCTTCCCGTGGTTGTTAAAGATGAGGATCGCCTTGATCATGGCTGAGCCGGGCGGACCGGGTGGGAACTGGGGGCCAGGGCGGGGGCGGGCGCGCGAGCCTCGCCTCGGGATCTCGCCGGCTGTCCTTCCCCACCCGCCCCCTCCCGCACACGCGCGCGCGCGCGCCCCCGAGATTCGGGGCGGGGCTTGCACGGGGCGGGGCTTGGGTGGGGTCGGCTCGGTCGGGGGAAGCGGAAACAGCTCCAGGACCGGGGCGCGGAGCTGAGGGGCGCCTGCGCACTCGGCGGCTGACCGAGACGTCGCTCCGAGACCTTTTCCGGAAGCCTGCTAGAGTGAAATAGTTGCTCTGTCAGCGGTCTGGGGACCACAACAGATTCGACGCAGAGGACCAACCTGCGATTCCGAGTCAGGGTTGGGTTGGGTTCTCCCCCGCCCCTACCCCGGAGCCTCTCTAGAGACGCTCTTAGGCGCAAGGCCCGCCCACTGCACTCGCTGAGCCACCGCTTCCGCCCTCCCTGCCCTCGAAGCAAGATGGCTGAGGAGCAAGAGTCTGCGCTGCAGCTCCCTCCCTCAACTGCTCCCGAAGCTGAAGTGCCTACCGAGGTCTCCCCAGAAACAGCCACTCCGGAGCCCCCTTCTTCTGCTGCAGTCTCTCCGGGAACAGAGGAACCTGTCGGTGACACCAAGAAAAAAAGTAATTTTCAGAGCACTGTCTCTCTGGGCAGAGGCGGGAGGTTGAGGTTGGGTTCGAAAAGGGATGGCGGCTAATAAGAAGCAAACGTAGGGAAGGGCCGGTTCCAGACGGGGTTCTTGACCAGTCAGGAGAAAGGAAGTATACTTTTCGGCTTTCAAGACGTTTGAGTTGAGTGCCTCGAGAGAAAAGCTATCCCCAGAGGCGCCTTCGCGATGTGGCGCTGGGTTTTAAAACCGTGTACTCTAATCTTCCTTTGAAATAGCCAGACTTCGAGCTCTGTGAAGGTGGGAGCCCTGTGGGATCTTGGTAGCTCCGAGTACTTCATGCGAGATCTAATTATTTGAAGAGTGACTTTAGCCGATACGGATCGTTGTTCAGTCGCTCAGTCGTTTTGCACTCTGTGCGACCGCATGGACTGCAGTATTCCAGGCTTCCCTGACCTTCACCATCTCCCAGAGTCTGCTCAAACTCATGTCCGTTAAGTCGGTGATGCCATCCAACCATCTAGGTGGTAAGGATAGTCTGTAGCAGATCTGAAGTAGAATCCACACCTTCCAACTAGGTCAGCGGTTTTTTTTTTTTTATACCAAATGAGTGTGAGCTCATCTTGGACCAAAAAATGCAGTTTTGAACACTGCTAAGGGAAAACCGAAAACATTAGCATCGCCTTAAAAAAAAAAAAAAAGCAACAGCATTTTGGAATCTTTACATTCGTTACAAATCATTTCATTGCTTGAACTGGCCGTCCTCAACCCTTTATTGCTTGAGAATTAGTTCGCCATTGTGAAATACAGAAATTCCTTTGTAAAATGCAGCAGTTCCTAAGTGGAGCACTCTATGTAGAGTTGCCTGTGAGAAAAGCAGGAAGTCATTTTCTGTCCCGAGTCTTAAAGTGTAGGTATGGCATTTTGTGCTTACTGATCTCTAGGCCTTTCATCCAGCTTCATTTTCTGCTGCTGTGGGGTATAATTGTCTGTCCCAGCATTGTCCCTCTTTTAAAGTCAGACTGACTCTACATTTGAGGGAAGTCTTTTCTGTCATTTCCAGCTGATGCAGCGGTAGAGGAACAAAACCCTGTAATTATTTCTGTAGATAACCACTAAAATCGTCCTAGGTGAATCCTTTGAATTTCACAGATCCTCTTATTTTTTTGGAGTCGTTGTGTTAGTTTCAGCTGTACAATGAAGTGAATCAGTTATACATATATCTACTCTTTAAGATTCATTTCCCATGTTGGTGATTACAGAGTATTGAATAGCATACCTTGTGCTATACAGTAGGTACCTATTAGTTATCTGTTTTATATATAGTAGTGTTGTTCCCTTTTTTCCCCTTCCAATTTACTGTAAGCCAAAACAGACTTTGAAATGGTTTGTCTTAATATCTAGCAGTCTCAGTCAGCAGTTTACTGCTTACTTGACCTTGGAGATCGCTGTGAGAACTGTGGCTAAAACATAACTGCTCACAACCTAGGTATGGTCTGTTTTCTTGGGTCTGCTCAATTTATGATTTTTAACCATCCTTTTAAAATCAAATTTTCATTTTCTGGCTCCTGTGAATATTTGAGTTAGCTTCTCTGAGGTCACACTTTCTAGCTATTGAATTTCTATCCTGAAATTGTCATCCTTTTTTGAGGACCTTTTTTGATAGAAAAAGCTTAAATATTTCNCCCCCCGCCCGGCTGCCCCGCGTCCACATCTGTAGAGACACACTCAGATACACTCTCGAACCTGCAACTTCACCTGATTGTCTGGCTCCCCTGCGTGCAATTTGAGAACAAAGACAGCAAAGGAAACAAACAGGCCAGCGAAGCTCGTGGTTTAGAGAAGAGGCAAAACGAAATAAGGCACATCCGCTTCCGCGGGCTCTCCCACTAGCGTTTTTCAGCAACGACAACCAGACTGGAGACAGTCTGAAATTCAGTACCCGACCTGCTGTTTAGGGAAGATGTCCCCAAGGGAACTTCTGGGCCATGGAGATGCGTGGAGACCAAGCGGGTAACTAACTGCTTGACCTCTGGGACCGCTTCCAAAAGCCTTTGTTTCTCGTAAGAAAGCAGGGCTGCCGGAAGTCTTGGTGGGAGCTGAGACAGAACCGGGGTGCTTTCGGGGCTTGCGAGGTGCTGGCCCCAGTGCGGGGCTCATCGGGGCTTCTAGGGGCTGTCTCCTGAGTGACGGATCCGCGGCACCAGTGTTGCCTTTCCTCCTGGGGCTTGAGTGGAGGGCACAGGCTTGGAGAAGTGGGGGCCAGGGCGCACACCCTGAGCCCCAAGCGGAGGGTCCCTCGTCCGTGCTCCTGTGCGGACAGTGCAAGCAACTGTCTCACCCCCAAGGAGGGACTGGATAGCTTCTTTCCAGGTCTACAGGTGTTGACTTTGCTCTTTCCATCTGCAATGACTAGACCCTCCAGGAAACAGCACGGCCTTGAGAGCAGGAATCCTCGCCTCATTCCCAACTTATGGGGAAGCCTTCACCACCATTGAGTACGACGTTAGCTTAGATTTCACATACCTGCCCTGTATTGCTCTATCTGAGGTCCTTGAGAGTTTTGTTATGATTGGATCTTCAATTTTGTCAAATGCTTTTTTCCTGTATCTATTACAGTGATCCTGTGGGTGGTGTTCTTTATTCTGTTAACATGGTAATTTACGCTGATTGATTTTTTGAGTGCTAAACCATCCTTGTATTTTGAGATAAACCCTACTTAATTGTAATGCATTTTCCTTTTTAAATGTTGCTAGATTTCCCGAGCTGCTTATATTTTGTTAAGGACTTTCCTGTCCACAGTCATGAGAAATATTGGTTCACAGTTTTTTTTTTTTTTGCAATGTCATTGTCTGTTTTTATTTCAGAATTATGCTGGCCTCATAAAGCAAGTTGAAAAGTTTTCCCTCTTCTTGTGTTATCTGAAAGGATTAGTGTAAATCTGATGTTACATCCTTTTGAAAGTTTGATAGAATTCACCAGGGAAACCTTCCGGGCCTGGAATTTTCCTGGTGGGAAGGTTTGTTTGCTTTTATTTTAAAAAACTAAAAGATAACTATAGCAATAGTCACATTCTTCCCTTGGCTGAGTATGAATCTGGGTGAGCGGCATTTCTGGGGGAATTTGTCCTTGTAACTAAAGCTGTTGGATTCGCCAGCATAAATTCCCTCCTGACATCCGTTTGTTTGCAACCTTCATTCATTCTCTTCGTTTATTTGGCTGCACCTGTCCTCGGTGGTGGCATGCGGGGCTCTGTCGCACCATTGCAGCGTGTGAGCTCTTAGTGGGGGCACACGGGGTCTAGTTCCCCGACAGGGACCGGACCTGGGCCCGCGGAACTGGGGGTGTGGAGTGTTAGCCGCCGGACCACCAGGGAGGTCCCATGATATGCTTTCATTAATTTTTAATGTTAGTTAATTTATTAGCATAAAGTCAATAAATTAGCATAAAGTTAATAAATTAAGTAACATTAAAAATTAATGAAAGCGTATCATGGGACCTCCCCAGTGTCCAATGGCTAACACTCCACAGCCCCAGTTCCGGGGGCCCCGGTTACTCATACTGTCGTCTTATCTTTTTGAGATCTGAAACAGCATCTTTCTTTTAATCCTGGCATTGATGATTTGCACTTTCATTCTCGTTCTAAGGGGTTGGTCTTACTAGAGTTCTGTCAGCTGTTTGATCTTCTTGAAGAGTCAGCTTTGGTTATGCTAACCGCCCCTATTTTTTGTTGGTTTCTTGCTTCTCTGATTTCTTTCCTTATCTTTGCCTTTTCTCCCTTTTGTTGACTCCGGGTTGGCTTTGCTTTTCTTTTAGTTTGAGGTAGACCCTTAAGGCACTGGCTGTGGTCTTAATTCACTTCTGCTACAAGCCCTTTAAAGGCAGACGTTTTCCTCAAAGCACTGCTTGAACTGCAGCCCATAAGCTGTCATAAGCTGTCTTTTCACCACCGTTCAGTGTGAAGTATTTTCCACTTCTCATTGTGATTTCTTCCCTGGGCATGGATTACTTAGATGTTGTTCATATCCATATGTTTGGGAGTTTCTTAGATATCTTACTATTTCTTGATTTCTAATTCAATTCAACAACGATCAGGAAGGGATTTCCTGGTGACTAAATGGTAAAAAATCTGCCTACCAGTGCAGGAGACATGGGTTTGATCCCTGGGTTTAAAAGACTCCCTGGAGAAGGAAATGGAAATCCACTCCAGTGTTCTTGCCTGGGAGATCCCATGGACAGAGGAGCCTGGTGGGTACAATCCATGGGGTCGCAGAAGAGTCAGACATGACTTCATGACTAAACAACAACAATGATGGTCAGGAAACACGCTCTGACTGGCATCGGTGCTCCGACTGACATCGCTTCTCCGACTGACATCGGTGCTCTGACTGGCATCGGTGCTCCGACTGACATTGGTGCTCCGACTGACATAGCTTCTCCAGCTGACATCACTTCTNATCCATGGGGTCGCAGAAGAGTCAGACATGACTTCATGACTAAACAACAACAATGATGGTCAGGAAACATGCTCCGACTGGCATCGGTGCTCCGACTGGCATCGGTGCTCCGACTGACATCGCTTCTCCGACTGACATCGCTTCTCCGACTGACATCGGTGCTCTGACTGGCATCGGTGCTCCGACTGACATCGCTTCTCTGACTGACATCGCTTCTCTGACTGACATCACTTCTCCGACTGACATCGGTGCTCTGACTGGCATCGGTGCTCCGACTGACATAGGTGCTCCGACTGACATCGATTCTCCGACTGACATCACTTCTCTGACTGACACCAGTGCTCCGACTGGCATCGGTGCTCCGGCTGACATCGCTTCTCCGACTGACATCGCTTCTCCGACCAGCACCGGTGCTCTGACTGACACCGGTGTTCTGACTGACATCGGTGCTCCGACTGACATAGCTTCTCCAGCTGACATCACTTCTCCAACTGACATCGGTGCTCTGACTGGCACGACTGACATAGCTTCTCCGACTGACATCACTTCTCCAACTGACACTGGTGCTCCGACTGGCATCGGTGCTCCGACTGGCATCGGTGCTCCGACTGGCATCGGTGCTCCGACTGACATAGCTTCTCCAGCTGACATCGCTTCTCCGACTGACATCGATTCTCCGACTGACATCACTTCTCTGACTGACACCAGTGCTCTGACTGGCATCGGTTCTCCAACTGGCATAGATTCTCTGACTGACATCGCTTCTCCGACCGGCACCGGTGCTCTGACTGACACTGGTGTTCTGACTGACATCGCTTCTCCGCCTGACATCGGTGTTCCGACTGACATCAATTCTCCGACTGGCATCGCTTCTCTGACTGACACAGGTGCTCCGACTGACATCGGTGCTCCGACTGACATCACTTCTCCGACTGACATCAGTGCTCTGACTGACATTGATTCTCTGACTGACATCGGTGCTCCGACTGGCACCGATTCTCTGACACTTGGTCTGCTCACTGTGTGGCTCAGAATATTGCCTGACTTGGTACGCAGGCCATGTGCACTTAGGAANGACTGACATCACTTCTCCGACTGACATCAGTGCTCTGACTGACATTGATTCTCTGACTGACATCGGTGCTCCGACTGGCACCGATTCTCTGACACTTGGTCTGCTCACTGTGTGGCTCAGAATATTGCCTGACTTGGTACGCAGGCCATGTGCACTTAGGAAAGAAACATGTATTTTTCTTTGTTGGGCAAAGTGTTTGATATGCATCAACTGTGCCACGGTGATAGACAGTGTTGTTCAGGTCGTCCAAGTTTTTACTGATTTTTTTCCCTCCAGCTCTTCTATCAGCTGTTGGCAGAGGAGCATTAAAACCTTTCACCACAGTCGTGGAGTTGTATCTCCTTGAGTTCTCTAGGTGCTGGTTTCGTGTATCTCGAGGCTGCTGTTGGGGACTCGCATTCACGGCTGTCTTGTCTTCCTGATGAGCTGCCCTTTAGCTGTGTGGTAAAGATGTCCGCCTTTCCCTGTGCCGGCGTTCTTTCCTTCGCTGTCTGCTTTGCCTGCTGTTAATGGAGCTGCTGCAGCGTCCTACTTGTATTCTATGCGGGATATATGTTTCATCATTTACTTTCAATCCGTTTTTGTCTTTTTAAAAGTACTTCTGTTGTCAACAGTATAGAGTTGGGTGGGTCTTGTTTTTCAAAAAAATCCATTCTGATATTTCTAATTAGAGTACTTATTGTATTAATATTCATATGTATTGCTTTATATTTTCCTGTTTTTCCTCTTGTTTCTTTCTTATTATGGTTCCTTTCTTACTATTTTTGGATTATTTGAAGTGAAAGTGAAGTTGCTCAGTCGTGTCTGACTCTTTGCGACCCCATGGACTGTAGTCCCCCAGGCTCCTCAGTCCATGGAATTTTCCAGGCAAGAGTACTGGAGTGGGTTGCCATTTCCTTCTCCAGCGGATCTTCCCAACCCAGGGATCGAACCCAGGTCTCCCGCACGGCAGGCAGACGCTTTACCGTCTAAGTATTTAAAAAATGATTCCATTATAATTGACCTTTGGGCTTTTGAGTTGCACATCTTTGCATTGTCATTTTAGTGATTGTTTGGGGGTTATGATATAAACACTTTAATCTTTCACTGTCTATGTGGGTTAATATCGTGCCACTGTACAACACTATAGATCCGTCCGCAGTCTCATCCTCTGTGGTACTGCTGTCAAGAGTATTACTTCATATGCTCTATAAACCCCAAGGACAGGGTCTATTTTTCCTTTAACCAGTCACATGTATTTTAAAGAAATTAGCGGGAAAATAGTCACTTGTGAGAGTTGGACCATAAAGAAGGCAGAGCACTAAAGAATTGATACCTTCGAATTGTGGTGTTGGAGAAGACTCTTGAGAGTCCCTTAGACAGTAAGGAGATCAAACCAGTCAATCTTAAAGGAAATCAGCCCTTAATACTCATTGGAAGGACTGATTCTGAAGCTCCAGTATTTTGGTCATCTGATGTGAACATCCAGCTTGTTGGAAAAGTCTCTGATGCTGGGAAAGATTGAGGGCAGAAGTGGACGAGGGCATCGGAGGATGATACAGCTGGACGGCATCACCAACTCAATGGACATGAACTTGGGCAAACTCCAGGAGATGGAGAGGAACAGGGAGGCCTGGCGTGCTGCAGTCCATGGGGCTGCAAAGAGTTGCACACGACCTGGCAGCTGAACAGCAACAGTCACTTTCCACTGACTGGCCTGATGATAGTCGCCTTTTCTGATGGGCCTCATCTATTCCCAAACGTTTACATTTCCACCCGGTACCATTACAATCTGCCTGAGGAGCTCCCTTCAGCATTCCTTGCGGTTTAGCATCTGGAGAAGGGTGTTCTTCATTGTCTTGTAACAAACCATGTCTTTATTCTTCACAGTTGAAGCCACTCTGGTCAGATGTAAACATCTTGGCTGAGAGGGTTTTCTTTAAGGATGCCTTCTAGGATGTCATTTATTTTCTTAGTGGTTTTTCTCTCTCTTCTTGGTGTTGGAGGATTTCCATCATTCCATATTCAAATTTGCTGATTCTTTCCTCTGCTACCTCCAAGCTGTTAATTTAGCCCATCTGGAAAAAATTTTTAAGTCTGATGCTTTATTTTTCAGCTCTAAACTTTCTGCTCGGATCTGATGCTTTATTTTTCAGCTCTAAACTTTCCGCTTGGATGTGTTTGCACTTTCTGTTTCTCTGTCCGGTGTTCTCTCTCTGTTTCTTGTGATGGCACTTCCCTTCCCCCATGGACATAGTTAAAAATGACTGCCCTTGCCCACTGATGCCACGTTTGGTCCGTCTCTGGATCTTTTCCTTGTAAATATATCAAATTTTCCTGGTTTTTCATCACTGAATGCCTTTGGAAACTACTATTGCTTTGTTCTGAGACTTTGGCTTCTGTTGTGTGGCCCTGAAGGGGTGGTATTTTTAAGGCGGTTTACGTGGTTAGACCCACACTGTGAACCCTGTCACGCCTGTGGACGTCTAAGCCTCAGTCCCAGCTTGCCGGCTCTTTTCTGCTCCGTGAGAGCGTGTTTCAGGGTCCAGGCAGGGCCCAGGTTGAGCCTTTGTCGAGGATATGGGCTCCCCTTCCTGGGTGTTGGTTTCTGGGTTACTCTCCGTAGCCTGGGCCCTTCCTGAGGTTCCTCCCAGGAGGACAGCAGATTTTCCCATCAGAGGGCCAGCTGCTGGGCCCTGCCCTGTGGTCACAGCTGTGGAAACCCAGGGCTCGCCCGCCACGTTCGCTGCCTCCCGCTCGGATTTCTGGCCCCATCCCGTGTTTGCCTGCTTATGTCTGTTCCTCAGCGCTCTCAGCCAATCGTTTTCTACTTTGTCCACCTTTTATAGCTGCTTTTTGCTAGAGGACTGGTTTATTAGGAGCGTCTCTCTGCTGGGAATGAAACCCTGGAAGTCATTTCCTACTTTTAGAATCATTTACCAAGCAGAGAACCAAAGAAAGAGGGCCTGTTCTACTTTCAAAGGCAGCCGGTCCCAGGCCAGGCTTGACCTGCGCTTTCTCCTCTGGCATTTTCTTGCGGGCCTCCAGAAGAAGCCAGGTGGTGCTTTGACTATTCTGTCTGGAGACGCCTCCGGTAACTCACTGAGAGCAGTAAGATTAATTCTGATTTTCTGGGCAACAGAGGTGCCAAGCTTTCTGTCCAGCATAACGAGGCTCCAAGGCCCCGAGGGCAGTCACAGACTTTGCCGAAACTCTCACTGTCAGCCTCCTCCTGGCCCTTTAGATGCCCACTGATGCTACCGCGCACTTTTCGTCTTGACCAAAAGTCTCCTCCGAGCTTCCCTAGCTTCTTGCCACCTGGAGTCTGAGCCAGCGGCGTATGTTCTGGGTTTCGGTCATGCCTGAAGGTTTTGGTCATGGAGGGCCCCCGCCCTGCCCCACCACCCCACTGCCTGTCATGCTTCATAACTCTCTCCAAACCTGGTGCTTAAGCGGTGACAGTTATTTGCTTTGCTCACAAGTCTGCCCTTTCCACAGGGCTCAGAAGGGACAGCTCTCTTCTGCTCTGGACGGCCTCAGCTTCGGTGGCGCAAAGGCTGGGGATGACTTGAGTGCTGGGGGCTGGACTCACCTGCAGCCTTGTCACTGGCTGTCAGCTGGGGCCGCAGCTGGGGCTGCTGGCCGGGGACTCTGCACGTGGCCGGTCCAGGGGCTGTCCGGCCTCCTCCCAATAAGGCGGTTGGGCCTAAGGAGGCCGTGCGTGAGGACAGTGTGCAAGGAAGTGTGTGGCCGCTCTGTGGCCGGGCGTCACTTCCTCTGTTGCTGGAGGCGCCACGAAGTGGGCCCAGGTTCAAGAAGAGGGGACATGAGCTTGGCTGCGAGATGAGAGGAGGGCCGCCGTCACGGTGTAGAAAGAGCGTGGGAGACGGATGCCGAGGACCAGCTGCGTTTGGGAAAGTGCAGCCTGCTGCGGGGTGTGTCTGGTGAACGGGTGAATGGAAATACTTACCAGTGAAGAAGAGGTGACCCTGTCTTCCGCTCTTAAGGGCTCTGGATGGACGGAACCGTTAATTTTCTAAGCGCCTGTTCCATCGGCTGCACTGTGTTGGGAACCGTTTAAGGTTCCCGGTCGGTGAGTAACAAGAATAGCCATTGTTATGATAGAAAACGGGGTTTACGTAGTAATGAGCACGTGCCAGGCCCTCTCAAGGGCTTTGTGGATATTAATCCATCTCGTCTCCCATCTGCCACTCACCTCTGACAGACAAGCACGCGTCCCAGGATAAGGTCTGAAGACCGTGCCCAGGTGAGAGGGAGCCGCATGGGCCGGCATGCTTATTTCTCCCGTTGCGGTCTGGCCCTCCAGCTCCTCCCTCCTCACCACCTGATGACTGCGCCCCCGGGTGATCTGCGGACCCTGGGCGTGACGGGGTCCCACGTTACAGCGGGAGCTGGTGCTGGGGAAGAGGTGTCAGGGGGCCAGGACCACCCCAGAAGCAAGGGGCACAGGACAGGCAAGCAGGGGTCAGAGGGCAGCAGAGCCAGGGCCCTGGGGGGGTCACCTGGCTGACTATCCGGTGAGTCCCTCCAGCTCCTGACTCTGCTGTGGTTCAGGACGACAGAGCCCAGCTCTTTACATGTCCACTGTGAGTCAAGGGTCAGCCTCCACGTCCAGCCCCCGGCCCCTGACTCTCCTGCCTTGGAATGAATGGAAGGTGGCCCTGTCCTCCACGAGCACTGGCCTCTGGGGTCTGGGTGCCCCGCCCCCACCTGGCAGATCTTGCCCATGTCCTGCCCAGCTCTGCGGCCGATGCGCCCTGGGGAGGGTTTCCAGCTTCCTGCTTACAGACAGTTTTCACCTGGTTGTCTCACCCTGGCCCACAGACCAGCAGTAAAGGTGGTCGTGGGTGGTGGGGCAGCATGAGGGCGTGCCTCCAGGGCTGGCAGTGCCCGCCACAGGCCACGGGGCCCCAGGAGGATTCTTCTTCCCGCTAGGCTGTCATGGACAACATGCAGAGGAGACGTTTTTGGACAGAACTGACGTTCCTGGAAATCAATGAATGAGCACAACATCCCTCCGTGTCCCCTCACAAGGGGAGGCTGAGCTGCACCAAGATGGAGCTGGAGAGAGAGGTGGGGATGGGGCTGGGGGAGGCACAGATCTCCCGTCTGCAGACAGTGCTGCCAACCGGCGTTCAGACGCACGCCTCCCCAGCACGCAGCGTCCAAGGCCTTATTCAGGGCGGGGCAGTGGGTTTGTGTAACACACTGTTCTGTTGCAGAGGAAAAGGATCGATTGAACCACTCGATTCTCTCAGCAGGGGCTGGGCCACTGGTCCGCATATGCTGAACAGGGAGGATTTATTCTTTAAACAGACGGCGCTCTGCACGGGGCCCTCCCCGCTGGACAGGGGCTGCTGGAGGAGACACGGGCGTCCTGCGTCTCGAGGTCAGTGGGCTCCTCTCCCCGTCCTTTCCAGGGCACCGTTCTCCTCCAGCAGCCTCCAGCCCTCCAAGCAGCAGAAGAAAACAGGCCCATTAGTTACCCATCCAGGCAAATTGGGAAATGTGACAAGAAGTGGAACAAGAACATTCCATACCTAGTCCAGTTCCCAGTGAAGCCGGTTTTCGGGGCTCAGCACAGGGTCCAGGGCCGTGGAGATGCGAGACGGCTGTTCCTCAGGAGGAGCACAAAGGCGGTCAAGCAGGCTCAGGCTGGCTCACTGGCGTCTGTGTCTCGCGGAGTGGATCTGCCTCTGGATCTGGGACCGGGAGGCCAGATAGCAGGATGGACTGGCCTCCCTCTGGGCCCAGAGGTGCTCCTGGCCCGGGAAGGCCCCGCTGTGCCTTTCATGGAGCCTTTGGGTCACATGGGGGCCTGGAGTGGGGCAGGCAGGCTGCAAGGGGAGCTGGCCTCCAGGGTCATGCAGGAACCCGCCTGGCCAGGGAGCCCAGAGAGCCCTCAGGACAGAGAAGCTCAGTGTCCTCCCCTTCTCGCCTGACCTCTGAAGCCTCCTCTAAAGCCAGAGGCAGGGGAAGCTCTTCGGGCGGGGCGCATCCCTGTCTCCCACTCCCGCTCGTCCCTTTGGCTGGCCCAGTGCACGGAGGGGTGGGTCTCACCTGAGAAGCAACAGGGATGGTCCCTCACGCCACCCCTTCCCCCGGGGTCCAGGCGACCGTGACCCCAGGATGCTGGTGGCAAAAGCCCAGCCCAGCAGAAGCTCTGGGAAAGCCCAGGGACCCAGAGTTCAAAAAGCAGCTCTGTGTTTACACAGCGCAGGGCATTCAGCTCATTGTGGCAGCCCTGGATGACAGCTGACAGATGCTGAATGGCACCTGCATCCTCGGCTCTCAGCTCAGCGGGCAGGTGGCAGCCAGCAGCATACAGCCCTGGGCTCTGCATCCCCTCTCACCCACCCTCCTCAGGGCCTGGGGCAGGCCTGCCTGCAGGCCTGACCCCGGTGCCACCTGCTCCCCACCACACATGGCGAAGCCTGTGTCTCTGCCACGTGTACCTGCTCCAATGGTGAGAAGCCAAAGCGGACACTGTCTAGTCCCCGGGCCCTGCTGACCCCACTCCGTTCCTCTGCCCCTTTTACCCCCAACCGATTCCAAAGAGTATCCGACTCCAGCTCCCTCCCTGCTTCCCCCGCCTGCACCCAGCAGGCCCCACCCTTACGGTCAGTTCCCGCTGGCATCTTACTCCATTTGGTGGCATTTAGAACTGTCCACGGCCACCTGATGCAAAGAACTGACCCATCGGAAAAGACCCTGATGCTGGGAAAGATTGAAGGCGGGAGGAGAAGGGGACAACAGAGGATGAGATGGTTGGATGGCATCACCGACTCGATGGGCATGAGTTTGAGAAAACTCCGGGAGTTGGTGATGGACAGGGAGGCCTGGCGAGCTGCAGTCCATGGGGTCGCAGAGTCAGGCCCAACTGAGTGCCTGACCTGAGCTGAGTGGAACTGAGCCCCCGAATGCCCTGCCTTCTCCGCCTCCAGGGCTCTCCAGACGGCTTCCCTGCCTTTTCTGTTTCTCTCTCTCTCTGCCGTCCTGTCCTCTGCCCGAGCATCTCTCTGTGTCTTTGCCTCGTCTCCAGGCCTTCGACACCGCGAGGTCGTGAGCACCATCTCTCTCCAGATGGCCCGTCCAGCTCCACCTCCCGGCCTGGCCCCTCTCAGGGGGCCGTGCTCCGTCCCCCAGCTATTCAGCCTCATGTCAGGGCCTTGTTCTCACTGTGTCTCTTCCCGCATCTAGCCTGGCACCACATCCAGGGGCTCTGCCATCATGAAGTACTGAGATCCACGGCTCTGTGGCTCCACGGCCCACATGGCCATGCACACGGACGGCTCCGCAGGGGTCGGGGAGGCGGGTGTTGGGGCCCATGCAGCCCCCAGGGCCTTGCCCTCGGCTGGCTGCCCTGTTGTTGCAGTTTGGGGGTTCTGTGTGATTTTTGAGGGTCCCTCCCTGCGTTTTTACTGGCCCTGGGTCCTCTAAGCAAGGTACGTGCACCCATGTGCCTGCAGAGATGTGACCTCCTCCTCTTGACTCGTTCAGGGCCTCCTGCCGCCTGGCCCTGTTCCATCCAGACCCCGTGCAGTGGCAGAGTGGTCATGTTTGCCCAGCCCGTCCCCTGCTTCTCCCGCCGCTGAGGGAAAGTGCTGGGCGGCCCCAGGCTTTGCTCCCGAAAGTGAAAGCACTAGTCGCTCAGATGATTCTGATCCTCGTGACCCCATGGACTGTAGCCCCCCAGGCTCCTCTGTCCATGGAATTCTCCAGGCAAGAGTACTGGAGTGGGTAGCCATTCCCTTCTCCAGGGAATCTTCCTGACCCCGGAATGGAACCTGGGCCTCCTGCATTGCAGGCAGGTTCTTTACTTCTGAGCCACCAGGGAAGCCCCTCCCACCCCTGTGCTCCCTTCGAATGTCCCCTCCTCAATGACGCTCACTTAAGAGTTACGCTTGTCCTCCCAGCAGTCCCTGACTTCCCATCTGACATCAGTCACAGCATCAGTGACAATCTGACGTGCCTGCTGGGCTGGAAAATGGCCCCCCGAGCTGCCCATATCCAAATCTCTGGAACAGTGAGTGCCACCTCTTATGGCAAAAAGGACTTTGCGGATGCAGGAAGGATCTTGAGATGGGAGACAGTGTGCGCACAATGGTCTGAGAGGAGTCGGGTTGATGTCAGAGGGTGCTGGACATTGGAGGGCTGCACCGGACCCTGAAAAGGCTGGGAGCGACTCTCCCTGGAGCCTCCGCTGAGACCCAGCCCTGCCCACACCTGGGCCTTAGCCTGATGAGACGCACCCCAGACTTCTGCCCTCCAGGGCCGTAAGAGAACAAGCATGTGGGCTTACAAGCCGCGGACGCAGTGCCGATTGTTACAGCAGGAAGCTGGCGGACCGCGCACTTCACTGTCCCTTTATCCTCTTTTCTCCACGGCAGAGCGAGCTCAGTAAAGACGGGAGCGCCTCTCTGTCTTGTTCCTGCTTATGGGACTGGTGCCTAGAAGGCCTGGCTCTTGGTAAGGACGCAAGAAAACCTTTCTGTCATTCTGAGGAGAAATGCAGATGTCCCCTAAACTCAGCCACATTTGCCGTCCGAGCGAGAGATGCCAACAATAATGCTAAGGAGACACCCTTTCCTAGTCATCGGGTTGAACAGTTCTGAAAGTGTGATCACCTGCTCTCCTGGTGGGACCCTGGGCGAGCTGCCATTTGCACTGGTTGCTGGCAGGAATATGTTCGGGTTTTAATGGGGTCCCCCAAATAGAGACCGCAGTCCTGAGTCCTGATCCCTGGGGATGTGTCCCCGGTGAGCCTTCACAGAGGTGGTCAAGATGAGATCCCTAGGGTGCCCACAGCCCTACATGACTGTTGTCCTTTTAAGAACAGGAGAGAGACCCCAGGAAGGAGTTGCCAGGCGATGGCGGAGGCAGAGACTGGAGTCTCATGTCTACAAGCAAAGGAGCGCCAAGGGTCCCTGGCAATGCCAGAATCTGGAAGAGATAAGGGAAGATTCTCCCCCACACATTTCAGAGAGTGCAGGGCCCTGCCCACACCTTGATGGCGTCATTCTGCAGGACTGCAAGAGAAGATGCCGCTGTTGCCTTAAGCTGCCCGGTCTGTGGTACTTTCTTACGGCTGCCCAAGGAAAGAGCGCAAAACAATATAATCCCTGTGGAAGGAAATCTGGCGAGATGCAATAAGAGTCCACTAGCAGGAATATAAAATGCTGTCGGCGCTGAGCTGCCAGTTAAGGGAAGGGGAATCAAATGCAGAGCATGCCGTTAAAAATAAATCAAGATGTCCCTTCATTGCGACCCGGCAGGGTCACTGGGACACGTTGGAAGCAAAGAAGACACTGTAGGAAAAACGGTGTGTGGAGGCCACCTTTAACCTAAGCAAAGGCGCTGTGAACGCAGATAATGTATGCAAATACACACTTACCATCGCCGTTCCTTACATTGTGTAACGTGCACGGGTGAGTTTTAAATGGTTGTTTCCTGCGAGGGGGGGTTGGAAGGGGAGGGGCTGGTGGAGGGNAACAGGAGAGAGACCCCAGGAAGGAGTTGCCAGGCGATGGCGGAGGCAGAGACTGGAGTCTCATGTCTACAAGCAAAGGAGCACCAAGGGTCCCTGGCAATGCCAGAATCTGGAAGAGATAAGGGAAGATTCTCCCCCACACATTTCAGAGAGTGCAGGGCCCTGCCCACACCTTGATGGCATCATTCTGCAGGACTGCAAGAGAAGATGCCGCTGTTGCCTTAAGCTGCCCGGTCTGTGGTACTTTCTTACGGCTGCCCAAGGAAAGAGCGCAAAACAATATAATCCCTGTGGAAGGAAATCTGGCGAGATGCAATAAGAGTCCACTAGCAGGAATATAAAATGCTGTCGGCGCTGAGCTGCCAGTTAAGGGAAGGGGAATCAAATGCAGAGCATGCCGTTAAAAATAAATCAAGATGTCCCTTCATTGCGACCCGGCAGGGTCACTGGGACACGTTGGAAGCAAAGAAGACACTGTAGGAAAAACGGTGTGTGGAGGCCACCTTTAACCTAAGCAAAGGCGCTGTGAACGCAGATAATGTATGCAAATACACACACTTATCATCGCCGTTCCTTACATTGTGTAACGTGCACGGGTGAGTTTTAAATGGTTGTTTCCTGCGAGGGGGGGTTGGAAGGGGAGGGGCTGGTGGAGGGGAGCTGGTCGTCCCTGCGTGCGCCCTCCCGTGAGTTATTTCAGGAAACTTTGGAACTCTGTGTGCACCTTGCGAGCTGTATCTTGTGTGTCCTTCTGATGAACAAAAAGGCAAAGCGATCAAACTCCTGGCTTCTCTGCTGTTAGTGAGAATATCGATGTTGTTCTGAAAATATTAGATGTGTGTGTCGCAGAAGCACACATTCATTGTGGGACAAGCAATTAAGATGAAGACAGTCAGTGCAAGAGAAAAAACCACAATGAAATAAATCACATAAAAACCGGTGGCCTCGCGGTGTGCCTTCTCGTGCGTGTGAGTGAAAAGGCCTGGAGACAACGATCATGCTGTGCACGCAGCTTGTGATCCGTGTGGACCATGTTCCCACCAGTAGGACTCAGGGCTCTTTGGGCTGGTCCTATGTGGGGGCCAGAACTGTATGAGCTGACCCTGGGGCATCTCATGAGGCCACAAGCGAGTGATGCGTCAAGACAACTGGGATTCTGCTCAAAGGGCCTTGAGTCACACTGAGAAAAAGACCATTTTTAACTACAGCTGTCCTTTCTTTACAGATCCTCTGCAGGAGGCTCATTTGTCCACCCGCCCTCCACGGCTGCACCGCCTTGCCTTTGGGAGCGACCCTGAGCAGGGACTGAAGCTGCTGCCCTTGGGAAAGTGCCTGGGAGAGAGATGCTGGCCCAGCAGTGAGAAGCATTCAGTGGAGGTTTCCTGCAAGCTGGGGAGAATCATCTCAGCCAGCAGAACCCATCCTTGGGGGCTGGGAAAATCTTCCAGGGGAAAGCGGTGGGACCCGCGGGCATCCGTGTGAACACGCTGTCTCAGCTCAGTGGCATAAAGGCTGAAAGAAAGGGACCCATGCATTTCCGTGGCTGCACAGTGCGGGCAGATTTTTCAAAGGAATTGCTTATGAATAACGAATGCTGCCTTTTCCAGTTTTACGCGATGAAAATATTTTTTAGTCTGTCCTCTTTTACCATCCTGTTTGTTGAAGTAGGATACAGACTTTTAAAGGCACGTGTATCCGTAGCTCCCTGGTGGATGCATTTTTCATTACACTTGAGGAGGAGCTGTGGCACAAACGAAAGGCAGCGGCTTCCAGAGCTTTTCAGCTTCAGAGAAAGGAGGCTCCTCTCCTGCTCACATGTGGGTATGCACAGCCCCGTGCACTCCCTGCACAAAACGAGGCACCAGGCGACATCCGGTGCCCCCTGAATAGCCGGGTAACCTGAGAAAAATACCATCTGGAAATGCTGGAGTCTTGCGTACCCGGGGGAAGGGTCAGCCTTATTCTGAGTGAGTTTTCATGGAAATCCAACCCAAGGCGAGAGTGGCTGAGCCAGGCGGAAGAGGCGGTCTTATCTTTCTAAATGAAAGGTCAGCCTGGGCTCCAGGTACCTTCAGGATTGGCTCCTGAGGGTAGGACCTTGAGACAAAAGCCTGCAGGCTCACCCTGAATGTGATGGCAGTCCCCCATCTTGGGGGCTCCCGGACCCTCCCATGAGCCATGCTCTTGGCTTCTGTCTCGGACCCGTCACCTCCAAAGTGATGGAGTTCACCGAGGCTTTTCACCTGCCCGCCCGCTGTCTGTTCTGCTCAAAGAAACACACCTGGGAGAACCGGGCTCTGGGCAGCAAGGAGCCAGCCCCGAGTGTGCGAATCCACCCGGGATGCGGAAGCTCTGTGACCGGGGGGCCTGGAGCTTGTGGTCAGCGCGACTGTCGTGACTGAGCCTGTGCGTCTGGACGCTGTGGTCTGGCTCTGCTGTGGCCAGAGGCTCCCGCACGCTGACCCAGGCGCGTCGGGCGTGGGTGCATCCGGGGCCCGCCGGGACCTGAGACACACCCCGCAGGGCACCCTGGCCCCCCGCCCTTCTCTTCCAGCTGCCACCTGGGGAGGCTGAGCTGTGGATTGGACTCGGGGAGTTGGGGGAGGTGGTCAGGGAGCTCTCACACTTTCGAGGACCTTCCCCAAAACTTCCGACCTTAGCTCTGGGTTGGGAGTCTCGGGGGAGCTGCTACTGTTCTCCATGGGGTCCGAGCCCGCAGGTGGGGTGCTCCTGGGCTGTGGCCTGTTGGTGGCACTGGCGGCTCCATCTGTGTGTGTCCCTGCTTTCCCCAGCGACCCTGGGAGAGGGTGAGAAGAGCGGCCTCTGGAGACTTATCCTGGGAAAGCTACAAATGCTGCCATCTGACCGCAGTGCCCTGTGGAGGAGTCCATGGAGAGGAGGGGAGGGGAAGGCGGCTGGGTGGCACCCTGGAATCTCCTCGCGAGCCCCAGAGGACCATGCCGCTCTGGTTCTGAGAGTAAAACCCTAGGATCAAAATGGTGATCCTTCCACCCACACACAGAAGTCATTCATGGAAGGTCTGACCTACTTGTAATCACCAGGCCCTGCAGGGGTGCAGATGGGCCAGGCCAGGGCCCTCAGCTCGCACGGGGGCTGTCTCCGCTCCTTGCGCATTTCCCAGGGGCCACATCCAAGGGACCACGGAGCTGGTTCTGGGGCAGCTCGGGTCGGATCTTCTCGGGTTCACCCTTGAGAACACGGTGAAGACCGTGTCACTGGCAGAGGCCACGGAGAAGGAGGACCAAGAGCCTGAGGCCTTCAGAGGGATGCAATGGAGGGTCAGACGTGGGGCGTGTGGGAATGCGGCCCACAGGCGCCCACTGGAGGTCGGCTTTGTGCAAGCTGAAAATTGATTCCTGAGAGATGGATGAAGTTGTTTTGAAAGCAAAGCTTTTTAAAAGGGACACTGGGTGTAGAGGCTCCCACTGAGTCAATGATGGGACAATCTGGGCATAAAAGTAACAAGTGCAGCAGATTGAAACACATTAAGTGTGCTGAAACTTCTCAGCTGAGAAAATCCATTCTGGGGCCCGGGAGGGCTCAGGATGAATCCCAGGGACGGTCAAGCGCCCCTCTTCCCTTCCCCATGGAGGCCTCTTGGTGGGAAGCGCCTCCTCCCTTGGGGGACAGTCCTCCAGCTCAGAAACTCAGGGCAGGGGCGAGGGCAGTCCCTGTATAAACCCCCATGAATTGGCAAAGTGACATAGGCCCCACTGGTCAGCGCAGCTGGGACCGTTGAGAGAGTCTGCAAGGACAGGTGAGGCCCCCGGAGAAGGGACACTGAGGCCTTGTGTGTGCCCCCCGCCTTCCAGTGTGGTGAGGTGCCCACTCCCCAGGAGCAGGGCTTCACATAAAGTGAGACTGGCCTTGTGCTGAGAGCTGCTGTGCCCGGGCCACGGGTCCATGGACGTTCATTCGACTCTTTCTATTTGACATGTTTGAAAAATTTCATAATGAGAGTCTTCTTTCACTAAAATTTGGAATGAATAAATATGAGTCTTGAACGAATTACCTTATCGGCTTCTCACGTTTCTTCCTCTGCTCAGCCTGGCCCCGGGTCGGAGTCTGGCTCCCCCCCCACACCATGCCCCGTGCCCCAGATGGGATCTGACACTGACCCTGAGCAGAGGGGCCAGCCCAGAGGCCAGCACCCTCCCCGCCCTGCCCCCTCCCCCAGGCTGGCAGAGAACTCTAGCCCTCCCCCCTCCGGCAGCTCTGACTCGGGTGGGCGGGCTGAGTTCACGTCCTGCCCACGGACTGTTTCTTGACCTTGAGCCACGATGCCTCCTGGTCGCTCAGAACTGCCTGGTGAGTTAAGGCTTAGGAAGTGCCTGGAATAGTGCCTGGTACAGAGTGGGTGCTCAGGGCAATTAACCGCTTAGACCTCAGAGAGACCACCTGAGAGTGCATGTGAGTGTGTGCACGTGTGTGCATGTATGTGCACATGCGTGTGCACATGTTCACATGTGTTGTGCATGTGTGTGCTTGTGTGCACACACACACGTGTGCACGCGCACATATTCATGTGTATGTAGCCCTGGTTGCCACACCCCTCTGACTCCTTGCCTTCCCAGACCAGCTGTCTGGTGCCATCTGCTCAGTGTGGTCTGGGGTGGGATGGAACCTTTGAGATTTACGTGAAGGGGCTTGAGGTCCATGCTTAGATTAGAATCTCAGAATCTTGAGAGCCGGCCAGGTTGCCAGGGCCACCAGACCCCTCCTCCATCCCCCCTGGCTAGCATCCCCCTGCAGCATCCTTCCTGACCCCAGAGGGCCTCCTGGCAAGGGGGCGCAGCATTGCATGGCCCCAGGGTCCACAAGGGACCCGATGTGGAAGTTGGAGGGCATCCTTGTCCAAGCCTGAAGCCCACAGTCAGGGCCACAGAAGACTGGCCGGCTCTGAAGGGCGCAGGAGTCTAAATTCTTGGGTTTGAGAAGACCAGACACGCCCTGGGGGTGCAGCCAGATGACTCAGGATACCGTGCGTGCACGTGTGTGCACACATGTGTGTACAGGCACATGTGTGTACATGTGTGTGGGCATGAGCACACACCTGGTTTGTGGGGTATCACACAGCCGTGTGTGTTATGAGCATGATGTGCCTGAGTGTGTGCATGAGTGTGCACGTGTGCGCATCTCCCAGGGGGAGAGGGCAGTGCAGCTGCAGCTCCTCGACTCCCTTCAGCGCCGGCTCCCAAGCTGGGTCAGCTGGCGCTGCCCTGGCCCTTTCACTCTGTCCTTGCCCTGTGCTCGGTGGGACAGGCTCCCAGGTGGCACACAGAGCACGGGATGAACACGCCACTCTTGGGCGGGGAGGGGCCTCTGGAAAGCCCGCTGGCTGAGGAAGCCTGTGATGGCACCCAGGCTGAGGACCAGGCCGCCTGAGACAGGTGCCCTAGAGCTCATGCCAAAGGCAAACTTGCCCATGCCCGGGGGATGGGGTGCCCAGGGCTTTGGGCACAACCCACTCTAGAGGCAGGTAGAGTCTCATCTTCCCTCATGATGGTATGTCTCCCTCCGCCTACCCAGCCTGAGTGGGGCCAGGTGGCCAGCAGAGCTGATTAATGTCCGCCAGGCAAATGGAAGCTGGGAGGTTTGCAAATCAGGGTCGACTAATTCATTTATTGATCAAACAGCTGCCTCT
The DNA here is from genome assembly GCA_006410675.1 of Oreotragus oreotragus. Classification (NCBI taxonomy): domain Eukaryota; kingdom Metazoa; phylum Chordata; class Mammalia; order Artiodactyla; family Bovidae; genus Oreotragus; species Oreotragus oreotragus. Next base: position 390,660 of record SJYX01001743.1, read on the forward strand.
TACTTTTCCTCCCACCAAAGAGGCTCCCCTACCTTGTCCTAAAAAGTCAGCCCAGGGCCCCACGGAGGAAAGTGCGATCCACTCTGCCAGTGAGCCCCTGCCCACCTGGGGTGGGCTCCCCCAGCCTCTGGCCCGGAGCTCTAGGCTGGCTCTGGGACAGTCTGGCTCCGGCTGCCCAAAGCCCCAGAGGTGGGCTTTCTCCCTTTCTTACAAAGCAGAGCTTCTGCTCTATGCACCCCTCCTTCCCGGTGCTCCTGAGGGTCCTCCCGGGACCCCTTTTAACAACTGAGCCTCCCCCAGGAGGAATCACCAGCCCTGCCCCACGGTGACCACTGGTTAGTACCCACACATGCTGCCTCACATTCATTCATTCCCCGTTCACCCATCCATCCTTCACTCACTTATGTGTTTGACAAGATTGAGGGCATCCTTGGTGAGAAATGAGGTGTCCCCTCCAGACCAGAGTGGGCCCTGGCTTGGGCACACCAACCACAAGACATGGAGTACAAAACTTAGCCCTTCTGCCCCAGATTTCCTCATCCTTACATGGGGATCATTGCAAAATAGAAAGCTATTATTTTCCCATTTTTGAGGAGTAAAGAATCAGTGTGATAATGCCTAAAATGCTAACACAGACATGTGGGTAACTCTTATCCAAAAAAGGCAGCAAACAACGCGTGTCAGGCAGCACGTGGAGAAACGAGGTCGCGGGTGCCCTGCACAGATGCGATGGTGCAGCTGCTGCGGGGAAAGCACGGGGCTTCCTCAGAAAACCAGGAATCAAACCTCCGCGCGATCCTGGAAGCTCACTTCTGAGTTGGAGCAGGGTCTTGAGCGAATAATTGTGCATCTGTGTCTACAGCGGCCTTAGTCACAACCGCTAAAAGGTGGGAGCAGCCCAAGGGTCTGTCAAGGAGTGAGCGGGTGAATGAGATGGAGTCCATCCGTATGCTGGGATACATTCAGGCGAAAAAGGAAAGGAAACCCCGAGCCAGATCAGAGCGTGGATGAGCCCCGAGACCACTGCACTACATAAAATAAGCCTCAGAAAAGCGAAGACTGTAGGACCCACGGATATGGAGAGCCCAGGAGAGCCAGGTCCACAGAGGCAGGAAGTAGGTGGGGGCGGGGAGCGGGGGCTGTCTCTTATACACATCTAGATGTGTATAAGAGACAGGTCCTTGCCCTGTGCTCGGTGGGACAGGCTCCCAGGTGGCACACAGAGCACGGGATGAACACGCCACTCTTGGGCGGGGAGGGGCCTCTGGAAAGCCCGCTGGCTGAGGAAGCCTGTGATGGCACCCAGGCTGAGGACCAGGCCGCCTGAGACAGGTGCCCTAGAGCTCATGCCAAAGGCAAACTTGCCCATGCCCGGGGGATGGGGTGCCCAGGGCTTTGGGCACAACCCACTCTAGAGGCAGGTAGAGTCTCATCTTCCCTCATGATGGTATGTCTCCCTCCGCCTACCCAGCCTGAGTGGGGCCAGGTGGCCAGCAGAGCTGATTAATGTCCGCCAGGCAAATGGAAGCTGGGAGGTTTGCAAATCAGGGTCGACTAATTCATTTATTGATCAAACAGCTGCCTCTTACTTTTCCTCCCACCAAAGAGGCTCCCCTACCTTGTCCTAAAAAGTCAGCCCAGGGCCCCACGGAGGAAAGTGCGATCCACTCTGCCAGTGAGCCCCTGCCCACCTGGGGTGGGCTCCCCCAGCCTCTGGCCCGGAGCTCTAGGCTGGCTCTGGGACAGTCTGGCTCCGGCTGCCCAAAGCCCCAGAGGTGGGCTTTCTCCCTTTCTTACAAAGCAGAGCTTCTGCTCTATGCACCCCTCCTTCCCGGTGCTCCTGAGGGTCCTCCCGGGACCCCTTTTAACAACTGAGCCTCCCCCAGGAGGAATCACCAGCCCTGCCCCACGGTGACCACTGGTTAGTACCCACACATGCTGCCTCACATTCATTCATTCCCCGTTCACCCATCCATCCTTCACTCACTTATGTGTTTGACAAGATTGAGGGCATCCTTGGTGAGAAATGAGGTGTCCCCTCCAGACCAGAGTGGGCCCTGGCTTGGGCACACCAACCACAAGACATGGAGTACAAAACTTAGCCCTTCTGCCCCAGATTTCCTCATCCTTACATGGGGATCATTGCAAAATAGAAAGCTATTATTTTCCCATTTTTGAGGAGTAAAGAATCAGTGTGATAATGCCTAAAATGCTAACACAGACATGTGGGTAACTCTTATCCAAAAAAGGCAGCAAACAACGCGTGTCAGGCAGCACGTGGAGAAACGAGGTCGCGGGTGCCCTGCACAGATGCGATGGTGCAGCTGCTGCGGGGAAAGCACGGGGCTTCCTCAGAAAACCAGGAATCAAACCTCCGCGCGATCCTGGAAGCTCACTTCTGAGTTGGAGCAGGGTCTTGAGCGAATAATTGTGCATCTGTGTCTACAGCGGCCTTAGTCACAACCGCTAAAAGGTGGGAGCAGCCCAAGGGTCTGTCAAGGAGTGAGCGGGTGAATGAGATGGAGTCCATCCGTATGCTGGGATACATTCAGGCGAAAAAGGAAAGGAAACCCCGAGCCAGATCAGAGCGTGGATGAGCCCCGAGACCACTGCACTACATAAAATAAGCCTCAGAAAAGCGAAGACTGTAGGACCCACGGATATGGAGAGCCCAGGAGAGCCAGGTCCACAGAGGCAGGAAGTAGGTGGGGGCGGGGAGCGGGGGAGGGGACGGGGTTAGCGTTTGGAGGGGCAGAGTGTCAGTGCGGGGACGGGAGACAGCTCTGGAGACGACGGTGGCGGTGGCTGAAGGGGCTTGGTGCCCGAGCTGTGCAGGTAAGCGCGGTCACGATGGCGGGCTCGCGTTCGTTAGGTACCTTTCACGACAGTCAGAGTGCAGGTGGTCTGGTGGAGGGTGGATCTCCGTGAGTGAGATCTCGGAACGTTCTCACTGGCGAGAAGGAAGGGGGTCAGCCCCGCGGGGTGGCCCCGGGCCGGCCGCCAGGAGCAAGGTGAGCACGTGTGAGCCTGGAGGACCTCATCCTTGGAGGAGCATCTTGCGTTCCTGCCGAAACCACTCGGAGAAAGAAACGCCTGTTTATTGGCACCTTCGTTTCACACAAAGATTCTAATGCATTAACAACCCAGTTCCCAAGTTAAACTATCTTTTTTACAAGGATCTTGCTCTTTTCTGGCCAGATCTCACCCCAAAATGGCCCACTGCCTTCATCTCCCTTGTTAACAGCTCAGCAACCCCAGCCCGCCTGCCATGTGTGCAGCTAGCTGGGCGCAGGGGGTCTGAGGATAGGGGAAGACCATCCAAGCCACCCGCAGCCCCCTGCACCTTCCCCCTGGTCCTGAGGGGCATCCTGCCCGCTGTGGGGTCTGTGGGGTGCGGGTCATGCTCTCCAGACCACCGCAGGCCTTTCGTGCCACAAAGGGCTGTCACCTCACAGGAGTCTGCTCCTGGCAGGAGGGTTTCGTGGAAGGGAGTCAGGGACGCAGTCTTCTAGAAGCTTCTGGAAGGGCAGTCAGGGTAATAAGAGGTGGGCCTGGCTCTCAGCACAGGGAGGGAACCTGACTCCAGGGGCCCCACGGAGTTACAGGCACCAGTCTTTGGGGTAACAGTACAGCAAGGCGGGGAGATGTGGGAGCGCGAGGGATCCGGGGGCCTGGAGCACCACCCGCCTGCTCCCCGGGGTGGAGGCTGGCTCAGCGTCCCGCCCCTGGTGGGTCCTGAGGGCATGTGGGGGCAAAGGTGGTCACCTGCAGGGGGGTCAGACTTGGCGGACTAAGTGTCTGTGCTCACAGAAATGTGCCCACATCCACCCACAGGCATGAGCACACGTGTGTGCACACACACACACACGCCCGCGGGTGAGGTGGGGACAGCGTGTGGCTGGGGGTCACTGATTTGAGGTCAGGAGCAGCGGAGTTGAATCTGAGGCTTGAGCAGCCTCAGGTCTTGGGCTCAACCCCACCCCCCAGGTGCTGCAGAAGCCCAGGAGGAGGGGTGAGAAGGTTCCAGAACCCCCCACCCACTCCGAGTCATCTGGCAGCCCTCTTGAAGTGGATTGAGGCCCGTTTTGTGGACGCGCACACCCCAGGGGCTCCGTGTAGATCTGCGGGAGGCTGCTCTTGGGGCTCTGGGGCCCACAGCCCCTCATCACTGGGTACCCAGGACATTTCAACCTTTTTTGCTGCTGCGTGGATGCTCTGAGGCTGTGTGCTGGGTGGGGGGGCACACCCAGGTGACCTGCTGGGCCGGGGGCAGTCCTGCAGGGTGGCCAGGGCTCCTCAGGGGCCGGCTCAGCACCTCTCCCCCAGGATCCTTTCTGCAGAAGGAGGGCAGCGAGACGGTCCTCGGTGGGAGGTGGCCCAGGAGCGAGGTCAGGCAGGCAAGGCCTCCTACCTCCCCCAGTCCTCCCTGTGCCCCCCATGTGGCACCCTGTCCCAAAAGCTGTGGAGGCCACGTGGCCCCCAGCCCACGCATCCACGAGGACAGAGGCGCAGGTTTGTGGTCCCCTCTGGCTGTCACCAAAGAGCTGATGCTTTTGAACTGTGGTGTTGGAGAAGACTCTTCAGAGTCTCTTGGACTGCAAGGAGATCCACCAGTCCATCCTAAAGGAAATCAGTCCTGAATATTCACTGGAAGGACTTTGAATATTCATTGGAAGGACTAATGCTGAAGCTGAAACTCCAATATTTTGGCCACCTGATATGAAGAACTGATTCATTTGAAAAGACCCTGATGCTGGGAAAAATTGAAGGCAGGAGGAGAAGGGGATGACAGAGGATGAGATGGTTGGATGGCATCACCGACTCAATGGACATGAATTTGAGTGGACTCTGGGAATTAGTGATGGACAGGGAAGCCTGGTGTGCTGCAGTCCATGGGGTCGCAAAGAGGTGGACGCGATTGAGTGACTGAACTGAACTGAACTGACTGACCACCTGTAATCTCTTCTCATCACTGTAATTTTGCCTTTTGCAGAATTTTGCATCAAATTAATTATACAAATCATTTTGCATAAAAAGGACTCCTGTGGACAGTGACCTCTGGGTCCCTGCAGCTCCCAGCACTTGGCTGGCTGCAGAACAG
>SJYX01001743.1:400760-434478 GCA_006410675.1 Oreotragus oreotragus
TTTGAGGTGTTTCAGGAAGTGGTGGGGGCGGGTCACGGAACAGGCTGAGCAGCAGGAGCTAGAGATGCGGGAGGCCGACACTGGAACCCGAGAGGTGCTGGTCAGGGTTCTGGGAGGGGCGGGGTGGGGTTCAGGCCTGGGCCCCGGTGCCGAGCACATCCTCCCAGCAAGGGACCCAAAGCCAGGGCCAGTCGGGGTGCAGCGAAGGCCTGACCTGCCTCCTCTGCAATGGAGGCCCTGCCGCCTCCCCCGCCGTCTCCATCTTTCTCTAGGGTGAGGTGAAGATGATGGACGAGGAAGGGCTTCTGTCTGCCACAGAGCACCCTACGATGCGCGCTGATACTGTTATTATTGCTGTAATTATTGTTATTCCAAGTGCCCGAGGATGATGGACGGCCTGCGGGGGGAGTCCAATCTGCCAAGAAATTCTCAAATTTCAGGGCGAAAATGCTTTGAAATTCTAGGAGGAAAGAGGCTTAGAATGAAAGGCATTTGATTATCATTGAATTTGAGTCTACACACATAAGACCTGACTTCATTCAGAAAAGTCATTCACGAAAAATTAAGTCGAGATTTCCCCCCATCCCTTGCTGTGTTCACCAGCTCTGGAGCTTAGGAGATGAAAAGGACAGACTCCAATCGGGAAGCAGCCTTCCGGAAGTTCTGGTTCAGCAGGCAGCCAGTGAGCACCCCTCACTGCTCCCACCAACAGCCAGGAGCTTAGAAGAGGGAAGTTGAATTGTTATTCAATTCCTTCCCAGCCCAGCTCCCACGCAGCTCATCAGCATGCCCCATGCCCGTCAAGGTTGGCTGGAAGGTCAGACCCCTGTGGCCCTGTGACTGCGGGTGCCTGGAACCCAGGTCAGTGATTGCAGAGGTTGGAGAAGGTGCCTGCAGTTCCTGCCAGGGGCAGCAGGGCCAGGCTGGGGGGCTGAGCCCCGGGCTCCTGCTCACTGACCCCGCCTGCCCTCCCTGCAGGGCGAGCTGCTGGCTCCAGTGAGTGAATGAGCCAAGGTGCCCGTGGGAAGCTGGCTGTGGGTTCTCAGATGGTGGTCTGGGCCACAAGAAATCCCTCCAGCAGGAACTAGTCATCAGCGTCTTCCACCTGCAGGGAGCTGGGTGAGTGGAGTCCGTTGCTGGAATCAGGCAGCGCTCATCGGCCACCTCAACCTCCAAAGCTCCCTGGCCCCTTAGGCCACGGGCACAGCTCCAGCTCCTTTAGCTGGGCTCTGCTCTCCATCCTTGTGGCCAGCTGCACAGGCAGTGCTCAGCTCCTCCAGGCTTCCAGGGGAAGTGGGAAGCCCTTCATGCAATGTGGCGGGTGACTTGAGGCCTGGGGCCCAGTGACTGGCCAGGGCAGGACACAGGGCCTCCCGAGACCCCCACCAGGAGGCTCAGCGACCTCCCGTCAACCCCACTGAAGTCATTGACTCAGGGCTGCTGGCTGGCAGGGCGCCTGGACCCCAGGACAGGGAGTAGAGCTTTGCCCAGACCCCTCTGGAGGGCAGACACTACCCCAGGGCTGGGCGTACAGGCGGCTGGCTTCCCAAGACCTTTCTGGGTCTTATTGGAGGAGCCAGCCTCCTAATCAGGTGTGCGTGACATCCTCTTCTCACATATCCCGGAACGAGGCTCTGCTGAGGTCTCACCATTCCCAAGCAGGCAGGCAGGACTGGCGTGGCCCGGAGGAGTCCCCTTCAGCATCCTCACCTGCAGCTGGGAGGCCCCAGGCCCTCAGAGCAGGAGAGACTTCCACCCAGATCCCACGAGGCTCCTCCCTGCAGGGTGGTGCTCTGGCTGCCGCTGCAAAGGACCACAGGTGGGTGGGATTCATTCTTTCCCAGGTCCCCCTCATCAAGGTGCCAGCAGGACCTCGCCCCCGCCCCCCGGAGGCCCCAGGGGAGGAACTTTCTGGCCCCTTCCAGCCCCTGGAGGCTTCAGGTGTCCCTGGGCTTGTGGCTGAGTCTCTGCAGTCAGTGTCTGCCTCCATCTTTACGTGGCTTCTCTTCCACCTGAGTCAGACGTCCGTCTGGGCCCCTCGTCCGAGGGCCCTTGTGACAACATTGGGCCCCTCGATAACTCAGGGTCTCCCTCCCACCTTAGCATCCTTTGTTACATCTGCAAACATCCTGCTTCCATGTAACTTCACATTTACAGGCTCCCGGGGTTGGGGCCCGTTATCTTCAGGGGCCACAAGCAGGCCGAGCAGACCCAGCAGGAGCCCCACAAAAGCTGGACCCCGGAGCCCAAGGCTGACAAAGTCACAGACTCTCAACGTGCCATGCTCTGCAGCCACTTTTCAGTTTAATTGGCTTGAAATGGATTTGGCTGGGAGGAATGTCCCAGGAAATAGATGGGTTTAATAACACCTCCCATCCGTGGAGGGCACGTCAGCTCCGGAGCCAGGGTGCATCCACACGCATCTGTCCTCTCGGCATGGCCCCTGGAGGAGGCGAGTGACGCCAGTGCTCAGGTCACCCCGCCACCTAGCCACGGGGGGCCACCCCTCCAAGCGCCAGGCTGGCTTTGCAGCTGAGACGCCAACCTGCAAATGTCCACCTCCAGCCCAGACACAGGCGGCCGGGACCCAAAGAGATGGCCCTCTCTGGACATGCCTTTCTGAGCATCCTTCCGGGAGCAGAGGGTGCCACACGCTGGCACTGGCACCCTCGCCTTCCGGCAGCTGGGGTGGCTGTTCCTGTGACAGGCCCGCATGTCTGGGCAGCCGACGGACACTGCTGCTGGCTGCAGGCACCACCCCTCGTCCTCCGAGGTGCCCGACCTCCGGGTCTTCTCAGGGGAATCCTTACTCCCCTGCACCCCTCACGCAACAGAGAGAGGCCGTGGGATTTCAGCTCGGGGTGGGGGCTGGTGGGGGTCTGCCGCTGAGAGCCTGTCGCTTCACCCCTAAGGGGCTGAAGGCGCTCCCCTGGGTGAGCAGTGGCTGGCAGGGGGCCAGAGGCACCTCCACCCTTCCTCTGCCCCAAGAGCGGGGGCCGACCCGGGGCGGGGGCAGGGCAGCAAGGCTGGGCAGCCCAGCCCTTGTCCACCCCTCCTGAGTGGGGGTGACAGTGCGTCCGGCCTGGGCCCAGGACCCTCTGGACAGCAGACATTTCTGAGGCTTAGGGAGAGGCTGCAGGTGGGTCTGGAAATGCTGCCTGGGTGACTCATGACTCACGGGAGTAAAGGCAGGTGGGACCCCCTGGCCAGTCTCCCCGGTGACCTCAAATGTGTGTCTGATGACAATCCAAAGCGTTGAAGGGCCTGGCCCACAGCAGGGTGGGTCCCCATGGACAGGGTCCGGGCCCCCGACAGAGTGGGCTCGGGCAGGGCAGGGTGGGTCAGGGCAGGGTGGGTCCTCATGGACAGGGTCCAGGTCCTGGGCAGGGCGGGCTTGGTCAGGGCAGGATGGGTCCCCATGGACAGGGTCCGGGCCCCGGGCTGGGCGGGCTCGGTCAGGGCAGGGTGGGTCAGGGCAGGGTGGGTCCCCATGGACAGGGTCTAGGCCCCGTTCAGGGTGGGCTCGGTCAGGGTGGTGACGGCAGCAGAGGCTGCCGTCAGCCGAGTCTCGTCTTGGTGAGCACAGGGCCGCAGAGAAACGGGAAAACAAGTCTTGTTTCCGAGGAGTTTGTCATCCAGGTAACACAGTGTCAGGAGCGCTCGGCTGGGAGCGAGACGCCTGGTCTGGACGCGGGCTGTCGCCTCTGCGGCCCGTCTCCAGGGGCCTCGCCTCTCTGGACACCCGTTCACTCATGTTTGTGTAACTGCTGGGAGGAGGCAGCCGTGAACCGGCTGTTAGCCGTGCTTCCGTCCCTCCCCAGTCTGTGTGCTCCAGAGTCAGTCCCCTCCCCAGCAACGGTGTGTGGCAGAGCCCCCACCAGGGCAGACCCCCCACCAAGGCAGACCCCCCACACTGGTGCAGACACCCCCACACGGTGGCAGACCCCCCAAACCAGGGCAGACCCTCCCCAGGGCCAAGCCACCCCCGGGGCTGGTTTCTGCAAGCACAGAGGAGCTGGGGTGTCAGGCCTCGGCTGTCAGCGGAGCACGCTTCTCTCCTTCCTGTGGCGGCGCTTTCCAGGGAAGCACCCGGCATTTCACTTTCATTTCTCTCTGAGGAGGCCAGGCCGCGCTTCCTGAAAGCTTTGCCTCTTATCCATGGGACGTTTGCGCTGTGGAGCCTTGGAGGCCCTGGGGCTCCGGACAAGGATGCAGCTCCACTCTCCTGGGCCCAGCGCCCCCCACCGGGGCCCTTTACTCCTGCTGCCCGGACCCAGGCCCGCTGTGCGCCCTGCCTGCCCACCTCCGCCCTCGAGTCCCACCAGGATCCCAGAACCTGGAATCCAACTCTGGTCCCGGGAGGCCGAGGAGGAGGGGTCCTCACACCTGCCGGGCGGCCAGCACAACCTCACGGACGCTCACCGGCAGACCCAGGGCCGCGACCGGCCGGCATCGCTGACTCCTTTCCTCTGTAGGGTCCCTGAGCTGCTGGGATCTCACCCATCACGTAAGGATCGAGTCCATTTCCGCAGCTGCCCTCAGCCTTGTTTTCCTGCCTCATGGGAGACTGATTGGAGTTCAATGAGACACCCCACCTGGGACATTTAACCAGATACAGAGCCCAAGGTGAAAACTCAACAAATGGCAGCCAGTATCAGTTGGTGTTCTTGCTGCCAGAATACTGGAGTGGTTTGCCATTCCCGTCTCCAGTGGACCACCTGAATATTCACTGGAAGGACTGATGCTGAAGCTGAAGCTCCAATACTTTGGCCACCTGAAGGGAACTGTTGACTCATTGGAAAAGACCCTGATGCTGGGAAAGATTGAGGGCAAAAGGAGAAGGCAGCTGCAGAGGATGAGACAGTTGGATGGCATCGCTGATACAGTGGACATGAACTTGGGCAAACTCCAGGAGACGGTGAGGGACAGGCAGGCTTGGCATGCTGTAGTCCGTGGGTCGCAGAGTCAGATATGATTTAGTGACTGAACCACAGCAAATCCATTGTCTTAGGTACTGTTTCATTGGCTGTGATTTATTATTACGGTCACTGTTATCACTGGTCCATCCTATCAAACGAGGGGCTGCTTTCTGGCGCCTGGAGAGTGGAGTGCGGCTCCTCCAAGACTAGGATGGGCTGGAGGAGAGGTTCCTGAACCTCACGGGCAGCCAGGGCCAGGCCCGGACAGGCAGGTGGGCGTCTCGAATGCCTGCCCCTGTGACCTTCAGCTGGACAACCAGTACCCGTGGCACTTTGTTATGCTTAGATTTTTGTTTACCTGAAATTTACATTTTTGGGGGATAATGTTGACACCATTCAGGGGAAGCAGCTGTCAGCTGGGCGACTTGTGTGTTTCGTGTGCTGGGTGGACATCTAATCCACCTGTTTTCTTTTTAAAACATCTTTATTGACATACACTCACAGACTCACAATGTGTCCATTTAGAGTGTACAATTCCACAGTTTTTAGTATATTTGCAGATGAACACAACCATCACTGTGGTCATTTTTCGGAACTTTTATCAACTCAGAAAGGAGCCCTGTTCCACTGACTGTCACTCATTGGCCCCGCCCCTCCGTCCTTAGCAACTGTCACTCGGCTTTGGGTCCCAGTGGAATTCCCTCTCTGGGTCATCCCACAGGAGTGGAATCGTGTGAGGCATGGTCCACAGCGGGCTTCTTCGCTTCCCGTGCTTTGCAGTTTCATCTACGCTGCCCCAGGTGCCAGGGCCTCACACCCTGTTATGCTAATAAAACCCTTCACATGGATGAACGGCATCTGTTTATCCAGCCATTGGAGGTGGCGGCAAGGGCTGTCTCCTCGACCTCAGCCTGCTGCCTGCCCTTGGCACGGCCAGCCCAGGTTTAGCAAAGAACTCTGATGAAAACCAAACAGCATCCTCCCCTCCCCAACAGTGGTACCCGATCCAGCTCCCCGCTCCATCCTCGATGTCGGCCTTTAGCAGGAACCCTGACAGGCCAGGTGAGCAGACTTCCCCACCTGGCTACCCAATCAGCTCCTCTTTGTGACCTCCACCCACTGACTGCATGTCCTGTCTCCCCCGTCCCTGGGAGTCCGTCCCCGGCCGCCTTGCTCTTCGCAGAGCTGAGCTCGTGTCTGCCCCACGGTCTCTCTCACCTACTACAGTGACTTGAGTCCGGTCTGTCTTGCCACCTTTAACACGTGCTCGGTGCAGATGATCTTTACCAGCAGACACTGGGTCTGCTCCCCTGTCTAGGCCGGGTTCCCGCCTGCTGCTCCAGCGTCCAAGTACAGGATTCGGCGTGGGCGTGTTCCTGTTTTTCTTAGGTAGCTGTATAGGAGTGGGATTTCTGGGTCCTTTGGCTGAAATTCTGACATCACAGAATAGCCTGTGTTTTATCTGGCAACTCCGGGCCCTGCCCACGCACGTGTCTTACGGCCCCCTCCCACTTCACTGAGGGCTGGGTTCTGGTCCCCCAGGAGTGGAAAGAGGCCAACACCAGGGGTCTCGGGTCACGGCTCTGGGTCACGGGCTGCCAGTCTGCACACGGGTCGTCCGGCGGCCTCTGCCACCTCCTGCGTCAACTCTGGGCCAGGTGGCGCGGTCCTGAGGTCCCAGGGACCCTGGAGGACCCAGGCAAAGCTCGCAAACAGGAGGGGAAACGTGTTTTCAGATGCCCACCCTGGGCCCCCAGCCCCAGCGAGGCTGGGTGAGTAGAAACAGGACAAGTTTCTCAGGTGCCTTTATTGGGGGGTCTGCCCCGGGCGGCTAGCACACAGCTCCCCAGACAGGCTTTGGCAGCCGCAAAGCCTGAACACTCCACCTGTTCAGAGGCTGGCCGTCCAGGCAGGTGTGGGCAGGGCTGGCTCCTCCCGGCCTGCTCCCTCCTCGTGGGGCCCACAGACGCCCCTCCCTGCCCGCCTCCCACTCCGCCTCCATCTGTCTCCACACCTTTCCGGTCTCTCTCTCTGTGTCCACGTCTCTTCTCATGAGGACACAAGTCAGCTGGGTTCAGCCTGCCCTAAAAACCTCATTTCTAACTTAGCCACCTCCTTTGACTTTATCTCCGAGTCCAGCTACACACTGAGACCCTGGGTTAAGGCCTCAATACGGGAATCTTGGGACACAGCGTCCTGTGCCCGTGTGCTAAGTCACTTCAGTCGTGCCCGACTCTGCGGCCCCACCAGGCTCCTCTGTCCAAGGGAGTCTGCAGGCAAGCATGCTGGAGTGGTCCACGCCCCCTCGGTTCATCCTGGGGCACAAGCGAAACCTGGAAGTGCCGCTGGGCACCTCCCTGGGGATGGGCTGCTTTTCCGGAAGGCAGAGGCCTCTGGTAAAGACCTGTTTATGCACAGGAGGAAGATGAGAGAGAGACTGGGGAGGAAGGAAGACGGGACGGCAGCCCATAAGGGGCGGACACGGGGTGAGCCAGGCCTCGGGGTTCCCGAGAGGAAGGGCGGCTGGCCTGCCTCCCAGCTGCGGACCTGGCTCCAGGCACCCTGCGAGGCGGCTGTCTGGGCCCCTGGTTCTAAATCAAGACTGCAACAAGGGCAGCCCAGCCCCTCTTCTCTAATTAAGGCTGTAGGGGAACAGAAAGCTCCCCCGTAATTCAGCGCCGGCCCCTTCTCTGTCATCCTAATTAAGCTTAGGGCTACCGTGGCTTGGACGGCTGCCATCGTTAGCACTAAATCAAATGCCGTTTTAGGGTACGGTCCGCTTGGGAGTGAGGAATGGCAGGGCTGAGAAATAAATATTTGAAAAGGGCAGAGAAGCTGTGATATTGCCTGCCTCGGCCTCATTAGCATGGATCCCGGCTCCGTTTGTCTGAAGCCCTCGCTCCGCAGGATCCCGCCATGGAGGCGCCCCCGGCCGAGGGTCCCACGAGGCCAGCGCCCCAGGGTGTGGAGGGCAGGCTGGGCGGCGACAGCCCCTGGGGGCAGCGGGGAAGGCTGCCAGGTGGAGAAGCCGCCGTAAGCAGGCCTGTGGGCCCTCCAGCTCTGAGGCCTGCGTTGTTTAATTGTTGTCTCCTTTTTGGGAGAGGGTCATAAGCCCTTCTTTGGGGGCACTGAAGGGGTGGCCCACAAGTGCCCACCAGAGTCTCATGAATAGATGGCCGGTGCTAAATGCATTGCACGCGGCATTTCAGGAGAGTCTGAGCCCCGGGGAGAGGCCCCTTGCCTGGTGAGGCTGCAGGAAGCACTAATGATGAAATAGGTCCCTCTCAGAAAAATAAAAGTCGTTGTCAGTGGTGAAAACTGACGAAGCCCAACTCAGCCAGGTGGTCAAGGTCAGGGTCAGCAGAGATGAAGGTGGTGAGTTGTGTTGACAGCAGGCACCCTTGATAAGACAGGGAACCTCACTTCTGTGGCCTTTCTCCCCAAACCCACCACCCAAGTGCAAACTGGAGATGGAGGAAGCTGGACCAGTGACCCGAAGAACACTGCCCCAAAGCCACTGATGTGAAAATATCTGACCAGTCCCAGCTGAGGGGCAGTCTACAAAACTCCCGCCCAGCCCTCCTGAACTTCCCAAGGTTACGCCCAAAGGCAACGAAAGTCGGAGGCAACGCGCCAGCCCAGAAGAGCCCAAGGAGAGGCGAGAGCTATCGGCCCCGTGGGTCCCTCGGGGTCCTGGGACAGAGGAGGACATTGGGGAGACACTGGTGAGACCTGAGTCAAGCCTGAAGTCTAGTTAGGGATGGCTCTGGAGGAAAACAGCTCTCCCAGCCAGAACCGATTGCTCATTATCTTTTTTTTTTTTTTTGATTGATTGAAGTAGAGTTGATGTACAATATTATATGAGTTGGGCTTCCCAGGTGGCTTTAGAAGTAAAGAACCCACCTTTCAATGCAGGAGATGTAAGAGAGACCCGGGTTAGATCCCTGGGTTGGGAAGATCCCCTGGAGGAGGGCATGGCAACCCATTCCGGTGTTCTTGCCTGGAGAATCCCCGTGGATAGAGGAGCCTGGCGGGCTGCAGTTCATAGGGTTGCACACGGCTGGACACGGCTGAAGCGGCTGAGCACAGCACAGCACATTATACAAGCCTCCGGCTCCGGCACAGTGATTCGCAGGCTTTAGAGGCTGGACTCCCCTCGTAGTCATTATCCAGCATGGGCTGTGCTCCTTGTACTGTGCCCTGTGTCCCGCAGCAGCTCTTCCGCATAAGTCTGCGGCACTAAGCCCCCTACCCTTGCGCCGCCCCCGCCTCCCCTCTCCCCACTCTGCCGCTGGTTTCTCCTCTGTTTCCGAGTCTGCCTCCTTTTTGTTATTTGTTGTTCCGTCACTGAGTCGTGTCCGACTCTTTGCGACCCCGTGCACTGCAGCACGCCAGGCTTCACCGCCCAGACTGAGTCCCAGAGTTTGCTCAGATTCATGTCCATTGAGGAGGTGATGCTATCTAAACATCTCATCCTCTGTCGCCCCCTTCTCCTCCTGCCTTCAACCTTTCCCAGCATCAGGGTCTTTTCCAGTGAGTCGGTTCTCCACATCAGGTGGAAAGTACTGGAGCTTCAGCTTCAGCATCAGTCCTTCCAATGAATATTCAGGGCTGACTTCCTTTCGGATGGACTGGTTGGATCTCCGTGCTGTCCAGGGGGCTTTTATGAGATTTCTCCAGCACCACAGTTCAAAACCATCCAGTCTTCAGTGCTGAACCTTCTTCACGGTCCAGCTCACATCCATACACGATTACGGGAAAAACCACAGCTTCGACTACACAATCCTTTGTCGCCAAAGTGATATTTCTGCTGTTTACTACACTATCAAGGTTTGTCATAGTTTTCCTTCCAAGGAGCAAGCGTCTTTTAGTTTCATGGCTGAAGTCACCGTCTACCGTGATCTTTTTGTTGCCATCATATCCACCAGTTGTATTTTTAGACTCCGTGTATAGGTGATGTCATGCAGCATTTGTTTTTCTCTGTCTGACTTAACACTCCAAGTCCATTCGTGTAGTTGCAAGCGGCAACGTCTCATTCTTTTTTAAATGGCTGAGCCGCATTCCACGGTGTGTGTCTTCTTCATTCGGTGGCTTCTACATCTTGGTACAAATAATGCTGTTGTGAACTTTGGGGTGCATGTATTTTTTTTTTTAAACAATGCGCTATCAGAAAGAGAAATTAAGGAAACAATCCCATTCGCTGTCACATCAAAACAAGTAAAACACCTGGGGTGGAGCCTGCCTGAGGAGGTAGAAGATCTGTACCAGGAAGGCTGTGAGATGCTGGTGAGGAAAAGCTGGAAGTGGCACAAACAGGTGGGAAGATGCACTTTGTTCTTAAAATGGAAGAGCTGATATTTTTAAAATGACCACACTATCCAAGGCAATGTACAGATTCAATGCAAGCCCTATCATAATACCGGTGGGATCTTTCACAGAACTAGAACAAATAATGTAAGAAAGTTTGTATGAAAACACTAAAGACACCCAAGAGCCAAAACAAGCTTGAGAAAAGAGGAACAGAGATAGAGGAACCATGGTCCCTGGCTTCAGACGACACTGCAGAGCTACAGTGATCAAAGCAGCGTGGTGGCAGGTACAAACAGACCCGGGTCAGAGCAGGGCGGGAGCCCGGAGGCGAGCTCACCCCACGGCCAGGCAACCCGCGACAAAGGAGGCAGCAACAGCCAGGAGAGAAAAGACAGTCTCTCCAACAAGCGCGTCGGGAAAAGCAGACGGCTACACGTAACAGAATGAAACTAGAGTATTCTCTAATGCCTTACACGAAGAAGTCAAAATGGACTAAAGGTCTAAACGTAAGACCTGATACTATAAACTCCTAGAGGAAAGCAAAGGCACAACACGTTTTGACTTAAATCCCTGAGGTTTTTTTTTTTTTTTTTTTGGGAAACCACCTCTTAGAATAATGGAAATAAAAGCAAAAATAAACAAATGAGACCTAATTAGACTTAAAAACTTTTGCACAGCAAAGGAAACCAGCGATACAGGGAAAGGCAACCTGCTGGATGGGAGGAAATGTTTGCAAATAATATGACCCATAAGGGGTTAATGTCCAAAATATATAAACAGCTTTTACAGCTCAACATCAAAATAAATAAATAACTGAATAAACAATGTAATTAAAAACCAGGCAGAAGACCTGAATAGATGTTTTTCCAAGGAGGACATGCAGATGGCCAATCAGCTCAGCTCAGTTCAGTCCAGTCACTCAGTCGTGTCCGACTGTTTGTGACCCCATGAATCACAGCACACCAGGCCTCCCTGTCCATCACCAACTCCCGGAGTTCACTGAGACTCACATCCATCGAGTCAGTGATGCCATCCAGCCATCTCATCCTCTGTCGTCCCCTTCTCCTCCTGCCCCCAATCCCTCCCAGCATCAGAGTCTTTTCTAATGAGTCAACTCTTTGCATGAGGTGGCCAAAGTACTGGAGTTTCAGCTTTAGTATCAGTCCTTTCAAGGAACACCCAGGGCTGATCTCCTTCAGAATGGACTGGTTGGATCTCCTTGCAGTCCAAGGGGCTCTCAAGAGTCTTCTCCAGCACCACAGTTCAAAAGCATCAATTCTTCGGCGCTCAGCCTTCTTCACAGTCCAACTCTCACATCCATACATGACCACAGGAAAAACCATAGTCTTGACTAGACGGACCTAGATAGCTTTTGAATATGCTATCTAGGTTGGTCATAACTTTCCTTCCAAGGAGTAAGCGTCTTCTAATTTCATATGAAAAGATGCCCAACATGCTAATCATCAGGGAGATGCAAATCAAAGCCACGCCTGTCAGAACGGCCCTCGCCCGAAAAAACATGAGCAATGAGCGTGGGTGAGGACATGGAGGAGAGGGAGCTGCTGTGCGCTATTAGTGGGGCTGAAAACTGCTGCAGCCACTGTGTGAAAAAGGAAGTTCCAGAGAAAATTCAAAACAGAGTGACTTCGCGATCCAGCAGCCCCACTGCTGAGCACATGCTGGTCACTCCACGTCGTCCTCCAAGGGTAAAGGGACCCGATAAACGCTCCCAGAGCCCCTGACGTAAGTTCTGCAGTTGGCGTCTGAAGGTGTCATTTATCATCCCCGGTGCCTTCCTAGTTTTTAAGGGCAGGCTTCACTTTCTGGCAGCGATCTGCTCCTCGTCACAGCCTGGGTATTTTGTCAGTTGCCCGCGAGGGACCGCTCGTCGGCCAGGTGAGTGCAGGTGTGGTCTCTGAGCTGCTGCAAGCGCTCTGCGTGGGCTTGCCTGATTTCCACAGGGATGCCCTGAGACAGGTACTGCCGTTTCCATCTGCGGGGGCTGTGCACACACAGGGTCACAGAGAGGCCTGAAGGGAACGGCGGAGGACCCACATGTGCAATCGACAAACCACCAGGAGCCGATCACTGCCAGAAAGTGGAGCCTGCCCTTTAAAACACAGGAAAACACTGGGGGTGAGAAATGACACCTTCAGACGCCAGCTGCGCCGCTTATGTCAGTAGCTTTGGGAGCATTTATCGGGTCCCTTTAATGACAGGTACTGCAGTTCCTGGCCCCAAGGAGCTGAGGGCAGCTAATGGGCCTGCCCCAGGGGGAGCCGTGGGAGCCCCACCTGTGCATGGGTTTACGCTGAGGCCAAGACCTGCAGATGGAGAGGCCATGAGGAGTGAATGGGAGAAGCCAGGTCCTCAGCTGCCAGAGAGGTGGGAGGGAATGAAGACCCAAGACCACGTAGCAAACAAGCAGATGCTGGGCTACCCAGCCCGTCTGAGCTGGAGTCTGAGGCCCAGGAGTCTGCACGTTTAGGGGGCTCCCAAGGTACCCTCACACCGGTCGACACCGAGCTGTGGGTACCAGCTGCGTGGATTTCATCCCAGTCTGATGCTGGGGGCGATTGCGTCCAGTATTGGTGCCTTAGCTGGGCATCGCTCTCCCACATCCAGCCACCTTTCCCCCCTCCTCCACTGGCCCCTCTAGCCGCAGGATTGTCGCTGCCTGTGTGAGGTGGGCTGGGTGGATGTGTGCCTTGCCCTGGGGAGATCCCAAAGTCCCCTGCCGTGGAGAGACCACCACCCTCAGCCCTGCCCCTCGGCCCTCCAGGAGAGCTTGCCATGGTCACCTCTCCCAGTCGTCCAAATCTGCCAAACTTCAGAGGCACCAGTTACCAGCAGGGCATCTGGATCCTGGGAACCCAAACCCTAACCCTAACGATTCAGCCCGGAAGTGCCACCTGCCTTGGGGCTCTCACAGACCCAAGGCCGCCACCATTCCCTTCAGACCTCTGGGTAACCGTGTGTGTGCACAGACCCCCCACCACACCCCCACACAGATGGAACGAGGGGGCCAGGGCATGGGACCTGCCGGCTGAAGGGCTGCAGGCGGAAGCTGGGCATCTCCTGCAAAGCCCAGTCCTCCAGACGCTTCCTGAGCTCTTGGCTGACCTCTCCACGCTGAGCAGACACCGAAACGGGGGGATCTTCACCTGGAAGAGCTGTGTCTGCAGTCACCTACCCCCAAGGAGGGACCACGGCCAAGGCTTCCCAGACAGGTGAGCCTGCCCAGGCCCCATGGCCGCTGAGACGAATCACTGCAAGCTGGGGGCTTAACACGATAGGTACCTCTCCTTTCACAGTCTGGAGAGCGGCAGTCCCAAGCCAAGGGGTCAGCAAGGGTGGGCTTTCCCGGAGGCTCCGGGGGCTGCCCCCTGCCTCTGCCAGCGCCCAGCTGTGGGCGCGTTGCTCCCGTGCCTGCTCAGGCATCACCTGGCCGGCCGTCCTCCGTGGGCCCCTTCTCATCCGCAGGCCTCCTCCTGAGTCCCCTCTTCCTACGAGGACACCAGTCACGCTGGATCAGGGCCCACCCAGCTGTAGAGCGGGCTGCTGTGACTAATCACGTCTCTAAGGAGCCTGTTTGCAAGTTGGGCTGGGCTCCGAGGTGCTGGGCCTGGGGCTCCACACGAGAATTTGCGGGGGTGAGGGTACAATTCTTCACAATGCTGGGGCGGGGGGGTCGGCTTTGAATTTCTTTCCTGCTGAAATACCTACCAGCAGTTTATCAGACGCAATTCATCTCTTTTCTTCTCCTCCCTCTTGGCAACCCAGCACAGGCTGATTCTAATCTCCTTTGTTAGCACCCCGGTTCTGTGCTTCTGACTTACCTCTGGGCTGGGGGAGGGGAACGCGGCTGCCGTGGACCCTGCCCTGCTCGCTGGTCCGCGCCGCGCCCCCCGGACCCCTCAGCCTCCGAGCAGTCACCTCATCCGCCCCGTGGCAGCCTGCCTTTGTCCCTGTCCTGGCAGGACATGGCCTGTCAAAACCGCGGAGCCCAGGCTTTCTGTGCACCGGAGGATATTTTCAGCCAAGAGAAAAAAAATCTTTGGGAGAAGGAATTTTTAAGATCTCAGAGAAAAATAATAATTGCAGACTGCACTGTTATTAAGTCTATTTTTAGAGACCTTTTCAGGCTGTTCCTCCCACCCTAACTATCAGTTGTGAAAAGTGATGTGTGTTTTCACCTGCAGAGCGCAAACCCAGCAAGATTCCGGGTCTGATTTCTCTATTCAGGGCAAGCGGATCCTCAGTGTCAGCTACGCTTGCCTTGGCAGAGAAGGACCATGATGTTCTGGAGTCAGAGGTGGAGTTAAACCCGCGCTGAGGGTGCCAGCTGCCATCACCCTGAGTGCTGGACCACCGCCCAGGGAGAGCTTGGCTGCCAGGCCAGGAAGAGGGCATCGCGGAGCTGGACCCCCGCAGTGAGGGCATGCATCTGTGTTTGGGTGGCCTGGAAGGAGGGCCAACTTGGCTGCCACGGCCCATAGCCAGCAGGAGGCCCAGGGAGACTCACGTCCTGCACCGTCTCTCTGCGACCCCGAAGAGGAAGGGCCGGGCGGTCTGCGGGCATCTGTGTGGCTGTGGTCACTGTGGGCCAGCCTCAGCTGTGCATCTGTGCTCCCCGCCCTGGCCTCACACTGGAAGCCCCTGGAGCGTGGTCACCGAAAAGCATGGCCGGGGGCTGGGGCCCGAAGCCGGGCGTGTGGGGTGGCATCCCACAGTCCCAGACAGTCCCTCTGGCTGCCCCACTGGGATCTCAGACCCGCCATGCCCAGAGCATTTCTCCTGAGTGCTGCCCTCCCAGACTCCTGTGACCCAGGGAACGCCACCCCTGCACCTAACCCGCAGGACAGAAAGCAGGGGGTCACCTCTCCCTCCGGCCCCTCTGGGCCTCCACCCCATAGGGCAGAGCCAGCTTCTCCCCCTGAGACTAGGCCTTCTCCCGCCCCCCACCCCCCAACAAGCAGGTCCCATTGAGACTCTGACATCTTCCTCTCACCGCCACTCAGAGGCTTTTCAGGACTCAACATAGAAGCCCCCTCCCAGGGGAAGCTCCCCGACGCCCTCAGGCTGAGTCATGCTCTAGCCTACCCCTGTCTGGCTCCCGAGGGTCAGGGCCCCAGAGGAGGAGTCTCCCAGCACCTGGCAGGTGTGGGGAGGGGGCCACAGGGAGTTAATGAAGGGTCAGTGGATGGGTGAGATCTGGTAGAGCTTTGATCCCAGAAATCCAGGCGCTGCCCTGGGATCTCAGGGTCTCGGGTGGAGGGAGCAGAGGCTCAGGTGGGTCCGAGGACAGACTCAGGCTGGGCGCCTCTGCTGGCTGCATCTGCATCCTTGGGCGGCCCTGCCCCGCCCGGGCCCTCCACTGGAGCTGTCTGCAGGGCCCGAGAGCTCTCCAAACCCATCTCTGTTGGCTCCGCAGGACGCAGACAAATCCTCAAACAAACGCAAGCTTTCGATGGCCTCTTGCTCTTCGCTTTGCAGTTAATGACTTTATCTGTCACCTCAAAGCAGAGCCGGACCGACCACAGGGAAGGGGGCCTGGGATCATCCCCAAAAGGCCAGACCGAGGAGGGCTGGAGGGCTGGCCTGACCGTGAAAGGGACCTTGAAGCAGGACAGCACGGGGCGGGCAACCGGGAGCACAGTTTCCGGGTTGCTGTGTATCCTGCCCGGGCTGACGGAGGCCCAAGGGACATGCAGGAGGTGGCAGCCCCTCTGCCAGCCCCCAGAAACCCCGGGGGCTTCCACGAGGGTCCTTAAGGTCTTTTCTGCCAGCAGTGTTCAAATGTTGCACCAGAACCTCACAGCGTTTGTGAAGGAGAAAAACACACAC
Source organism: Oreotragus oreotragus (assembly GCA_006410675.1). Taxonomy (NCBI): domain Eukaryota; kingdom Metazoa; phylum Chordata; class Mammalia; order Artiodactyla; family Bovidae; genus Oreotragus; species Oreotragus oreotragus. The sequence goes on from SJYX01001743.1 coordinate 416,837, forward strand.
AACTTCCCTCCCGGGCAGGGTCCCCAAATAGAAGTACAAATAAAAATACAGCATGCCCACTCAAACTTGACTTTCAGATAAACAGTGACTACTATTTTACTATAAGTGCGTCCCGTAACATTTAAGATAAACTTACTCTAAAAAGGTAAAGTTATTTATCAGATCAAAAATAATCCAACTAAATGAGGAACCCTGTATTTTATCTCTTTGAACACTTCTCTCAGGCGTCCAGCGTGTTCCCAGCACATCCCAGAGGCCACCTGCACGCGGTTCTCAGGACCTCCCTGCGCTCCTGGGAACGAGACCGCTGCCCTCTCTAGACAGGCTACTCAGGCTGCTCAGAGCTGTTCAGTGTGCAGACTTCTGACCTTTCAAGAGGCAAACAGCTAGCTGGTGGCCGACAGAGGCCTGCAGCCAGGCCTTCTGCCCGTCCGTTCACTCCTCCATCCCCCGTCCATCTATTCATCCCCCGTTCATCCCCATCCATCCTTCCCTCCATTCATTTATCCATCCATCCATTCATCTTCCCAACACCCCACCGCCCAACCACCCACCCTTCCACACATCCATCCATTCACCCCCACATCCATCCACTGGCCACTCAGCCAGGCAGCCAGCCAGCCATTCACCCCCACATCCACCCAGTGGCCACTCAGCCAGCCACACATCCATCCATTCACCCCACATCCATCTGCTGGCCACTCAGCCAGCCACGCATGCATCCATTCACCCCACATCCATCTGCTGGCCACTCAGCCAGCCACGCATCCATCCATTCACCCCCACATCCATCCGCTGGCCACTCAGCCAGCCAGCCATGCATCCATCCATTCACCCCCACATCCATCCACTGGCCACTCAGCCAGCCAGCCACGCATCCATCCATTCACCCCCACATCCGCCTGCTGGCCACTCAGCCAGCCACGCATCCATCCATTCACCCCCACATCCACCCACTGACCACTCAGCCAGCCACACATCCACCCATTCACCCCCACATTCATCCGCTGGCCACTCAGCCAGCCACGCATCCATCCATTCACCCCCACATCCACCCACTGACCACTCAGCCAGCCACACATCCACCCATTCACCCCCACATTCATCCGCTGGCCACTCAGCCAGCCACGCATCCATCCATTCACCCCCACATCCATCCACTGGCCACTCAGCCAGCCAGCCACGCATCCATCCATTCACCCCCACATCCATCTGCTGGCCACTCAGCCAGCCAGCCACGCATCCGTCCATTCACCCCCACATCCATCCGCTGGCCACTCGCCAGCCAGCCCCCCGCAAATTAGGCTCTGGGGCCTTGTGCAGCTGAGAGGAAAACATAAAGAACAAGATGGAGCTGACATGTGCAGTGGGCTTCATGATCCACTGAGCAGCTAGCACGTGTTCTAAGGTCAGCGCTCTAATCTAGGGCTTGTGGAGCACGCTGGGGGCCCTGGTGCAGGGAGGCATTGTCCTGAAAGCGAGCCTGGGGTTTGTCTTCCAGGAGACCAGGGCGTTTGGTAAGAAAGAAGCCGGGAGGCGCTCCAGGGAGCGGCAGAGCAGACGGAGCCGCTTGAGCCACTCCCTGCCCACGGGCCGAGTTTGCTGCAGCCTCAGACCTGGGCTTCTCTAGCGCTACTGACATCTTTGGACAAGTCAGTTCTCTGCTTAGCTACATCCCTGGCCTCTACCCACTGGATGCCTGTAGAAACTGTGGCAACCACAGATACCTCCAAGCATTGCCCGACGTCTCTTGGGGGCCAAAGTTGCCCCCGGTTGAGATGCTCTGTGTTAGAGGCTAGAGAGGCAAAGAGTATAAAAGTGCCTCTTTTTAAGGAGGTCGTGGTCTTCCCAGAACCTGGGTGGCACAGATGTTGGTGGGGACGGGATGGAAAGCAAGCGGCTACAGCAAACCCCTCGATGGCCATGGCATCTGCGACTCTCGGAACCACAAGCGAAGGCCTGGAAAGTGTGCAACTATTCAGGCAGGGTTAGCAGTGTGAGGCAGAGTGCTACTCTTAAACAGATATCAATAATATGTATGTGTGTGTGTATACATAAATGGTCAAAAGCATATTGAATTTTTTCACACTGTTTATCCATCATAATTTGCAGTTGGTCTGTATTTGATTAAATGCCGTCATCTTTTATGTACGAGTTACATAAGTAAATAGAAAAATCATTTACAGTCCAACGCCCCATGAAAAATTAATCTCAGGTCTGTCCCACATGGCCATTCTGAGTCGAGCCATGTGGCTCACTGAACGTTGGGTGGGGGTGGGGGTGTCATCCGAGATGCTCTGCCAACTCCATTTCTCCATCTTAATAAGCTGGAATCTTCAAGAATGTTCCTCGAGTGTGTGGATTCAAAACTATAGTTGATGGTTTTTTAATCAAGTAAATCTTGCAGAAGTTTCAAAACAACAAATTATTTAGTATGTTGCCAGACCGGAAGCTTCTCCTGGGAAATCATTTCCTTGGTTGTAACATTACCAGAGTTTGAAAGCAAATCCGCTGCACTGGGGGGCTGGCACAACCCAAAGGGCTCTAGTTTCACCCCTGGAGGGTCTCTGGAAAGAGAGGGACTGACTGTTTCCTTCTGAGCCTCGGCCTGGCTCTCAGACCAGGACACCCTCTGGGCTGGCCCTGTGCCCTACCGTCCACACACGCCTCTCCAGTGAGCTTTGGATACGCCCACCTACCCCGCCCCATTCAGCGGAGCCCACAGCAGAGCCCCCCAGGGCCAGGCAGGGTGGTGAATGCAGAAAGAAACCATGCTGGTCTTCTTTCCAGAGCTTTTCTAGAGCCTTCAGGAGATGCCCACTGCCTCCAGCATCAGCTTACTTTGCTCCCCACCCCCGTAGTAGTGGCCTGTGACTGCCATGACAGAGGGCCACAACGGGGTGACTTAGGACAGCAGAGCTTTATTCTCTCCCAGTCCTGGAGACCAGACGTCTGAAAGCAGGGGAGGGTCTCCCACCGCCCTCAGCTCCTGGAGGCCCAGGCCTCCTTGGCTGCAGGCGCATCACTCCTGCCTCTGCTCCGTCCTGTCCTCTCCTCTCCCCGCTGAGTCTCCCCCCTATGTCACTTATAAGGACATTCACTTTTGGGTTTAGGGCCCACTGAGGTAATCCTGGGTGATTTCATTTCGAAGCTCTTAGCTTAGTGACGTCTATAAAAATCCCGGGACTCCCACCTATAAGGTTTCATTCACAGGTCCCAGGAGGGCGCCATTCATCCCAGGACGCCTTCCCCTCCGACAGAGGGCCCTGCTCCAGATCAAAGGCTTTGTCGAGGTCTTTCCTTCCTCGGTTCCCAGGGTCTCAAGTGTTGCATCCTGTCCCCGGCTGGATGTCCCCCACCACATTCTGCTTACATGTGGGTGCTCCAACATGCCCCAAGGGGCATCACTGGACTTTAGGCAGGTGCCTTCTCGGCTCCTGTGTTCACTGGCCAGTACTGCCTCCCAGGCTCTGTAGCCTCAGGAGTGGCCGTGGGATGGAAGTTTGCAGTGGTGATGAGCTTTCCCCATGCAGGGCCATAAAGTTCTCCCAGTTAGAACCTCTCTGACTTTATTAGGGGCTTCCCTGGTGGCTCAGATCGTACAGAATCCGCCTGCAATGTGGGAGACCCGGGTTTGATCCCTGGGTTGAGAAGAAGATCCCCTGGAGGAGGAAATGGCAACCCACTCCAGTGTTCTTGTCTGGAGAATTTCATGGACAGAGGAGCCTGGCGCATTACAGTCCATGGGGTCACAATGACTGACTATTTTTCTTTTCTTTCTTGACTTTATTCCTTCCCAGCACCTCCCCTGGCTCAGTTCTCCCTCCGTTTCTGTATCCCCTTCCAGCATGCTGACTTTGGAAGCCGTGGGTAAAGAGACACGAGGGGAGGTACATATGCCCCTGAGTTTCCACCCAGAGAAGACTGCCTCCCAACAGGAAGCTGCGTGGGGCTTCCTGTGAGTGGAAAATAAACACATGTGGGGCTGGGGTATCATACTGGAACTAACACTCTTGTCAGGGATCCCATGCCAGCCCCGAACGTCTATTAAGAGTTGCTCAAGCTTCTGGGATTGGGGGCTGGTGCCAGAGATTTCCTTCCAAAAGGTAGTTTGAATTAACCTAAAACAATAAAAAGCCAGTTATTTTATCAGCAGAAAGGGATTATTCAGGACAGGCAAAGAACTTCAATTTGGGACGTGCAGTCTATGGCAAACGACTTGCAGGTTTGGCAAAGAAAGAAAACTCTTAGACGAGAAGGGAAAGTGGGAGGGCTGTTCTAAACAAAGACTCCATTGGAGGAAATTGGGAGTTGGAAGTGTGGTGGCTTTTCATTGGCTGTGCTGTGCTGGTCTCTCATTGGCTGAGCTGTTGCCAGGTGGGGAGAAAATCTTCCTTTCCCTGCTGGGTAGTTAAGTAGTAACATTCTTCCTGTTGAAGACTCAAGGTAGGTTTCTGCTGCGGCTGCTGCTGCTAAGTTGCTTCAGCCGTGTCCGACTCTGTGCGACGGCAGCCCATCAGGCCCCCTGTCCCTGGGATTCTCCAGGCCAAGAATACTGGAGTGGGTTGCCATTTCCTTCTCCAATTCATGAAAGTAAAAAGTGAAAGTGAAGTCGCTCGGTCACGCCCAACTCTTAGCGACCCCATGGACTGCAGCCCACCAGGCTCCTCCGTCCCGTTGGGATCTGTATCTGCATTGAGTGGTATATGCATGAGAGCTCCATTTTAGTGAGATTTCCCTTTATTAATTTTCACAGATCATGTTGTTCTTTTGCTTTAAACATCTAGTAATGTTGAGAAGCCATTACAAAAACAACATTAATAACGTGGGAGACACGCTCATTGTAAAGTTCGGTGAAAAATGCAAGAGATCTTTAAAGAATAAAAGAACTCTGTGAGGCAGGAGACTAGGTGGGAGGCATGCTGTTCAGTTGCGCAGTTGTGTCTGACTCTTTGCGACCCCATGGCTGCAGCAGGCCAGGCTTTTCTGTCCTCCACTGTCTCCTGGAGCTTGCTCAAACTCTTGTCCATTGAGTCAGTGATGCCATCCAACCATCCCATCCTCTGTCGTCCCTTTCTCCTCCCGCCTTCGATCTTTCCCAGCATCAGGGTCCTTTCCAGTGAGTCAGCTCTTCACACCAGGTTGCCAAAGTATTGGAGCTTCAGCTCCAGCAACAGTCCTTCCAATGATTTCCTTTGGGATTGACTGGTTTGATTTCCTTGCGGTCCAAGGGACTCTCAAGAATCGTTGCCAGCACCACAGTTTGAAAGCACCAATTCTTCGGCGCTCAGCCTCTTTCTGGGTGGAAAGTAAGCAGTGGCCACCATACTTGCTGTGCTCACTCCTGCTGCATTCCAGTGCTTGTGTTATTTCCTATTGCTGCTGTGAGCAATCGTTGTAAGCACAGTGGCTTAAACCGACGCAGATCCATTCTTTCAATGTCTGGAGGTCAGAAGTCTAAAATCAAGGCATCAGCAGGGCTGGTTCCTTGGGGAGGCTGAAGAGGATCTGTTTCTTTTCTTTTTCCAGCTTTTGCCAGGATTCACAGGTTCTGGGATTCACAGGTTTGGAGGGTTAAGACACTGCCATCTTGGGGACCATTATTCAGCCCACCAGCGTATTTTCTGATTTCCATAATGAATACCTATCATCTTAAAACGCACAGGAAGATCCGATGCATGTTGTATAGCAGGCCCGGTGCTGCCTCAGCAGTGTTGGGCTTGAGCTCATATTTACAGTTAAAAGTGCTCAGCACGGCATCCCAAGTCCCCCCAGCCCGGCTCACTCTTCCATTTCAGCTCCAGAAGCGCTCATCCCCCATCTCTCCGGAACCTTCTCTGCCTTGCTCTCCTAATTTTTGCATCTCCTAATCCTTCAGCCCACTTGTGGGACACATCCCACCTTGATCCTCCTCTCTCCTCCTGCCAGCACTCTTGCCTGGACCACCAGGAAGAGCTGTGCTCCCCTGCCCAGCCCCCAAAGCCCGGCCCAGCAGAACTGCAGGCAGGGCTGTGGAAGCAGAGCCCAGGCCCCTGCACCGCTGCTGCTGCCTCCCGTCCTCCCTCTTCTTGAGCTGGAAAGTGCCCGCAGACCCCACGCCTCCACTGACACTGCCTCCTCTGGGAAGCCCTCCCAGGCTCCAGTAGATGGAGTGTGTCCCCCCCATCTGCATCTCGCAGCTTCCCACTCTGAGCATCTGGGAGTCGAGCTCAGGGCTCTGACTCCCGCCCAGAGAGGCACAGGCAGCACACGCCCAGCCAGGCGGGGCTCTCACCGGCTGTGGAGCCCGCTCCCACCTTAAGCGTGCTATTCAGATCCACCAGTGGCTACAACTTGGTTTCCATCTCCGCCACTGTTCACACTGACCTTGACAAGTCCCTCAGGATCACCCCGTGACCACCCCAACCACAGGTGTCTGCCTCAGCTTTTCTGGATCAGCCCCTTCCTGAAGCAGGCTCTAGGTTTCGCTTTCACCGTGCAGGCTCCCCCTCATCGCCTCGATGTGGCTTCCCCCACTCCCCTCCCCTCTTGACCTTCTGGCCGCAGGTGACCAAAAGCAGCCTCCAGCTTCTGGACACCATCCGTAGACCGGTGACTCTGTGTGTGTGTGTGTGCGCGTGCTCAGCCATGTCTTGACTCTCTGAGACCCCATGGACTGTAGCCCACCAGGCTTCTGTCCATGGGATTTTCCAGGCAGGAATACTGGAGGGGTCGCTCTTTCCTCCTGCGTGTCGGTTCTGGACCTTGCCGAAGCGCTCCGTCCCAGCTGTTCTCTGCAGCCCACTCCCCGAGAGGCTTCCACCTGGAGACTTCCACCTGGGGCCCCACTACCTGCCCCATCCAGTCGTCTCCTTCCCAGCCACATCTGAGCATCTCCTAACCTTTCGGCCCACCTCTGGGACACATCCCACCATGATCCTCCTCTCTCCGGCTGCCAGCACTCTTGCCTGGACCACGAGGAAGAGCTGTGCTCCCCCGCCCAGACCCAGAGGATGGCAGGTAGAGCTCTGGAAGCTCCCAGGCCGCCGCATGCCTGCTCCTGCCTGCACCCTCCCCTGATGGTGCAAAGCCCCCACTCCTGCCCCCTCTCCAGGGGCCCTGCCACCCACAGTCACCCTCCAGCCAGGCCCGTTTCCATGTCAACCCTACACGTCGTCTCCCGGACTCTGAACACTCTGGGAAACGACTGCTTTATCCCCTGTCATTGTCTCTTTCCTGGCTCACCCCTCCCACCTCCACCCTCCCACCCTACACCTTTCCCATCCCATCGCCCAAAGCATCCTGTTCATTCACCACAGTCTCTCCCACTTGGCACAAAGGCAGGGATGCAGTAAATACACATTATACTTCAGATTCAGTTGGGAAAAGACAGAACTGAGGGGCAAAGTGGTAAACGTCCCTGGACAAGGCCTCTGGGAGACCCTCTGAACCCAGGCTCAGGACTTCCATCTGCCTGGAGGAGCTCCACCATGGCCGCGTGCCCCCAGCCCCGTGGAGAAGACGCCTGAGAAATCTCCCCTCGCCCCACTGCTCATCTGCTCCCCAAAGCTGCTGAGGAAAGAACAGCCTTTGATTTGCTAAAAAATGATTGATTTGACTCAGTTTGAAGCAGCATGAGTCATTTTAATTAGCAACATCTAATGCTGTTAGAAACGATTGCTGCAAATGTTAGCAGCTCCATTTTTTGTCTCTCCAAAGTCATTACAGTGAAGACACAGACGCGGCCCAGCCAGAGCCCTGGAGTGACCCTGCAGAGAGCCCGGCCCCTGGTGAGTTACGCAGACCCTGGCTGCCTCGAGGGATTGTCCTGGGGTACCGTCCGCCCCCGTCAAGCCTCCAGGGAAACACCACCTTGATGGCCGCCGGGGACACCGGTCTTGGTCAGTGCCGTTCAACACCTGTGGGCGACTCGCGTGCCTGGCACGGGGTCCTCTTGGCCTCATGCAACAGCCCTGGGGCCCTGGCAGCGTCCCCTCCCACCTGTGAGCTGGGGGCGGGCGAGAGGGTCCAGGGTCCACCCTGGTGAGCGGCCAGGTGGGGTGCCCACCCCTCCTCCAGGGCTGGTTCCCAAGCACTGTGGGGCTGGACATCGGCCATCTCTGGGCTGGCAGAGTCCCTGTATTTTGTTCAAGCTCGGCCTTCTGCTCAGCTCTGACCGACACCCAGACAGGGCCTTGGCTGGGCCTGTGCTCGTGGCTGGCTGCATCCTTGCTGTTGGCCTCATGCCCCATGAGGGCAGGACCCCGATCCCTTGGCACAGTGTCCGGGACTCAGGGGGCATCTGCAAAATAAAGGAACAAGAAGATTAATTCACAGGGTGACGTTAAGGATTGAGTCTGATACCAACCAGGGTTCTTGGCCTTCCCTGATCAATAGAAATTGACCAGAGGCCAGACAAGAAATTCAGGCCAGGCTTTATGGGGCCCCTGCTGCAGCAGAGGGAGGCAAGAACAAACAGCTCCCTTGCTTGCTCACTGAGGGAGCCAAGCTGGCTCCTTGTACGGGGTGAGCAGGGCTGTGTCCAGGGACTGGTCTAGAGGGGTGGTTAGGAGGCTTGCCGCCCCTCGGCGATGCTGAATGCAGGGGCCGTGCGCAGCACACCCCACTTGTTTGGCCGCTGGTTGTTCCGAAGCGGCCACCGGGTTTTTGGTCTTCGCAGCCTGTCCGTGAGCTGCGCGCGTGCGCGTGCTGCTGTTGTTTTACTCCCTTACGGCCTCTGTTTTGTTTCTGGAGGAGACGTGTGTCCACCTGCAAGCACTGCAGCAAAGGCCCCAGGTCCCATTTGCCAGAGCCCAGCCTCCCCTCGATGCCTGACAGCTGCTCGGTGAGCGTTGCTGCAAGAGAAGGAAGCGGGGAGTGGGGGCTGTTCCGTCCAGACGCCGCGCCACACTCGCCAGTCCGCTCAGCCCCACCGAGGGCACCGGCGCTGCAAACCTGGGGCCACGCCTGGCTCCCAGGAGCAGCTAAGGCAGCACGCGGTGACAAGCGGCCTTTCCTCCGAAGCCGCACTCCAAGCCCTGAAGGGAGGTCTTTAAGGGCCGGGCTCTGGAGCGGATCACACCTTCTCCTGCAGTCTCTCAATCCCCTCCACCCATCATTGGTCCATGGTGAAGAATGCCACCCCTGCCTGAGTCTGCCTGGATGAGAGGGTGCCCTGAGGCTGAAATGCCTCCTTCCCAGGGCGGGCCCGCAGCCCAGACTCCCAGACGCGCCACCCCCACCCACCTGCCTTTGGATGAGCTGGGCTGCGTCCAGCCCTCTTGCTGCCCCCGAGCCAGGGAGGGTCTGGGTTGTGGGGGGAGCACGGAGCAGAGTTCGATCCCTGGGTTGGGAGGGTCCCCTGGAGGAGGGCATGGCATCCCACACCAGTATTCTTGCCTTGAGCATCCCATGGACAGAGGAGCCTGGCGGGCTACAGTCTATGGGGTCACAAAGAATCAGACACGACTGAGTGACTGAGCTTGCACACACATGCTCCCTGATACAGGCTGGAGAGGCAGGTTCTTCTCCAACAAGCCAGGGAGGCGGTCCAGGGAAACAGGAACTGAATCTAAGGTGAGGATGAGACCTCCCCCCCCCCGCCCCGTGTGTCTGCCAGGACTAGGGACATCTGCTGTGCCTTGCTGGAAAACGGATGACACTTCCTTCTAAGCTGATCACAACCTGCGATGAGGCCCAGGCAACTCAGCTTTCCAAGAATCCACCAGGCAAATCCTTCCCAGACACCGATGCAGTTTTCAAAGCTCTCTCATATCTGTTCTCTCATAAAAGAAGAGAGAAAAAAAAGCCACTGTTGAGCGCTTGGTGTGTGCGTGCCAACTGCCGAGGAGAGAGAGTTAGAAGAGCCGGTCTTGCCCAGCTGTGCCGTGGGTGAGGCCTTGCCATGGCGATGGTACCTATGAGGAGACCGGGGTGCAGAGAGGTGAATCCACCTGCCCAGGGCTCCCCGGTGGCCCAGATGGCAGAGAATCTGCCTGCCAATGCAGGAGACCTGGGTCAGATCCCTGGGTTGGGAAGATTAAGATCCCCTGGAGAAGGGGCGTGGCAGCCCACTGCACTGTTCCTGCCTGGAGAGTCCCACGGACACAGGAGCCCGGCGGGCTGCAGGCCGCGGGGTCGCGAAGAGTTGGACACAACTGAGCAACACGGGGTCACACAAGAAAGAGGCCGAGACACCAGGCAAATCTCGCTGCTCCCACACCACACCCTTCGGCCTCTGTCCAAGGCTCCTGACCGCCTGCCCGACAAGCGACCCAGAGCTCAGCTTTCCAGCGAGAAGAATCACGTTGCTGTGCAGAGGTAAGGACGGCTGGGCGTTGGCGATGTGGGCAGCAGGCACTCTTTACCTTCTGGGATTTCTGAAGATGTTCACGCAGAAAAGTGAAAAATGAGTAATGAGCTCTAAAGGCGCCCAGGTCACGCCTAGAGCTGAGGACCATGGCCCCCAGGCCTAGGATCTCAGTGTCCAGAGTCTTCAAAACTTTAGCTAAAACGGCAAAGGGACAGTTAAAGCCAATCTTTGCTGCAAAGGGAATTTAATCTGTACCTTTTCTCATCTTCTCCTTGGCTTTAGGGCTCGGACGGTGGGGGTGAGGGGTGGGCAGCAGGCAGGCAGGCAGGCAGGCAGGCATCCTGCCTGATTCACAAATAGACAGCTTGGTGGTCCACACTCCTGGATGCCATTGTTTCATCCTTAGAGGCACCAGGGCGGGCGGGGCGCCTGGAAATCCTCACCTGTGCTGCAGAGACAGCCGGGCTGGGTACCCGGCAGCACTGGGGGCCAGGACTTCAGAGCAGGAAGCTCTGGGGATGCTGGGGTCAGGAGGCCCCGGCCCTTTCACAGCATGCTTGGCAAGGTAGTGGGGGGGCCTGCCGCCCCCAGAGTGCACCCTTGGGCAGGTGACAGCCCCTCTGTGCCCCAGCTGTCTCATCAGTGAAACCAGGGCGTCCTGAGGGTGAGATCACATAAAAGATGGTCTGATACACAGTAAAGTGAGTCACTCAGCCCTGTTGACTCTTTGCAACCCCCTGGCCTGTAACCTACCAGGCCGCTCTGTCCATGGGATTCTCCAAGCAATGATACTGGAGTGGGTAGCCATGCCCTTCTCCAGGGGATCTTCCCAACCCAGGGACTGAAGCTGGGTCTCCTGCACTGCAGGCAGACTCTTCACCGTCTGAGCCACCTAATACTTGGTACCAAGCTCAGGTCACTCTGAGCGTGAGCTGGCTGTGTGAGCCTGGAGCACGGCAGGGGCAGGGGAGTCTGGGCACCGCTTTCCTAGAAGTCTCTGGAGACGCTCACGTGGCTGACGCCCACACACAGAGTGACAAGCCCACCCGTGGGGAGACCCTCCCCAAGGTCTCTGGGGAGGCCTGCGTGGGGAGGCAGCGGGGGCCCATGGGTAGACCTCACTCCTCCCCGTAGCCAGGTTCTCCCAGTGCACAGAGCCCCAGGGCCCCGGGGGAGGCCGAGGAAACGGGGCTGCCCCCCTCTTTTCAGGAGCCTGGAATCTCACCTGGAGATCTCGTGACAGTTCAAGGAGTGTCCAAGGCAACGGCAGGCCCGGAGAGCGATGCCCATGCCCCCGGCCCTGCAAGAGGCACAGATGGAGGCAGAGGCGGGGAAGTGGAGCCGGGAGTCTAGTGGGGGACACGGCCAGCACGTAGCTGCTCCCCTCGGATGCCCGCAGTCCCAGCCCGGAGGCGGACGCTGCTCCCTCCCCACTGGGGGAAGCAGTGACCGCCTCGTCCCCCTCGTCACTGGAACGCAGGCTCTGCAGAGGGCGATCTGGAACCTGTGTGTGTGTCCCTGGAGACTGAAGCCCAGGAGGTGCAGCGTGCATGCACCACTTAGTTCAATTCCAAATCCCCGGCTGCCAGGCCGCAGGGGGTAGGTACATTTTTAGAAATCAGAACGTTGATAAAAATAGGTAGTTGGTGGGTCCTGATGGCAGAGGACGCTCCAGGCACTTCAGCAGGTGCTTTGGGCAGAGGGCGGTCCCTTCTAACGCTGCTCTCGCATAAAGTGCAAAGGGACAAAGCAGTCATGTCCCCGGGGGAAAAGTCTTTTTCCGAGGACCCCCTTCCCCAGCCTCAACACTCCGACATTCCAGAGCAGAGCCACCCGTCCCAGGCCCCTCATGCCCAGCAGGACCGGCGACAACTGCTGAGTGATGCATGCGCACCCTGGGCTCCGCTTCTGCGTGGCTGTCCCACGTGAAGAACGCAGACTGCGAAGCCGAACCGGTCGGTCCACTGTGCACCAGTGACCCGAGCCCCGCCCACCGTGACCCTGCCCCCACCCACTTGGCCTTGGCCCCGCCCACCGTGCAGTGGACCAGTGGTTAACACTTCGCCTTCCAATGCAGGGAGAGTGGGTTCAATCCCTGATCGAGAAGCTATGATCTCATATGCTTCACGCCAAGAAATCCAGAACATAAACAAGAAAAGCGCTTACTGTAATATGTCCAATAAAGACTTTAAAATGGTCCACATTAAAAAAAATCTTAAGAAACATTACTGGAAATGATGAGTAAGCTCGTTCCCTAACTCTGCTTGGTATGTAGCCTCTGTTCCCAGCTCTGAAAGTGCCCAGCCCGCTGGTGACTGCTGCAGGGGTCGGGGCACTGCCGTGCTGGCTGGAACTGTGGGCAGAGGGCAGAGGCTGAGTCCCAGCCCCCTTCAGAATGGCACCAAACTCCAGGGGAGGAGCTGGCCCCACTGCTCCCCAAGTTCTGAGCAGGTGGTCAGGGCACCTGAGTGGGGTCCCCGGGGATCTGCAGCAGAGGCTGGAAAAGCCAGCTGCCCGGGCTCCTGGAGGCCAGGGTCTTGGGGGTGCAGCCCCTCCTGCTGGGGAGATGAGGGGCCACCAGTTCCAGGGAAGTTGGGGTCAGATGTAGACCCTCCCAGGGGGATAAGGGCTCAGCCCCATCTCAGCCAGCCCATGACTCTTTAGCTGAAACCAGAGCCTGGAGCCAAATCATAGACAACCTAAATTTCCAGGTTGAAAAGCTGTGTCTTGACGCTGTGTGCAGTCGGCCCAGACACCGTGAGGCCCGCAGGGAGCACCGTCCTCGGTCGACACTGACAGTCAGCATTCTGGGCTTTGGCGGGAGCAGGGTGGAGAGAGCTGAGGGCAGCTCGNTGGAGCCAAATCATAGACAACCTAAATTTCCAGGTTGAAAAGCTGTGTCTTGACGCTGTGTGCAGTCGGCCCAGACACCGTGAGGCCCGCAGGAAGCACCGTCCTTGGTCGACACTGACAGTCAGCATTCTGGGCTTTGGCGGGAGCAGGGTGGAGAGAGCTGAGGGCAGCTCGTGCAACAGCTGATGGACGCTTGCAGTCAAGGGCCAGATCAGTACCGGCCAGGCTGCGCGGGCCTCCCAGGCAGCGAGGGAGGAAGAGACAAGTGGACCTCAGGGTCCCTCCCTGCAGCCCCACTGTGCACCTGTCGCCCCGCCCCTATTCTCCAGCGACCTTTCTAGTGTGGGGCTCACTGCACCACGGGGCGGCCCTTCTCTCCTGGTGAGAGAACTGGGACCCTCCAGAGACGGCCCTGTTCCCAGCCAGGGGGCTCTCTGCCCAGGACCATTCTGNCTCAGGGTCCCTCCCTGCAGCCCCACTGTGCACCTGTCGCCCCGCCCCTATTCTCCAGCGACCTTTCTAGTGTGGGGCTCACTGCACCACGGGGCGGCCCTTCTCTCCTGGTGAGAGAACTGGGACCCTCCAGAGACGGCCCTGTTCCCAGCCAGGGGGCTCTCTGCCCAGGACCATTCTGTTCTTCCTCTGATATATGAAGCGATAGCCTCACTTGATCATTTCTTTCCTAACATTTTGCAATTGCTCTGCCAGCAAGGGGCTGTGTTCACTGAAGCTTTTCAGGCATAATGTGATTAAGATGTTGAAACACCATTGCAGAAGCAAAGCTCCGGAATGATCCATATGGACAGCTGGCAGAAACACGAGCTGGGGCCCCTCACACCCAGGAAGCTAGAGCAAAGCGAAGGACCCTGCCTTCTTCCCACTGCACGGCCACATTCCTTGCACGCCGACCTCACGTGCAAAGGCACTGCGCTTAGCTGCGGTTCGCCACTGAGGAGGATGACCCCTGAACGCCTATAACAAAAGCGTGTCCAACTGTCCCATTTCACAGCTGGGGCCTCTGCGTTACTCATAAGAAAGGTAAGTGAGAGCAGACAGCTACTGGTTGAGTTCCGGCTGTGTATCAACTCTCCGTCCTGGATTACTCACAGTCTGATTATAGAGATGAAGCATGTGCCCGTTCAACAACAACAAAGACAGCACAGATGAAGGGGAATTAACTGGCAAGCAGTGTGGTTCTTTTTAGGAAGCGGAGAAGTGTAGAGAAGGAGATACGTGAGTGTGTGGANAACTCTCCGTCCTGGATTACTCACAGTCTGATTATAGAGATGAAGCATGTGCCCGTTCAACAACAACAAAGACAGCACAGATGAAGGGGAATTAACTGGCAAGCAGTGTGGTTCTTTTTAGGAAGCGGAGAAGTGTAGAGAAGGAGATACGTGAGTGTGTGGAGGGGTGTGTGGCAGGACTTTCTCAGGAGGGGTGCTTTCATACCGGACTTTGAATCAGCCAGTTTTACTTGCCCAAGGCTCTGTGGGTCAGCAGTCTGGACTGGCCTCATCTGGGTGACTCCTGAGCTGCAGACATCTGGCAGCTGGTGGTCCTGCATGGTCCCAGACGGCCTCAGCCACACGCTGGCTGGTTGGGACTAACCGTCGGCTGGGCCTCCCTCGCCTCTGAGCCTGGGCTCCTTTATGTGTCGTTTCAGGGCAGTGAGTTGAGGGTGAGACCCCGCCCCCCATCCCAGTTCCCGTAGCCTTGTCCACCACTGCCTATTGGTCACAGCAGGCCTAGAGGTCAGCCCTGGTGCAAAGGGCAGGAAAACAGCTCCACAAAGAGCTGCAGTCACGCTGCAAAGGGGCCCCTGCTCAGGGGTGGCAGGAATTGTGTCCTGCTGTGCAAACTGAACATCCTTGGGAAAACCTCAGTGTTACAAACCACTAGCCTCAGATGGGGTCTTTTTGTGTCTCTGGGTTTCCCAGGAGGCTCATGGTAAAGAATCCATCGCCAGTGCAAGAGATGCAGGAGACATGGGTTCGATCACTGGGTCGGGAAGATTCTCTGAAGGAGGAAATGGCAACCCACTCCAGTAATCTTGTCTGGGAAATCCCATGAACAGAGGAGCCTGGCAGGCTGTAGTCCATGGGGTTACAGAGTCGAATACAACAGTGTGAATATCTATAGGAAGATGTATGATACCATTTCTATGCTGTAAAGAGCCACAGGCTAGCAGGTCTTAGTAAAATCGCTGGTTGACACATGATGGTCCCGGGAGAGTTTGAGTGGGAAGCAGATGGCATCCATATCACATCGAGTATGTCATTAGTCAGTGCCAAAGGTCTTGAGCAATCTGTGAGCTCATGAAGAGCTGTCTGATGTCTGATTCAGAGTGGAAGGACCTCCATGCCTACCTGTCTCCAGCATAACATTTGTGGAGTGAATGAGCAAGAGGAGGAAAGAAAGTAAGGTCCTGTTGGCCGCTTATGGAGCATTTTATGTATGTGATTTTCTTGACCCATCACGACATCTTTCAATGCCATTATTATTATCTTCTTGTCATACACCCTGTCAAGGGCTCCTTCTCCAACCTGTGATGTTCCAACAGGCAACCCTTTCTTGCACACTCCTCATCCCCTGAGGAGAGGGCTTTCAAGTGTCTAAACTTGAGCAGATCTGGGTGAACACGTTTAAAGCTTGGAGCAAAATCACATGTAGCAAGGATGCCCAGCCTTATTACTCCCCCATTCCGTCTTTTCCTCGCTCAATCCCAGGACAAACAGCCAGAGGCCCTTCTGTTCCCAATCAAGGCAGACTCCAAGGACTTTGGGATCCAGTGGTGGACACAGAGATGCACCAGCTAGGCCCCCTCCAAGAGGACTTGGCTGCCCGGCTTTGGGGAGAGGTCAGCACATAATCTCCAGCTTTCAGCTCTCTTGCAGTTCTATCAGCTTTTGCTTTGCTAATGTTTTTGAAACTGTTATTAGGTACACAAATGTTTAAGATTCTTATGCCCCCCCTTATGCATTGACACCATTATCATTATGAAAAGACTTTCTTCATCCTGGTGATATCTTTGCTCTGAAATATTCTTTGTCTTATAGCCAAACCAGCTTTGTTTTGATCAGTGTTTTCATAATGCATCTTTTCTGAATTGCTTTCTTCTAGCCTGCTTGTGCCTTTATAGTAATATGGATTTCTTATAATTCAGATTATACCTAGTGCCGGGGTCCAGCCCTGATGGATCCAGGATAATCTGAAGGGGAGACGGAATAGGCGTCCTAGGAAAAAACTTATTTAATTACAGATATATAGAGAGATTAGAAACGGGTAGTGTAGCAGGAAAATTAGTGGAGAAAAAGAGGCTGAACAACTTGGTTTATGTGGGACATCAACAAAACTCCAAGACAAGGAACTTGCACCGTCTACGTGGGCCACCGGCGCCACTTGAATACCGGAAGGTGCCCCTCTTTGGGCTCCTTCTTGCATGGGCTTGAAAGCTGGGACAAGTAAGTAGACTTGGAGGGCACCCACGCTCCAGACGGGAATTTAGTCAGAAAAACAGGGAGCAAGAAAGAAACGACACGGGGGAATCAGTCTTTCCAGAGACTGATCCGATTTCTTTATTTTTTAGGTTTGCTTATATACCTTTTGTTACACGTAGAGACAAATGGCAATTTTAAAGTCACTCAGGGGTCAGCAGTCCTGATCTTTATCAAAATCAGGTGCTTCCCATAAATGTATAAAAACAGGTCTTGGGGTTTTACATCATCTTCTGACCATGAGGCCTGCTGACATTTACGACCCTTTCTTTCTGATAACCAAAAAACTTATTTTTTCCAAGGGTGTTTTTTCTTAAACCAGGCACCACCCTCCAAATAAAGTTGCATTCCTATAGGGTGAGGGTGTAGTGAGTTACAATCAAGAAAGGAATTTATTTACCCCAAGGTTAACATGATTAATCTTAAAGGTTAATACTTGTTTCACCTATATGCTAGTTATAGTCATTATAAGGGCAGGGAATATGGAGATTTAGCAGCAAACATCAGCCCAACAAATGAAAACCCTTCACCAATATTCCCCTTAAGATCTATTTAGCCTTAAGAGTGATAAAGTTACATTTTTACATAGCAAGGGCACAGTGATTTATAACAAAGTACAGTGGTCTATAACAAAAGAGAAAATTCATTAGCTCAAAAAGTCTAGTATTGCTAACATCAAAAACTACTATATTTCCTTTTCTATATTCCAAATATATGGATTAATATATTCCCAGGTGCCTAAGGATATGGAGGCCTGGCGGCAATCATTGACTCAACAATGAGAAAAGCCCTATGCTAATTAAGACTTTCAAAATACTCCAGACTCTCTGTGCTGTTTATGGTTGAGAGGTTGTCACACAAGCTAGTCTGTCAGCAGAGAGGTTTGACCTGAGACACCCTTGTCACACCCAGGGCAGGGAATTAGCAGTAATTATTGGCACAACAAATGAAAAAACCTTCACCAATATAATTCCTAACCAACCCACTATACTAATAATTTC
>SJYX01001743.1:434509-449811 GCA_006410675.1 Oreotragus oreotragus
CCTCTCACATCCAAACACATCCATTAGACAGTTAATTGCGAGAAGGGGACAACAGCGGATGAGATGGTTGGATGGCATCACCGACTCAAGGGACATGAGTTTGAGTAAGCCCCGGGAGTTGATGATGGACAGGGAAGGCTGGTGTGCCGCAGTCCATGGGTCGCAGTAAGTCAGACACGATTGATGCCCTGATTCCCTGCAGGGTGGGTCATACGGTCTTCAGGGCACTAGCCCGCTGTGGCCCCCTTTGCCCGTCAAAGCACTTAAAGCTCCTCTCCTCCACCTCACCCCAGACTCTATGTCCACATTTCTGTTTGGCACCAGTGAAGAGAGAGGCTGAGTTTCGGCAACAACATGCCAAGAGGGATAAAGTCTACGCAGTTGCATAAGAACAGCGTCTGGACGGGAGTTAAATAAAGACACAACGTGTGTGCAGGACAAGGGAGGCGCTGAAGCCACAGGGCAGTGAGCTTACAGGGGCCGAAAGACTCTCCTGGTCAGTGGTAGAGGGCAGGGGTGGACAGGGGTCCTCAGACACAAGCACCCCAAGAGTAGGAAAAGTGTCCCCAGCACAAGCTGGAAGAGGGGAAATCGGGCAATAAAAATATTCACTAATAAGAGAGAGGTGATGAGAACAAGCCTGGGAGAGTGACTCTGCCCACTGAGACCCTGAGGAAGGGCCTCGCCACCTCTCCTGCTCAGGAGCGGGTGCTGCGAGCAGAACTGGGGGGCGGCTGAAATACACACCCTCTGCCTGCCCCGCCAGTGCCATCACTGAGTTTTGAGGATCTGAGTCTGATAGGCACTTGTGTTTAGGAAAGACTCTGCTTTTCTAAAATACATTTGATTTCTGAAAGCTACATATTCAAAGACTGCCTAATCTTTCACATTCGACATACGCATCTCATTTTTCCATTTGTAAGGCTTGCAAATCTTAGCAGTCACTTTTAAGGGTCTTTGAATACTACAGATCTAGTTCATTAAACCTTCAAAACTTTGAGCTATGATAATAAGGGTAATATATTCAATTTCTTCTTAGGCATTTCAATTGCGTAGCGGACAAAACCTTCTTAGTACTAATTAATTTTTAGAAATCTAATGATTTCACTTACAAATGCAATGAGCCCAGAGTTTCTTACGTATTCCAGTACGGTGAATAAACGTACTAAGATTTCTAGATAGCATTACGAGGCTAAGTCAACTGGATAATTACATATTTAACTCTGGATTTATGAGGCTTTCTTTACAATAGACCAGGTTCTTTAGACCTTAAGGGACCATGAGATTCCAAAGCTATCCAGATTTCTTAATATGAAAGTCAGAATTGTATGGCTTTTGGTATATTAATCACTTCTAGACTTACAAGTCTTCCTGGGTTTATAAGATGCTTACCTCTTAAGGAAGAAAAGTGCAGTTTTAACTAGCGGACTTTACTTCTGATGAGCGGTGGCGGTCAGCACCTCGTGGGGTCCCGCCAGGCCTGGGTGGGCTGCAGGGAGCCTCCATCAGGTACTGAGTCAGTCACCATGGACGTCAGGAAAAGACGCGCAGGTTGCCAGCCTTCCTAGATTTGCGGTGTGCACTTCCTTTACGAATAGTTATAAAATCATGAAGTAAGTGTGTACACGAAAGTCCCTAAGAGGAAAAGTGAGGTCTGGCTGCTTTTGTTACTGTGCGGCCCACGGGCTGGTCATCACCGCTCAGAATCCCAACGGCCCGTGGGGTCCCCGTCGCCGCGCCGCCCACCCTAGTACAAACAGCCTCTTGTCCTCCTGGTATGCGTTTACCAGCTAAGCTGTTGCTGTTGGTCAGTCGCTCAGTCGTGTCCGACTCTTTGCGACCCCATGGACTGCAGCACGCCAGGCCTCCCTGTCCATCACCGACTCCCGGAGACTGCTCAAACCCATGTCCATTGAGTCAGTGATGCCGTCCAACCATCTCATCCTCTGTCGCCCCCTTCTCCCCCTGCCTTCGGTCTTTTCCAGATCAGGGTCTTTTCAGATGAGTCAGTTCTTCACATCAGGTGGCCAAAGTACTGGAGTTTCAGCTTCACCATCAGTCCTTTCAATGAATCTTCAAGACTGATTTCCTTTAGGACGGACTGGTTGGATCTTCTTACAGTCCAACGGACTCTCAAGAGTCTTCTCTAGCACCACAATCAAAAGCATCAATTCTATGGCACCCAGCCCTGTATGGTCCAGCTCTCACGTCGGGGCAGATGGTCGTCCCAAAGACTGCAGGTTTCTTTAACTTGGAAACCAGCCTAGTGGGTGCAGAGCCAGCAGCACGCCTGCCCCTCAGCCCGGCATCCCCCCAGCTGCCGTCTTGTGTCTCCATCCTGGGTGTGGTCAGAGCTGTCCAGCCCCACCGCTGTGTGGCATCACACACAGCCGTCTTTTCGTGACTATCCGCCCTCTTCCGGGGGCCTCGGGTGGTTGCCAGCCTGGGGCTGTTGTGAAGAGTTTGGCTGTAGTTTCTCCTGGCCGTGGTCCCTGAGGCACACGACGGTCCTTTCCACGTCAGGAGTGGAATTGCCAGGTGTGGGCCTGTGTGTCTTCTGCTCTAATAATTAACACCAAACTCCTTCCCAAGTTGGTGGCGTCCGTTCACACTGCCTCCTGCAACCCTGCCGCCTCACTGACACTTGGTGTGCTCAGGTTTCCAAATCTTATTGGTCCTGATGAGCATGGAATAACATCTCATTTTGGTTATAATTTGCAACAACATAGAGAAGCTTTTTATAAGTGTATAGGTCCTGTAGGTATCATTTTTTATGAAGTGCCTGTTCAAATCTCTTAACCCTTCTTATTAAGTGATTACAATTCTGTGGCTTGGTAGAAGTTCTTTGGGCTTCCCTGGTGACCCAGCAGTAAAGAATCTGCCTGCAGTGCAGGAGGCGTGGGTTCAGTCCCTGGATGGAGAAGACCCCCTGGAGAAGAGAATGATTACCCGCTCTGGTGCTCTTGCCTGGAGGACTCCATGGACAGAGGAGCCTGGCGGGCTGCAGTCCATGCGCTCGCAAAGAGTCGGACTTGACTTAGCAACCAAGCACCAAGAAGGGGCTCTTTAAATGCTCTGGGTGTGAGATCATGCTGGTTTTTTCAAGTGGGTCGTGGTAGACAGAATATGCTCCCCCTGCTCAAGAGCTCCTGCCTGAGCCCCAGGACTGGAAGTGTGTCGCCTTACACGGCGACAGTGGCTTGGCAGAGGCGCTTAAATGAAGGATCTGGAGGCAGAGAGAGGGCCTGAGATGCCCAGGTGGGCCCGGCCGGATGCCAGAGTCCCTCAGAGCACAGGGACTCTTCCCGCCGCACCCAGAGGGTTGCGCTCCTGCTGCCCTGAGGACAGGGAGGGCCCTGAGCCAAGCAGGGCCAGGAGCTCCGGAAGCTGGAACCGGGGAGAGAGCACGCTCCCTGGAGCCTAGAGAAGGAACCTGGGCTCGAGTCAACTTGCTTCCAGTCCCGCCACGCCCACACGAGACTTCCAGCCTACACAGCCCTGTGATAACACTTTCCCCCGTGCTTTCAGCCCCTGAGCTGTTGGTAATGAGTTGAGGAAGCAGTAAAAGCTAGCAACCTATGTGTGACAAAGGGCGTCCCTGGGACACCAGCGGCAAAGGACCCGCCTGCCAGTGCCGGAGCTGCAGCGGGCCCGGGTCCACTCCCTGGGTCGGGAAGCTCCCCGGGAGGAGAGCACGGCCACCCGCTCCAGTATCCTTGCCTGGGAATCCCACGGACAGAGGAGCCCGGTGGGCTGCAGTCCATGGGGCCGCAAAGAGCTGGACGCAGCAGCACGTGCACACACCTATCACAAGGGATTTCTGTGCCCGGGCGAGTTTCCTTCCGTTTCCTACGCAGTCCTTTGAGAAACAGAGGGCCTTGAGTGAATGCGGCTGAACCCGTCAGCCTCTCCCTTTCCCCCAGCCCCTCTGCACTCTCGGTTAAGAGGCATCTCCCTGGCCTGAGAGGCAGAGAACCCTCCTCCCATCAGGCTGTTGAGCTTCGCACACTGAGGTCTGCGATCGTCCAGGGACCAGGGCTTGAGCGGAGTGAGGCTCCTGCCCTTGGGGTTTAGCACAAGGGTGCCCAGCTGCCCTCCCTCTGCTGGGCAGACGCAGCCTCTGTCCCATGTGGACCTGTATTCAGCAGCTCTCGGGGGAGGCTGGCCCAGAGCACACACTGCACCGACTGGAAGCAGAAAACCCCTATTTATAGCAAACGCCCCTCCTTTTAACGAGAGTGTTCTAGTCTCACGGTGACCTGTTTAAAAGTGTGTGATATTGGGAGTGAGGTGGGAGGAGGCAGGAGCTTTTAGGGGATGGAGGGGACCGCCCCATCTATTAACAGCGGGAGCTTAAGGCTGCAGCTGATGCTGGGGGGACATCGGGGATTGCATGTGCTATGGGGAGCGGGGTGGGGGGCCCAAACTGTCCCTGGCTCGGCCGGGCCAGAAGCCCCTGCAGCAGATTGGTCATGGGAGAAATGCTCAGAAAAGCTCAAGTTCAAAGATGCAAATGAAAACCGGCAGGAAAAGTATGTCAGAAAGCAAACTCTTTAAAACCATGATTCTTCTGGTGAGGCTGTGGAGCTCAGACTTCAGACGCCGACAGGAGGGACTAAATCCTGGGGGGCCTTACAAACAGAGGGAAAGGGCAGCGGGGGCCACTCGGGGGCCTGGCCATCCCTGGGGACGGAGCAAAGATCGTGGAGGCTGCGGGCGGCTAGGTGAGCCGCAGCTTCATCTCTGACACCTTGTAGCTGTAGTTGTACCGGCCCCACGACTTCCAATTGATGCCATTGGCGTAGCTCGTGTGCGGCCCCTTGAGGTAGCGGCCGTTCAGGTTGGAGGAGTGACAGCTGTGATACCACCAGGCCCCCTGGAACTGCACGGCACAGTTAGAGGAGCTCTCGTCGTTGTCGCGGTCTTTGGTGGAGAAGAAATGATCTCTGTGGTCCGTCAGGGAATCACCTGCTCGGGGAGGGGAGCGGGCAGAGTGGGGTGTCGCTGGTCCTAGAGGGAGCCGCCAGCGGGGGGCCCTGCCGCCCGCCCAGCGCACCTCCCTCTAGAGACCCCCACCTTGGCCGTGGGGCAGGGGAGCCTGCTGGTCCTGGAACTCTGCAGCAGGGTGCGAGATCCCTCCAGCCTCACCTGTTTCCTCCTGGGTCCCCAGAGGCCCCCTCAAGGGGGGCCCTCTCTTGAGGCCCTCTCTTCCCCAAGCCCGCGCCTCTCACCTGGGCCCTGCCCCCACCCCCTGGCTTGCCCTGGTCATCCCAGGGGCCCAGCACCACCTCACCAGGGGCCCTGGCTCCAGCTTCAGTCCCGGGCGTGCAGCTCCCCTCTGGCCCCCACAGTATCCACGTCCCCCGTGCCTGCCTGGCCCTCACCTACACCATGGGTCAAGGGTCCTTGCCCTGTTCCTTCCTTGGCGGCTCAGAGGAGGCCACGTGTGTCAAACAGGTGCTTGAAAGCTCCCATTTGCCATCCCCTCCGGCATCCCAGAGGGGCCTTGCTCTCTGGAACTCTGCTTCAACACAGCCCAGCAGGTACCTGGCACCATTCCTGAACACGAGTGCACCCTGGAAGCTCCAGGATGAGCCACAAGAGTTGCCTTCCCACAGTCTGTGACCAGGGGTTCTTTCTGGCAAAGAATATCCCGCGGGGCTGGTGTTCCGTGGAGCCACTCGGGAACAGGGCTCTAAGGGCTGCTGTGAGATGACTGTCCCCTTCCAGGTGTTGGTGGGATGGGGTCAGTGACCTCAGAGCATCGCAGGCCCCCACGTTACACAGAAACGCAGGCACCTTCTTGTCTGCAATCACAGATGGGGAAGCCGGGCCCCGAGAGTGGAGCCCCCAGCCCAGGGTCTCTTGGGGAGACAGAGCCAGGACCCCCAGCAGCTTCTCTGCTTCCCCAACCCCGAGCTGAAGGCCCGGCCCCGCAGTGCCCCATGCAGCCTCTGACCTGCACTGCCCTCCACAAAGGCTCCCAGGACCAGCTTGTACTTCTCAGCTTCATCCCCCATCCTGAATGACTGGTACTTGGCAAATCGGTGGTTGCCTTCAAAGTCCATGAGGTCTACCCGGAGCTCACTGGTTCCTGTTGAAGGAAGGTCTTTGGGTCTCCGCAGAAGGGACTCTCCACCTCCAGGCAAAGGAGGTGGGAATTTGGGTAGATTCTGGAGGGGTGTCTGAACCTGGCAACCGGGGATAACTCAGCGGGGAAGGTGCGAGGGGCCGGTGGATGTGAGGCTCCAGGAGGGCTCCCTGACTTCCGGCGTCTCCCCTTCTGTTCCAGCAGCCTCACCCAAAACCCCACGGTTGGTGCTCCTTGAATGGAATGAAGCCTCGCTCTACTGGAAGCCCTAAATTCTCCTGCAAACCGCTGTGGATGCCAGGGCAGGAAAAAGAATTTTAGGCCTATGAGTGGACACCTTCAAGGTTGCCCTGAGGTAGTGGAAGAATTTAAAATAGGGTTCACAGGTTTACAGTTGAAAACTCAGGAACACCCCTGAGGCTGATTCTATGAAACAGAGCAGTGGGCTGAGGACGCCCGTGTCAGGACCCCCACGTGCAGTGACCGGGAGAAGGAGGGAAGGGGCTCCGTGGGCCTCAGAGCCCAGTTTCAAGGCAGGACTGACGGCTGGCAGAAAGAGGAGGGCCACCCCAGTCCAGACGGCCTCCTGCCCACTTCCTTCTCTCCGGTTCTAAGGTCTGATTGGTCCTGAGACCAGAAGACATCTTCCCTCCAATAACCCCCCTTATCCCGATTCTGACCCTCAGAGAGTCTGAGAAGCGTGCCCTCGGCTGGCACAGGCATAGCCTTCCTGCTGTCAGAGGGGAGGATGCAGGGGGCAAGGCCTTCTGCTCCACACGGCCCAGGAGTAGAGTCAGGAGCTGTGGGCTGCAGCCCCCCCAAGCCACAGAGCCCCCACTGCAGCCCTACCCTGGGCAGTCAGCGCGTGGATATTGTCGTTCCCCAGCCAGAACTCGCCCAGCTGACTGCCGAAGCCCTGCTTGTACGCGGTCCAGGTCTGGAAGAAGTCCACAGAGCCGTCCCTCCTTCGCTGGAAAACCTGTGCGTGGAGGGGGGAGCTGGGAGACAGGCCCCTGCTGCCGTCCCCCACGGGGCACCCCACCACCCGTGAGCACGGCACCAGTAGCTCACAGCACTCCACAGGCTGGGGCCCCGATGAACGTCTCGTTAGAAACCCCAGGGACCGTCGGGGGAGTACCTACACGTGGCCAGGGAGAACGTGGAGACAGAGAGGGCAGGTGACAAGCCCAAAGCTACAGGCCTGGAGAGGAGGGGTGCTTCCGGGCCTCAGCCCGAGCTCAAGGCTACGGGCCTCCTTCCCCTGCCCAACACCTCTGCTTCTCCCAACCTCAGCGACAGGACAGGGTCAGCCTGAGCCTGGGGCTAGACAGTCTCACAAAGGCCTCTAAAGACTGCTCTCCCACCAGAGGAGCCTCCCGGACATGCCCGCCACTGCCCACAAGCCACGTGGCCATCTCTGGGACCCCAGCCAGCTCACGGTCCACCCCCCGCCATCCGTGATCATGTCACACAGCACGGTCAGGGGCCGGCAGTCGGGCAGGTAGATGGTGTGCCAGCCACTCAGAAAATGCCCCCTGGTGAGCAGCTCCTTGCAGGTCCGAGGTCCTGGGAAGGGAAATGGGGGGTGGATGCCAGGTCAGGAGCCTGGGCAGGGCAGGGGCAGCGGAGGGGGCGGAGGAGGGGGTGCCTGCCTGGGGGAGAGTGGCACCGAAGCCTGGGACAGACGGAGGCCACCCCACCTCCCGGAGCTGTCCCACCGTGGTCTGGGCACCCCGCCTTCCCGGGAAAGTTACAAGCCCCCCCAGGAGGACTGCTGTGGAAGACACATGTCATTCAGGCAATAGCTGCCTGTAACTGGGGGGTGAGAGATATGCAGAGAGTGTTTCATCTCTGGATGTAGAACCAGACTCTGTGCAGCTGGCCTTCTGGTCAACTGCCCCCACGGGAGCAGGTCCTGGCTGAGGTCCGGGGGCCAGGGTCGGCGTGTGTGCAGTCACCTGTGGCACAGGAATGAAGCTGCCCCGGCTCTCCTGTTGTGGGAGAGAGGACACGCATGTCACCCATCTGGAAGCAGCCCCGTGCCCCTCACCCCCTCTGCTCTGTGAACACGGCACTGACAGTGGAAACTGTCACCCAGCTCTTCCAGGTCGGACAGCCCCCAGGCCTGGGCAGCTCTTCCAGGACAGACAGCCCCCAGCCCTGGACAGCAGTTCCGAGGCTCAGCCACGGGGCCTGCAGGGCCAGTGGCCAGCACTGTCGCTTGGGGAACTGGCTGGGCCGCCGTACCAGCCACCTCTCCTGGGCTTTGAGGTTCTCAGCACTGAGGGTCAGCTCCTCTGGGCCCATCACTTTCCACCACCAGTGTCTCCCTCAGAGCCTCTGGTCATGGAAAGTCCTGGGGGGTATTTGGGGTGTGCTTGGCCCCAACCAGCACACTTTGTACTTGTCGTCAAAGCATGTAACTGTGTCTTGTGAGAGCTCAGTTGTGTCCGACTCTTTGCGACCCCACGGACTGTAGCCCGCCAGGGTCCTCTGTCCACGGGGATTCTCCAGGCAAGAATGCCGGAGTGGGTCGCCATGCCGTCCTCTGGGAGAATCTTCCCAAGCCCGGGATCGAACCCACGTCTCTTGCGTCCCCTGCACTGGCAGGCAGGCTCTTGGCCGCCAGCACCGCCTGGAAGCCTGACTGTGTCTTGGTGTTTTACCTTTTCTTACTTTTAGAAATTTTTAAATAAATGGGCATAAATCAGAAAAAAAAAGCGAAACATCCACAGTCATGCACTAAATCAGTGTTGCCAGTCTCCCAGGGGCAAGACTGGCAACGGCTGGCTCCTCCAGCCTCCAACCACCAGGACCGCCCCTCTGCCCCCACCCATAGGCTGGATGGGCGGGGCCAGGGGCGTGGTCTGAGCTCCTCACCCAGACATTCTCCTGGGCCCCAGGGCACCTCCTGTGACCCAGGCCTCGGGGACCACCCCCCCCACCCCCCTGCAAAGCCTGCCGGGTGCCCTTGGGGAGGGGAGGGTCTCACCTTTCTCTCCACGTGCACCCTTCTCCCCTTGGGCTCCTGGGGAGAGACAGGGGGCACAGAGGACGCCTGTCAGTGGACAGTGACCGACCACTCTGGAAGCCACCCCAGGCTCAGCTCTTCGGGGGTTAGGGGTGGGCGTGAGGCTGAGCCACACACACTCTCCGCGGCTCACACGGCTTTCAGATGCCTGGGTCTTGGTGGAGCGGGTGGGCGGCTGGGGACTTGAGGCCTGGGATCCTTCCCTGGGTCACAGTAGGCTGCTGGGGACCCAGGACCCTGGGCAGGTTCACGCGCCGCCTCGAGGCTCTCAGGACGCAGGCGGTAAGACAGGCGCGTGTCTGTCTCCCGCCACCCTCCCGCTCTGTCTCGCTCCCATCTCTCTCTCCGCCTCCCCGCCCCTCTCGGCCTGACTCTCCGTCTCTGTAGACAGGCCCCAGGGTCCTGCTGGGGGGTCGCAGCTCTTCATCACCTGTGCTTCCTTTGGGTCCGGCCGGCCCTGCCTTCCCAGGGACTCCAGGCGAACCTCGTTCTCCTGTAAATCCCAAAGACACACCATTGAGGGAAAGGCCATCTGAGGCACCCTACTAGAGCTCTGTCTGCTCTGAGAAATAAAGTCCTGACCCTCCCATCCCGGCTGTAGTATCTTCAGGGTCGCTGCCACCGGGACCCAGCCCGAGGGTGACAGCTGAGACAGAGGGGACAAAGCGCCCTCAGCCCCGGTGCAGACAGCCGGCACCCCAGGGTGCTGCTGGCTTCCAGCTCCTGCAGACCTCTGTGTAGCAGGCCCAGGTCCACGCCGCCACACAGAGCTCTGCCATCTAGTCGGGGGCTAGGGCCAGGAACACGTCCTCACAGACCCTATCACACAGGGGCACCTGGAGACACGAGCCTCAGGCCCGGCTCTCTGTGCTCCACCCTGGATGCAGGGGCGGGCGTTAGCAGCTCAGTCATGCCGACTCTTTAGAACCCCACGGACTGTAGCCCACCAGGCTCCTTGTCCATGGAATTCTCCAGGGTACTGGAGTGGGTTGCCATTCCAGGGGTCAAACCCAGGGATCTCATGGATAGCAGGCATATTCCTTACTGTCTGAACCACCAGGGAGACTCAGGTAAGGGGAAGTCAGACACAATTACGTATCCCTCCAGGGAGGTTCCGACTCCACCTCCAGAGGGGAAGGGTCAGCAGCCGGAAGCCCCAGTTCAGTTCAGTTCAGTCACTCGGTCGTGTCCTACTTTTTGCAACCTGATGGAGTGCAGCACACCAGGCCTCCCCGTCCATCACCAACTCCCGGGGCTTGCTCAAACCCATGTCCATTGAGTCGGTGATACCATCCAGCCATCTCATCCTCTGTCGTCCCCTTCTCCTCCTGCCTTCAATCTTTCTCACCATCAGGGTCTTTTCCAATGAGTCAACTCTTCGCATGAGGTGGCCACAATATTGGAGCTTCAACTTCAGCATCAGTCCTTCCAGTGAATATTCAGGACTGATTTCCTTTAGGATGGACTGGTTTGACTCTTCACAGTCCAAGGGGCTCTCAAGAGTCTTCTCCAACACCACAGTTCAAAAGCATCAGTTCTTCAGGGTTCAACTTTCGTTATGGTCCAACTCTCACATTTGTACATGACTACTGGAAAAAACCGTAGCTTTGACTAGACAGGTCTTTGTCAGCAAAGTGATGTCTCTGCTTTTTAATATGCTGTCTAGGTTTGTCATAGTTTTTCTTCCAAGGAGCAAGCATCTTTTAATGTCATGGCAGCAGTCACCATCTGCAGTGATTTTGGAGCCCAAGAAATAATGAAGCCCAGGTCTGCATTATTAATGCAGGAGGCTAGAACCACCCAGGGCCCTTCCCCTCCTCCCAGGCACTGATGGGAGGGTTGGGAGAGGCTGTCCCAGGCTCAGCAAAGGGAAGGGCAAGGGTCTACCAACAGGCTCACCGCCCTGGGGAGTGGGGTGTGGGGGTGGGACAGAGGGGTAAGGCCGCTTCCTCTTGGGGCCAAGTAGACACACTCCCTGGCGGGCAGTGGACCGGATGTGCCCTCCTCCCAGGGTCCCCGCAGAACCCTGTCTCAGAGCCTGCTTTAGGGCTGCAAACCTTGTAAGGGGAGGTCGCCACGTGGAGTGCCGGGAGCCCTCACACTGGGCGGAGACTCTGCTCCTCCCTCCCTGGCGACGCTTGGCTGCTCGGAGCCCCGGGTCTCTCCTCTGAGGGGCAGGGAGGAGAACCTGGGGCCCCGGTTTCCAGGTGAGCACACCGGGCGCTTGAGGTGCAGAGCGGCTGCCAACGGTCACGGTGAAGCCAGTCCTGATCAAGGACCAGAAGCGCATGCTCCACGAGAAGACACCCAGACGTGAGCTGAGAAGAGCTGAGACCAGCGGCCTCCTCCGGGGACGGCAGTGCCAGGGGGCGCCAGGGTCACCTCTGGGCAGAACCCGTGACCCAAACTTCCCAACTGAGATGCCCCAGGGGGCACGGCCCTGCTCGGGCTCCGATCTGAGAAGAGCCGGTGATTGGTGGCCCTGTCCCCGCCTGGAGCTCACACCCTTCAGTCCACCGGCCCCGTCCCTGCCGGGGACACATACCCTTCAGTCCACCGGCCCCGTCCCTGCCAGGGGCATGTACCTTTCAGTCCACTGGCCCCGTCCCTGCCGGGGGCACACACCCTTCAGTCCACTGGCCCCGTCCCTGCCGGGCGCACATACCCTTCAGTCCAACGGCGCCCGCCTCTCCCTTGGGCCCTGGGGCTCCAGGCAGCCCTGGGCAGCCTCGGAGGATGGACAGCTTGTCGGAGCCCTCCAGACCCACCAGCTTCACCTCTGCAGAGAGACACGGAGTTGCGGTCAGGGGGGCTTGTGGCAGGGCCGACGACAGGCCGCCCGAGCCGAGAGTGTCTGCCGCAAGGCGACCTGGCCCCTTGGCTCCAGCCGGTGTCACTGGTCTCAGGTGAACGGTCAGCCTGGCAGCGAGCTTCCTGCCTTTGGTGGGCACTGGTCAGGTGGGGAGGCCGGGCCTGGGCGTGGAATCCACGCTGCCCAAGTCACAGCCCCCCACCTCCATGCTGTGTGTCTTTGGGCAAGTCACTCAATCCCTCTGAACTCTGGGCAGCCAAATGGGGACAAAAATAAGGCTGTGGGGAGGATTAGATAAGATAATGCAGATTTTGAGATTCTTGGTATACTTCACGGCATTTTAAAAGAGCCTCGTAAACAGTGGATGCTTCCGCTACATGATAACAATAAATATTTATAAAACTTGGGGAGCTGGGGACAGCATAATGTTTTCAAACCCAGACCTCAGGCTTGTGGCCATAGAGCTCCTGAACTGGACGGGGTCCCTGTAGGTCCCCCCCAGAGAGAAGATGCATTTAATCTAAGAACACAGAGCAAATTCCAGTAGAATAGGGACCAGTGGGTCATTTCCTTCTCAGCAAAAAAGAAAAAAAGAAAAATTAGTTTTGTTGATTTCAAAACTAAAACATCCTCACGAGAGACAGCGTAGAGCGTGTGGGAGGCAGCCAGGCGCAGAGACACTGCAGGCACAGAAGCTGCTGCTTTGGAGTCTGTCTCCACCAGAGATGCTCTCAGGGGGACGAGTTTATGCTTCCCCCACAAATACATCGTCAACTCACGGCAAGGCTGGTCTGTCCTCGGGGAAACCTCTTTCCAGACGTGGGCCCAGCACCCTGCACGGATCGCAAGGGAGGCCACCCACCCTTACACCTTGAATCTGCCGATTCACACGCTGGCGTGAAAGCTGAAAATCTGCAGTGACAAACCCCAAGGGAGTGTGGGAGCCCTGGGATTAGAGAAACTTTCTGAAAAGTCCAGGAGAAGACAGGAAGCAGGGGACATTGTCCTTCTTGGCTGCAGAGCCGAGACCCGACTGGACACTCCGTGGAGCAAATCCGAGGCTTGAGAAGGGGACAGACCTGGATTAAATTCCCACTCCTCCCACATGGCCGTGGGCCACTCGTTGTCTCCTAGTCTGAGGATGAAGCTGAGCTGCAGCTGAGCTGCTGAGTCTTCAGAAGGTGCAGATAGAGGGTTTCACCCTGGATGCTACCTGTGGTCAGTGAGCAGGGAGCTCCAGCGTTCAGGGGCCGGAAACAGGCCCCTCTCACCTGGACAGGTGTCTGCAGCCCGGGCAGTGAGGGTCCTGAAGCACAGGCACACGAGGAGCAGGCCAGCGGGCCCCGGGGCCCCAGCCACTCCTCCCAGCTCCATGTCCTGTGGTCCGTGCCTGAGCTCTCGCAGGCAGCGGAAGCCAGCCCTTGCCTGGGCCGGCGGTTTCTCCACTCCAGGTGGACGCCCACTTCCTCCCGCCTCTGCTTACACCCACAGGAGGTGCCAGAGGATGACAAAGGGCGTTTCCTTCCCTCTGGGCCCCACCAGGCTGCCCACTGAATTGGGCTCACTTCCGCTGGCAGGATACCCTGTTCCTGGTTGAGAGAGCTCCCAGGACCCGAGCGTTGGAAGGGGTCTGCCTTCTTTGTGGCTTAAGGAAAGTTCCATCCCCAGACCCCCTCCTTATCACCCAGCTCCACCCAGGCAACACACCGAGGCTTTGACTGGGGTATGAGGAGGAGTAAGACCCCTCCCTCCCTCACCTGCTTTCCAGAATGTTCTGGTGACTGAGCACCTAACACAGGGGAAGAGAAAAAAAAAAAAATCCTGAGCATTTCTTAGGTGCCAAATGCTACTCACACCAGTCCCACTGGGAAGATGCTACTCACACCTGCCCCATTTGGAAGACACTATGATCTGAATTTCACAGAGGGGGAACTGAAGCCACTCTGCTCGTGGGAGCCAGACATCTCCCCGAGTCTGTCCGAGGCTCCGAGGACCACCAGGTCTGGTCTTGATGCCTGAAGGTAAGGCTGTGTCTTGCCCCCACAAATCCCAGAGGCTGTCCTCCACACCCGTACAATGATCACCCTGCACCAGGACAGGCAGTGGGCATTCCGGGAAGGGTTCTGCAGATGTGTAGAGGGTCCCTAAGGAGAGCAGGATGGTGCCAGAGGGGAGGAGCTGGGGGTGAAACTCCTTTGTGGATTCACATTTCTCTAGTCAGTGTGCGTGAGCTGGCATCCTAACCGCACTTACTGTCTAACTAGGAAAGAAGCATGGGGTGGCCAAACCCTAGGTTTGCAAAAGGCTCGCAGGACCTAGCGGCCGTCTCTGTGGGCTCGGGGATAACACCAGACTTGGCACAGTGCTGCGCGGCTCCAGCCCCTGAGACGGAGGGAGAAAGGTCGCCTTGCCTCCGTCATCACTCACCTGCAGCCGGCTACGGATCTGAGCTCCATCTGTTGGAGAGGAGCTAGTTCAGGGCCGCCCACCTGCTCTTGGGCGGGGAGAGAGGCGGCCTGCATCGGCCCCGCTGCCCTACCTGCACAAAGCCCCTCCCTGCACCAGGGTGCTTCCTCTGGTGCACAGCTTCTCGCTGTTGATGGGGTGACTGTAGGTGGGATGTTGACTGCAGAGCCAGGTATCATTTTAATGTCCCTAAAGCACGTGGACCTAAGAAGATGCCAGCACGCGAGACGCTGCCTAAAGCGGGATCAGCCGAGGTCATCTGATTCCTGGCAATGGCAGCGGAGGTATCTGGGGCCATCTGGCCTCAGAAGGAAAACAGACGTGAAAGTGTCCACCCTTCAGTCATGTCTGACGCTTTGTGACCCTGTGGACTGTAGTCTCCCAGGCCTCTCTGTCCATGGAACTCTCCAGGCAGGAATGGGTAGCCTGGAGCGGAGTGCGTAGCCCTTCCCTTCTCCAGGGGATCTTCCCAACCCAAGGATGGAACCCGCGTCTCCTGTGGCTCCCGCACTAGTGGGCAGATTCTTCACCACGGAGCCACCTGCGGTTTGAAACTCCAGTTACATCTTCCTATATCACTGTGGCCTGCTTGCTCCAAGCTGAAACCAACACAGATCTTCTGAGAAGAATACTATCACCCCAAGACTGAGACGATTTCTGCAAATATACGCATCTTTCAAGTTAAGTCTTAGAACGCACTAAAAGAGAACCAGGCCCATGAGGACGGAAGACGACACAGACAAGAACACACAGGGACAGCGGAGCGTGGAGGCAGACCTCCAGACGCCACAGTCGCGAAAGCGACGCCACAGCAAAAACCGAAACGGTGCCTCCAGAGAATGAAAACAAGCCAGGCTGCTCACACATCACCACCTCTGGTCAGACGCTCAGTGGCACTGTCA
>SJYX01001743.1:453645-466965 GCA_006410675.1 Oreotragus oreotragus
GTACTGCATTTCGGACTCTTTTATTGACCATGATGGCTACTCCATTTCTTCTGAGGGATTCCTGCCCGCAGTAGTAGATATAATGGTCATCTGAGTTAAATTCACCCATTCCAGTCCATTTTAGTTTGCTGATTCCTAGAATGTTGACATTCACCCTTGCCATCTCTTGTTTGACCACTTCCAATTTGCCTTGATTCATGGACCTGACATTCCAGGTTCCTGTGCAATATTGCCCTTTACAGCATCTGACCTTGCTTCTATCACCAGTCACATGCACAACTGGGTATTGTTTTTGCTTTGGCTCCATCCCTTCATTCTTCCTGGATTTATTTCTCCACTGATCTCCAGTAGTATATTGGGCACCTACCGACCTGAGGAGTTCCCCTTTCAGTATCTTATCCTATCATGAATGAGCTTAGCAAAATTCAGTTATGTTCCTAAAAGTTAAACAGTGAATTACAAAAAGAAATTTTAAACATTTGCAATAGTGACACCAAACTCAAATAACTGAGTAATTCCGGCAAAATATCCAGTAGTCCTCCATGTAGAATCATCAGACGTGAATGAGAGACGTTTAAAGAGAGCAAGTAAGAGAGTGTCCTCTGTTCGTGGATTCAAACGCTCAATGTTATAAAAATATTAGCTTCTCTCTAGTGGATCCGTAGAGTCACTGCATTATCAGTTAAATGCCCCTTTTACTGGGAAACTTGGCAAGGTGAATTTGAAATTTGTTTTAAAGGTTAAAGGCCAATACTTAGGATGTCTTGAGCTGGAGCAAGGAAGGATGACTTGCTCTAGTTGATGCCAGTAATTGTCCTGAAGATAAAGTCACTGAGACAGTGTGGTACCAGCGCCAGGATCCAGACCAAATCATCAGAACCAAATAAAGGATCTAGAAACAAATTCAGGCATATGCAGAAACTTGATGCATGATGGGTGCAACTCCGCAGAGCCAACAGGGAAAGGGCAAACTTTTTAAAATTGAAGAACAGTTGATTTACAACGTTGTGTTAATTTCTGCTGTACTGCAAAGTGATTTGATTTTATACACACACGCGTATATATTCTTTTAAATATTCTTTCCATTATGGCTTATCACAGGGTATTGAATGCAGTTTTCGGCACTATACAGTAGGACCTTGCTTATCCATCCTACGTCTAACAGCTTGGGCTTCCCAGGCGGTAAAGAACCCGCCTGCCAATGCAAGAGATGTAAGAGTGGCAGGTTTGATCCCCGGATGGGGACGATCCCCTGGAGGAGGGCACGGCAACCCACTGCAGTGTTCTTATCTGGAGAAGTTCATGGACAGAGGAGCCTGGCAGGCTACAGTCCGTAGGGTCACAAAGGGCTGGACATGGTTGAAGGGACTTAGCACGCACACAAGCATCTAAGAGCTTACATCTGCTAACCCCAGCCT
Organism: Oreotragus oreotragus; assembly: GCA_006410675.1. Taxonomy (NCBI): domain Eukaryota; kingdom Metazoa; phylum Chordata; class Mammalia; order Artiodactyla; family Bovidae; genus Oreotragus; species Oreotragus oreotragus. The sequence continues at coordinate 455,064 of SJYX01001743.1, forward strand.
CCCACTCCATACCTCCGCCAGCCCTCTTCTGCTTGAATAAACTTCCAATAAGCACTGTGAGTTACTCGCTATTCACATGGGAAAACCAGAAGTGAAACTTGACCCTTTCCATACAGCGAAAAAAGAACCACGTTGGCAGAATCATAGACCCACGTGTGAGAGACGAGACAGTAGCCCCGGGCCGCATCACAGGACATTAGACAGCTCTGGTAACATCTCATGCAGGAAAGAAAAGCTCCAAGTAACGGACGAGTCTGAAAACTGACATTGAACTTAAGAATACTGGGCTTTCACACGACACCCCCGAGAGAGGCGGTGGAGAGGAGGTGTCGGCCGCACGCAGCAGTGACAAAGTGCTGTGTCCAGAAGAAATAAGGAATTGCTGTAAGTCGATGCTCCTGTGCTAAGTGGGAAAGTGACCTACACAGATACCCACCCAATTTCAGTGGTCGATAGAAAATAAATGAGACCCTTGATTTGATTAGTGATCAGAGACACGCACGCCTGCACCTGCTTAATGACCCACAACCTCGGCCCCGCCCGCACTGCAGCAAGGCCCAGGCAGAGGACACGGAACAGTGTCCCGCTCCAAACCACAGCGGCCAAGGGTCCATCCAGAGCAGGACCGACCCCGGCCTCACGGGTGTTCAAACCCATCTGCAGAGTGTCACACAGACGAGTTCCTGCTTCCTACAAAACCACCGTGGAAATTCACAAACACGGCATCCCAGGGGAAGTGGCATCAGAAAGGAGACCTTGTTTGATTGCATTTGTACATAAAATTCAAAAGCAGGCCACTCCCCAGAGCCGTGTTGGGATGAGGTGCGCTGAGCGGACTGTGGAGAGGATGGCCAGGTACCCCCAGCCAGGGTGGCAGCCCCCTTAGGAGGGGTCCTCCGGGGGCTGGCCCTGTCCTCCAGCTTCTTCTGACATGCTTTGTTTCTGCACTCTAGTGAGGAAGTGTTATCATCCACTTCAAAAAGGACGTTTAAATACAATGAAATGGAGCCGCAGTGGCCACAGCGATCTGTATCACTTCCTGCTGCAGTGCGGAGGTCCCCAGCAAGCACGGAGATTTGCAAGGGCCCCGCATCCTGCCTGGCTCCCGGGAGGCTGGCTGTCAACACACAGGTGCTGTTCTACTGTCTCTGAGAGAGCTGGTCTAGGGCCGGGGCTCCCGCACATCTCCCTCCACCCCAGTCCCGGGGCTGTGCATCGGGGCTCTCCTGGGGCCTTTGCATATGACTCTGTGGATTGAGGAGAGGTGTGACCCCGCCCAGTGATGCTCAAGCTCCGAATCCCCCCACCTAGATTCTGGCTCAGGGTGAGGACCACAGCATCCGCCAGAGCTACAGAGCTCCGGGGCAGGAAAGGTGGGTCCGACTGACAGATTTTGAAGTCTGGATGAGGTCGGGTCTTCCAGCGGGGCCTAGGGCGGGGGCACCAAGTCATTGTTTAGGACTGGTAGACACAGCAAAGTGAGGTTTTTTTATCGACAGAATTCGCTCAAACTATTGATTTCCATTGATGAGTTGGTGGGTCTTTGGGGGAAATGCTTCAGTGAGTAACATGGCATTTTCAGCCTTCAACTTTCTTAGGGGAGTCTGTAGACAGTGTATTAAAAAGCAGAGACATTACTTTGCCAACAAAGGTCTATATAGTCAAAGATATGGTTTTTCCAGTAGTCATGTATGGATGTGAGAGTTGGACCGTAAGGAAGGCTGAGCACCAAAGAATTGATGCTTTTGATCTGTGGTGCTAGAGAAGATTCTTGAGAGTCCCTTGGACTGCAAGGAAATCAAGCCAGTCAATCCTAAAGGAAATCAACCCAGAATATTCATTGGAAGGACTGATGCTGAAGCTGAAACTCCAGTACTTTGGCCACTTGATGTGAAGAATTGACTCATTGGAAAAGATCCTGATCCTGGGAAGATTGAGGGCAGGAGGAGAAGGGGACCACAGAGGCTGAGCCAGCTGGATGGCATCATTGGCTCAGTGGATGAGCCAACTCCAGGAGACAGCGAAGGACAGGGAGCAGAGAGTATAGTCCATGGGGTTGGAAAGAGTCAGACACGACTGAGTGTTGGAACAACCCCAGGAACATCAGGGCCCTGGGGAACGTAGGTGCAAACTCTCCCCCACCCGTGGCGAGCTGGCTGCTCCAGGCCCCCAGTCCCGGCCTCCTCCTCCCAGGAGTAGGGCGTGTCCCCCAGGGTAGGACGTCCCCTGTCGCTCCACTGGGCTCCCTTCCTTCCTGCTCCTGCAAGGACTCGCGTTTGGAGGGCCTCGGGAAAGGGGCAGGGCGCCGGCTGGACCTGGCGGGGTCCCCCGATATCCCCCGGAGGCACCTTCGTTTGGCTGTGAAGACTGTCTATATCCAGAGCCCCTCAGCAGGGGAGAGGCTGCCTGCCAAGTCCAGTCCAGCCTGGAGCCCAGGGAAGGGGCCCTGGCCAGCTGTCCTGACTTTCTCTCTGGGGAGAAGGAGCACGCGGGGCTGGCCCTGACGGAGCCCCAGGCCACACCCCCAGGCCTGGGAACCCCTAACCCAGGCAATGCCACCTTGAGCCCGTCGCTTGACCTCTCTGAGTCTTCTTTGTCACCAAACTTGGGAAAACAGGGTGGATTTGAGGCCCCTGTGGAGTGAGGATAGTAAGTCAGAACCATGGGGTCAGTGACCGTGGGGAGGTCAGTGCATACCCTCTGCCCAGCCCTGACCTCCTCCCTGCAGCCTCTCTGCCGGCCTCCCGGCCACGCTCCAGGCCTGGCCACCTGCCCCCCAACCACTGCCCAGCCACCCCAGCCTGTGCAAGCCTCTGTTTCCGGTGGGGATTTCACAACCTGGGAGGAGGAGCCCTCTGGCTGGTGGCGTTATAACCTCCTCCCCACCCCAGCCTCCCTTCCTGCCCCTGCCTCTCAGCAGCTGGGCTGGGTCCTGGCCGCCCCGTCGAGCGTGCTGGGAGCCGCGTCCTGGGGACCCCTGTCTGCTGTGCGCACTGACCAGACCTGCACCGGAAGGCAGCCCCCTCGGGGAGCAGGGCTCCACAGGCATGTGGCCCCCTCTGCTCCAAGAGCACCTACACTCCCTGGAAACTTCTGTGCATGCATGCTCAGTTGCTGAGTCATGTCCACCTCGTTATGACCCCGCGGACTGTGGCCCACCAGGCTCCTCTGTCCAGGGGATTCTCCAGGCAAGAACACTGGAGTAGGCTGCCGTGCCCGCCTCCAGGGGACCTTCCCCGCCCAGGGGGCGTATCTGCACCTCTCGTGGCTCCTGCCTTGCAGGAGGATTCTCTTACCACTGAGCCACCAGGGAAGCCCATGACAGATGCTAGGGGTCCACAAGGATGTTCCCGATGTCTTTTAAAATCAGAGGAAGAAAGTAGATAAATGTGGCCAAGGTTATATTCAACTTTGAACCTTCATCATTGTAAAATACAATTTTAATGATTTTCTGTGGAGGAAGGGGCCCAGTGAGATGGAAGCCCCTGGGGTCCCCAAAGGGGAGACCCCCCCCAGCCAGGGGCCCTCCTGGAACATCCTTGAAAAGCTGGGGCGGAGGCGGAGGTGGCACTGTGCCAGGCTGTCGACTGCCAGAAGGAAGCTCTCTCTTCCCCAGCCCTCATCGGCCTGAAATGTCCCTTCTCCCGCCATGAACAACTCCCCTGCGGCAGCTCGCTCAGCCCTGGTGCCACTGACATTTGGCCCAGACGGCTCTTGCCAAGGGAACCACCCAGGGCCTGCTGGATGTCAGTAGCATCCACGCCCCAAGTCATGCCAGCCGGAAATGTCAGCAGACGTTTCTGCCGAACGTCCCCTGCAGCTCGGGAGAGTTTTGGAACCCCCACCTCTCCACTGTCACAAAGCCTAACGATGACCTGATTTCTAGGCCAGCCCCCAGCGTCGGACCTGTCCCAGGCCCCCTCTCTCGCCTCCTTTTCCTCAGCTCTCAGCAGGGACATCTGACTTGAACGATGTTCCCAGAAAGTGTATTTGTGTGTGCCTGTCTTTTCACATAGGTAAGTGGCACCTATTGGAGCTCATTCTGAATTCTGCTTTCTCCACTCGGCCGTGCGGGCCTCGCGTGTGTGTGCGTGTGTGTGGGCCCGTGACTTTCAGGGGCGTGAATCTTGGTGCATTTATCTGCATTCAGCCTGCTGCTTTCAACCGCCAAGTCCGCATCACTTTGGACCTGTCCGTGTTTCCTGGGCAGTCTCCCGGGCGACCTCAAAGCCCACCGTCTTCTGCCACCGATGTCACCCTGTGGTCTCCCAGGGCCCAGTGTCCACACCAAGTGGGTTTCCAGGCCCTGCGGAGCCTGCGGAGCCTGCATTCGGCTACCTGAAGGGACTATCCTTCAGAATGGATGTGTCCCCGCGGGGCCCTCGTCCTCTGCACTCCTCGGCTTTCTGATGGCCGCCGGGGTCCTCCACAGCTCGCCCACGCTGTAGCTCCAGGGTTTCCTCTTACCTACCCGCTCTCCATCGCCCGGAGGTCGCTGCCTTCTCGGTATGCTTTCCAGACATGAGTCACGTGTTCCAGACGGTATAGGCATCTGCTCCCTTCCCACTGGCTCCCTGTTAGCTTTGCCTTTGGAGTCTTTTGCACTTAGCATTTTTGCTTTTAAAGTTTTATGAAGTCTTTCCCTCCCCCGAAGCCCCAAAGAGAATCCCCTGCATTTCATTTTCTAACTTTATTCTTCTGCTTCTCCCATCTGGCTCTTCATTCCCTGTGGCCCTCCTGGTTTCTAGGTACCCGCCCCCCCCCCGCCCACACACACATGCACGGGGATCCATTATTATGCTCCATAGGATGGGCAAGTTTCTGGAACTGTCTGGAGCTCTGTCCTCTCCCACATGTACGCATGCATGTGTCTGTGTAATGGGTACATATGTGTACCCATGTAATGAAGGAAGACCCCACAGGTGGTCGGTGGTCTCTGCCCCTGAACTTTGGAATCCAGCCCACCACTCAGTGTCAAGACCACATGGGATTCATTTCTTTGTTTTTGCAGATGTCTTGTATCTCGCAGGACAGTCTACAAGCTACTCTTCTTTTATAAAGCTGGTGAAGCTCTTTGTGGACCTGAATCAGTTCAGTCTCTCAGTTGTGTCCGACTCTTTGCTGACCCCATGAATCACAGCACCCCAGGCCTCCCTGTCCATCACCAACTCCCAGAGTTCACCCAGACTCATGTGCATCAAGTCAGTGGTGCCATCCAGCCATCTCATCCTCTGTCGTCCCCTTCTCCTCCTGCCCCCAGTCCCACCCCCCCGCCCACACACACATGCACGGGGATCCATTATTATGCTCCATAGGATGGGCAAGTTTCTGGAACTGTCTGGAGCTCTGTCCTCTCCCACATGTACGCATGCATGTGTCTGTGTAATGGGTACATATGTGTACCCATGTAATGAAGGAAGACCCCACAGGTGGTCGGTGGTCTCTGCCCCTGAACTTTGGAATCCAGCCCACCACTCAGTGTCAAGACCACATGGGATTCATTTCTTTGTTTTTGCAGATGTCTTGTATCTCGCAGGACAGTCTACAAGCTACTCTTCTTTTATAAAGCTGGTGAAGCTCTTTGTGGACCTGAATCAGTTCAGTCGCTCAGTTGTGTCCAACTCTTTGCTGACCCCATGAATCACAGCACCCCAGGCCTCCCTGTCCATCACCAACTCCCAGAGTTCACCCAGACTCATGTGCATCAAGTCAGTGGTGCCATCCAGCCATCTCATCCTCTGTCGTCCCCTTCTCCTCCTGCCCCCAGTCCCTCCCAGCATCAGGGTCTTTTCCAATGAGTCAACTCTTTGCATGAGGTGACCAAAGTATTGGAGTTTCAGCCTCAGCATCAGTCCTTCCAATGAACACCCTGCACATAAACCTTAGATCATGTCTGAGTTCTGCAAGAAATTTTTTGATTGGGATCACATTGGATTTATGAGTTAATTTGAAGAGAGCTGGCATCTTTATAACATTAGGTCTTCCCATCAGAGGCCTGGAGTCTTTCTTTATATTCATGCCGTATCAAAGTCTCCCATTTGGGTTAATTCCTAGATTCCATATGGTTTCTGTTCCTGCCCCGTGGATGACACCTTTGGAAAAAAGCATATTTTCTAATTGATCATTGCTGGTGAAAATAGATGTTATTTGTGTCAGTTCAATATGTCCATTCAATATGTGCAATAGACATACCCAATACACCTGCTGAATGTATTGGCTTTTTTCTAGAGAGATGATTTGATGAGGAAAAACTGTGATGATTCACTAAAAATGGAGCTGAGAAAAACCAGTTCCCTTTTATTCTAGAATGAGAAATATTTCTCTCTCTCTGTCTCTCTGTCTCTCTGTCTCTCACACACACACACTTCCATACACACAAGCAGGCATGCACACACAGCTGCTCATATATACCCATGCACACACACGTATGCACACGCACATATACACCTATGCACACGCATCACACACAGATGTACCCATTGCACAGACACATGCATGCAAAAAGAGCCAATCTCTCCTCTCCCCCCCAGAGTCCTGTGGGCCCTGCTGGGCACTGGGGCATATACTCTGTCAGCCCCATGTGCCAGGACACAGGTGGGGGCTCCTGCCCTATGGGATATCAGCTCTGGCTCTGGAAATACAACACGTGCTCAAAGACTCCGGGTAGCAGAGGGATAAACTCTGCCTTGCCATCATCCAGCCTCAGTGGCCATCACCTCCTTTCTCTTCCTGGGCCGGCAAGGGTGGAGACCTACCCAGTATGAAAGCTAAGAACCTGAATGCAAACAAATCCAGAAGAAGCTTGGTTGCCCTCTGCTAGATGAACCCACCCACTCCAGTTCCCCTGCGGCGTGCCCACGGCAGCCGGGGCTGGGAAAGGATGGGAGGAAGCAGTTCCCTCCTGGGCTTCAGGCTGGTCTGCAGCCTCGGGGCACCCCACTCTCTCAGAGCCTCAGTTTCCCCATTTTCCAGGGAACATTTGGACTGGACGTGCTTTCTGACGCTTCTCTGCTGAAGCCGGAACCCGCCCCCCTGCCCCCACCCACGGCCAGCTGCAGCCTGAAGCCAGTGTCCCTTGACCCTGGCAGAACCTGGCCTTGCTCCCAGTTGTACTTTTCACGGCTTGAACCCCAGGGAGCAGGCAAGAGTCCCCCAGCTCTTGTATCTGGACTCTGCTCAGGGCGGGCGCTGTCTCTTATACACATCTGAGACGTTTAAAGAGAGCAAGTAAGAGAGTGTCCTCTGTTCGTGGATTCAAACGCTCAATGTTATAAAAATATTAGCTTCTCTCTAGTGGATCCGNGGGGCAGGGGGAGGTGGTGAAAGATCCTAAATTCTGTAGGAACTGGGACCAGCCCGCAAGGGTGTGTCTCCACGGGGGTGTAAAGCGACTTGGAACAAGGCTGCTCAGGAGGCCAGGACAAAAAGCAGGACAGCCTCTGGGAAAGCCGCCAGGACCCAGGGCCGCCTCACCACCGGTGCGTCCCCGGGAGGTGACGACGGCCATCCGTACGAGATCACGACCCTCCTGTCCACAGCAGCCCTGCTCAGTGTGGCCAGAAGGTGGACACAGCCCAATGCCCATTGGCTGATGCATGAAGAAGTAAACCACGGTCTAGGAGCCTGGTGGGCCACAGGTCATGGGGTCACACAGAGTCAGACACAACTGAAGCGACTTAGCAGCACGTGCACATGGCTGTCCGTACAACAGGGTGTTATCAGGGCAGAAACGCCGAGGAGGCGCTGACTGGGCCTTCGGACGACACCGGTGGAGAAGCCGGTCACGAAACCACATGCTGCCCCACTGCACTGATGCGAAATGCCCAGGAGAGGAGAGTCCATGCAGACAGGCCAGGGGTTGCCGGGGCAGGGGACGGTGCCGGGGTTGAAAGCAAAAGGATATGAGCTTTCTTTGGAGATGGTAAAAATATTCTAGAATGTTCTTGAATATAGAATATTCACTGCCCTCTAAAGCTAAAATGCACTGAAAGTTCACAGCTCTGCAGATACACAGAAAACATTGACTGTGCAGTTTAAAAGGGTACATTTATGCATGTGATTTAGCTCTCAATAAAGCTGTTAAAGAAAGAGAGAGAGTTCTGTGGGGAAGGTGGGGGTGGATCAGGCATGCTGGCACATGGGTCCTGAGAGTGGGGCGCCCACCCTGCAGACCTAGATGGGGAGTCCTAGATGGGGGGAGCCGACCCTGGAGACCCCTCCCCACAGGGGCACCTTTCTGCCCAGTGGGGCCATCAGAGGAGAGACCCTGGCCTTCTGTTCCACACAGGGGCCTCTTCTTCCAACCGCACCCCCACCCCCAGGCTTTCTACACGGCTCCTCCTCCAGTGACCCAGGAGCTCTGCCGCCCACTCCCAGGCCCAGAGGCTGGAGCAGGGGAGGCAGGACACCCAGGCTCCAGCAGGAAGTAATCCTCACCCTTGGGCCATTTTAATTTCCAGGAGATAATGACACCAGCCAGAGCATCCCCGGGTGCCTGAAGATGGATGGCCAGTGTTCGCAGGGCAATCGTTTGTGTCAGAGTAAATTGGAATTTATATCTCAGGAGGCAGATCGTTCCCACAGAGCCTTCGGCATCCCGGGATTGCAGGCGCTCACACCAGGCTGAGGACGCCAGCAGAGGCAGCTCCCCGGGAGACCCGGCTCACCTGTGTGCTGTTTAATATCTTGATCGAGTCTGCAGGCCTGAGGACACTGTGGGGAAACAGATCTCACAGCGTCCTCCTCCCAATCTGCAAAGGATGGAGATCATTTTCACCTTCCAGAAACCCAGAGAAAACCAGCCCAGAAGCAGGAGTTATTTTGCTTTGTTTGTGGCTGTGGCTTACTTCTTGCATGCATTTTTAAAGCTTGTGAACAGACACAAAAACAAAAACCCAGGAGTCAGTTCTCATCCAAGTTAAACTAATTCTTAAAATCCTAAATCCTTGCCTGGCTTCTTGTTTCCGGGGACCAGAACACAATCTACTTTGCTCTTGACTTGAAGGCTGGCGAGCTGGATGGGGACCGTCATATATAATGCATGAAACGAGCAGAGAGATGAAGCCGTGTTGAGCGTACACGTTACCCGCTCTGGAGCTCTGTTCCCAGAGCCGTTGTGCAAACATATTTACTCTGCATAAAAGAATAGGCTGAGGCTGCCCACGACATTTGTTCATTGCAGTGGATTTAATTTTTAAACCTGCATTAGGACAGGATTAACCTTGCTGAAGGGTATTGAGATGTGGGTGGAATGGATAAAATTAGTCCCAGACACACAGTGCCACAGAGAAGCGCTGGGAGCAATTCAACATTCATTGCATGTAAATACCTTCTTCTCAGCTCCTTCTTCCCGAGCAGTCACCTCAGGCAGCAAGTTCTCTGCCCAGGGGAGTGGAACACAGGGCCCGGCCTCAGGCTTGGACACACCATGCTCCCTTCCACCCTCCCAGCACCCCTTATCCCAGCCCTCTCAGTGACAAGTGGTGGCTGAGGGCAGGTGGGTGGACTTTCAGACTCCCAGGGGCACACATGCACCCATGTGGGTCTCTGCCTGGGCTCTTTCCTTCTCCAGAGACACAGAGAACGTGGGCTCAGTTGCAGATAAGTCCCCATTATCCTGGTCTGTGAGCTGGAGGCAAGAGAGAGCATGACCCAGCAACTACAAGTGAAGAATCCCAGGGAAGCTTCTGATTGGCTGGCCACTGGACAATCAACATGATGGAGCTTCTGGGCACAGACAGCCACCACAGGGGGCCTTCACCAATGGGTTCCATCTGCCTAGGACTGTCCTCACCTCAGCAGTGAAACTTCCATGTCCCAGAAACCCTTTGGTTTTCTGGGCAAGCCAGATGGCAGGTCACTCTAAGCTCAGGAATCCACCCCAAAATTTCCAAACTCAATCAGCAAGTTCCGTGAGCAAGTCATAACCTGTTTTGCAAGCATTTCATTTGGGCAATTTCCCCACAAATTGTTTCAAAAGGGATGACAAATAAGAACTGAAACCAGGTCAGGGTGCATCTTGTGATTTTTTTCTTTGGCAGCTTGTCAGGCCCCGGGGCACCTCTTGGTTAAGCCAAAACCACAGTTTGGGGACCACCACTGATCCCCAGCCTCCCAGGGAGGCAGGTTCCTTTGTCAAGAGTTGCCAGCCTGGAGCTGCTCAGGAAACACTTGGGGTCAGTCAGCCTTGGGTATCAGACACTGCAGTCTCCCCACTTCCTACTACAAGCCCCTCTAAAGAAAAATCAGTGACGTTGTCATATTAATAACAACCCCGATGGAGGGAGTCCTGAGTTGCAGGGCAGCCCAGACATCTAGATATTTTAAGTTTCCTGCAAGCAAGACGACCAAGGCCTGAGCAGCCCCCCGCCCCTCCCCAGTCACTCCATTACCTGCAAAGACAGGAGGAGAGGACATGAACACCACCCTGAACCCTGTGAGTTCGCTGATGACAGGAGTGGCCTGGGGCCATGGGTCACCTGGTCACGCAGCTGACACAGCACCAAGCTGCAGAATGCATGGCCCGCAGCATGCAGCACCAGCCGCGGGCAAATTTCAACCCTCTTTGATGTAAAGAAAGAGAGCTAATCAAAGCTATGGTTTTCTAGTGGTCGTGTATGGATGTGAGAGTTGGACTTAAAGAAAGCTGAGCACCGAAGAATTGATGCTTTTTGACTGTGGTGTTGGAGAAGACTCTTGAGAGTCACCTGGACTGCAAGGAGATCCAACCAGTCCATCCTAAAGGAAATCAGCTCTGCATATTCATTGGAAGGACTGATGCTGAAGCGGAAACTCCAGTACTCTGGCCACCTGATGGGAAGAACTGGTTCACTGGAAAAGAACCTGATGCTGGGAAAGATTGAGGGAAGGAGAAGGGGACGACAGAGGATGAGATGGTTGGATGGCTTCAGCGACTCGATGGACATGAGTTTGAGCAAGCTCCAGGAGTTGGTGATGGACAGGGAGGCCTGGTGTGCTGCAGTCCCTGGGGTCGCAAAGAGTTGGACACGACTGAGCAACTGAACTGAACTGGACTTATGTAAAGAAAGCCCACAATGACGCCAATCGTAGGTGACAGTCATCCTGTACTGGGAGGGGCTCCAACGACTACGGCTGTTCTTCATCTTTGTAACCTGGGGGCTTGGGGCTTTACTCTGCATGTGACATTTGGGGAGCTGGAAGCAACCTGGTGGATGCCACAGAGTGAGCTGAGGTGGAGAGCGCAGGTGCTGGCCGGCACTGAACCGTGGCTTTGCGAGGAGGATGAGGAGACAGTCTTGCCTTTTCCAGGACACAGCTGCTGTCCCCTGATGCCCGGCTGTCACTAGCATCCTTCGGGGGCCCTCTCCCGCGAGCCTCAGATTTCAAGTTAGTTCTGCTTCCTCTAATCAAATCTCTGGTTTAGCTCAGCTGGAAGGACCCCCAAAATTATCTGATTAAAATAATTTACATGGTCTTGTAAAGACTAATCACTGGAACCTTCCTGAGAGTTTTTGCCTCCCCCTTCCTTTTGAACATGCATCAACCACAACTAGATGGTTGACCTGGGGAGGTGACTGGTTACATCTCTGCCTCCCCCAGCCCCTTGGGCTTCCAGGTGGCCTTAGTGGTAAAGAACCCATCTGCCAATGCAGGAGATGTAACAGACGTGGATTCAGTCCCTGGGTCAGGAGGATCTCCTGGAGGAGGGCCTGGCAACCCACTCCAGGGCTCTCGCCTGGAGAGTCCATGGACAGAGGAGCCCGGCGGGCTACAGTCCGCGGGGCCGCAGAGTCGGACGCCGCTGGAGAGCACGCCGCAGGGCATGCCAGGGCTCTGGAGCACCGTCAGACGCTCCTCTGAGGACAGCGGGTTTGGGGCGGGAGTGGTCCCTCTGTGCTCGGCACTTTGCTGGGGCAGGCTG
>SJYX01001743.1:467162-480035 GCA_006410675.1 Oreotragus oreotragus
CGTGGGGGTGGGTGGCGCCCTGCACTCCCCTGGATCTGACAGTGACGGATGCGGTCAGATTTGCAACCAGACAGGGACAAGCGGATGTTCTCATCCTGGTCAGCCCAGCCTGCCCCGGTCCTGCTCCCCGGCTGCAGATCCAGACGATGGGCTCCTCCAGCTATCAGAAGTCTGTCTGTGTGGACTCAGGGAAGTCCTAGCAGCGTCCCAGGGTGCGGGGCCTCGTCCTACTTCCAGAGGGTGGGGCTGGGTGCTGGGCTTTGTTATGGACAGGGGAGGAGGCAGTAGGGATGCCTTGGAAGCTCCCTGTGGAGGGCCCTGCTCACCTCTCAGGAGGGCCCTGTTCACCTCTCAGCCCACTTTCTAGGGGGCAAAACTGAGGCTCTGTCAGCAGAGGGTGTTTGCCCATTTCCGCCAGAAATGAGGTTGGCCAGGTTGCGTGCTCTGCTCTTGAGGGGCCTCTTGCCTCCCTGGGTCTCACGTTCTCAAGTCCCATGTGATCTGACGAGTTCAAATGCCCCTTTGCAATAAGCTAGACGGCAGGACACTTTGGCGGGTTTCCCTGGAAGTGTCAGCAGGGGCTAAGGGTGTCCACCCAGCGTGGACCCTTCCTGTCCACAGGCCACATGGCGGCGTCTGCTCACTCACAAGCAACACTTCTCTGTTTAAAAGGCTCTCCCCACAAAAGCCCCAGAAAGGAGAGAGCGGGTGCCCAGGGGTTATGGCCTCAGGCGGGGTGACCAGGGCCAGTGTTCTGCCCCCAAGCCTCTCCCGTGACAAGGGTCTGGCCTCCAACCTCCAGCTGGATGCCCACGCTGAGCCCGCCCCCCAGTCTGGGACAGGCACTCTGAGGGGCAGGACACTCAGCCGGCTCAGGGCGACGCCAGTTCAACCCCGTTTCCATCACACGTGCGGAACCATTCCTGCCTGTCGCCCGCACCTGCAAGGCTGCGTCGTCTGAGAAGCCTCCTGGAGCTTCTGTGCGGCTGCAGAGAGTGCTTTGATTCTCTGCTGAGCGGCCGTTCCGCGGGCCCCGCTGTGGGAGCCATCCCTCCGGAGAGGAGCGAGAGGAAAACCATTTTGTCGACTCCAGGTAATTAAGTCGCCGCGCAGTCACGGAACACGCATTATACGATGATTAATCCCCAGGATGGTGAGGGTATTTTTCATCTTCAAAGCGCTCCTTTGCTGTTCATTAATCATCTCAGCCCCGGGGAGAGAAGTGTTGATTCTCGTCCCAGGAGCCAGGAAACAGTCTGCCGTGCCCATGCCAGCCCCCGGGTGCCCGGTAGACGCACCCCCATGGGCGCCGGGGCATCTGCTTGCCTCTCCAGCCTCGCCAGGGCAGGCCCCCGGGGATCAATGCCCACGCTGCCTTACAGAAAAGGAGAGCCGCCCAGCTCCCGGCTCTGCCACGCGCAGCTGTCATCAAAGGCCTTTTACGCATGACTTTGTTCTTATTTTTCCTCTGCTACCTGCATTTCCAGCTCGCACGCAGCCTCCCTCAGAATGATGACAGCCTGGCCATTTTCGAGGCGAGCAGTTTAAAAGAAAGTGCTGTTTTGCTCTCAAATACGTTCCTCTCCAATTGGGACGCACTGCTATAAATACAGCACCTCCTCCTTGGCATTCAAATTGTTGGGAAAGTGGAGGCTGTGGATAAAATTCTCCTGCTGCTCAAGACAGCATTACTATTATTTTGCCCCCAGGTCTAGGAACGAGGGGTAAATGAAACCCCTCTTGTGCGCCCCACCCCCTGACACAGACTGTGGCGCGGGGCTCTGCTCCAGCCGTGAAGGGTGAAGGTGGCCGGGACAGGAGATGGAGGCTGTGGATAAAATTCTCCTGCTGCTCAAGACAGCATTACTATTATTTTGCCCCCAGGTCTAGGAACGAGGGGTAAATGAAACCCCTCTTGTGCACCCCACCCCCTGACACAGACTGTGGCGCGGGGCTCTGCTCCAGCCGTGAAGGGTGAAGGTGGCCGGGACAGGAGCCAGACCAGAGCCAGGGCCGGGTCGAGTGAGGGGCGTCCTGAGTGTGCAGGTGCGGGGGGGGGGGGTGTCCTTCTGACCAGGGCTTCTCAATGATGCTTTCTCCGGGCAGTCTTCCAGGAGGAGAGCTTATCCTCAGAGCTCAGAGGTCATGTGGTCCAAGCTGGTCCTTTGACACAGGGGAGAACTGAGGCAGAAAGATTCCTGGAGTCAGTTCTCCAAAACCAGTTTGTGGCCATAGTCCACCCAGGATCGGGCCTGACAGCCCCCTCGGTGGCCTCGCCCAGATCCTGGGAAGCGGGGTTTCTCCCCAGGGCTGCTGGTGCGGCTCGTGGAGGGGCGCACCACTGTTCCTTCAGGAAGCCGAGGCCATGGGTGTCTTGGGTAGAAAGAACTCAGTGGCCAGGTTCGCATCTCAATATGGGATCTTGAGCGACTTGCCCCCGACTCTGACCCTGTGTGGGAGCCCCCAGCCCCAGAGTCCTCAGCCTTGGGACCCTTCAGTCTGCACTAACCCACCAGGCCCTTCAAGGGGGAACGAGATGGGGCGGGGTGGGCACTGGTCAGTAATGAAAGCTGACCTGTTTTCTGGGCCATGTTTTCGCCTCTGCTGGGTGTGCCTCCAGGAGTGGACTTGTGGGCTCATGGGGTGCTGCTCTGCGGAGTTGACTGGCACGTTCCCAGCAGCGCATCTAACACTGAGTCTCTTTTATGTGTTTATTGGCTGTTTGTATATGTTGCTTAGAGAAATGTCCTTTGCCCTGAAAAAATTTGGATTATTCCTTTTTTACTACTATTAGGAAGTAAGAGTTATTTATATATTCTAGATACAAGCCCCTTGTCGGAGATATGATTTGCAGATATGATTTGCAGATATGTTCTCCCATTCTGTCAGTTGTCTTTTCACTTTCTCGTGTCCTTTGACGTGCAAAAGTTTTCAATTTGAAGTCCAAATTATGTCCTTTCCTCCTGTTCCTTGTGCTTTTGATGTCATTTCAAAGAGACCCTGGCCTGGTCTGAGCTGACGAAGATGTACGCCTGTGTTTTCTTGCCAGACTTCGGTAGACATTTAGGTCCCAGTACATCCTGAGATAGTTTTTAACGTGTGGATACCTTCTGTGCATGTGTGTGGCTACCCAGGACCATTTGTTGCAAAGACTGTTCGTCCCCACCGAGCTGCCCTGGAGCCCTTGGACAGGTGGCCACAGGAATGAGGGCTTGCCGCCAGAGCCTCGGTGCTGCTCCGCTGGTCTTGCTGTCTGTCCTGACGCCAGAACCACGCTGTCTTTCCTGTAGCTTTGTGGCAGGTTTCCAAACTAGGCCGGCGGAGTCCTGGAACGTGGTTCTTCTTTGTAAGGATTGTTTGGGCTACACTGGGTTGGCTGCATTTCACGTGAGTCTTAGGATCACATTATCTGCTTTCACACACACAAAGCCAGCGAAGATTTCAATAGAAACTACACCGAATCTACAGATAAACTTGAGGCGCGTTGCCAGTGGAGCGACAGTCAGCCTTTTATGTGAAGACCTCGGAACATCTTTCCATTTATTCCATTTTAGCTTCTGTCAACAATGTTTTGTAGTTTTCAACGTACAAGTCATGCACTTCTTTTCCTAAACGTGTTGCTGTTCAGGCACTCAGTCGTGTCTAGCTATTTGCAAGCCCGGGGACTGCAGCAAGCCAGGTTTCCCTGTCCTTCCCCATCTCCTGGAGCTTGCTCAACCTCATGGCCACTGAACCGGTGATGCCATTCTACCATCTTATTCTCTGCCGTCTCCTTCCCCTCCTGCCTTCTATCTTTCCCAACATCAGGGTCTTTTCCAATGAGTTGACTCTGCATCAGGTGGCCAAAGGACTGGAGTTTCAGCGTCAGCATCAGTCCTTCCAATGAATATTCAGGACTGATTTCCTTTAGGATGGACTGGATTTTAATCTCATGGCTGCAGTCACCATCCGCAGTGATTTTGGAGCCCGAAAAAATAAAGTCTTTCATTCTTTTCGTTGTTTCCCCATGTATTTGCCATGAAACTGTTTACTCCTAGACATCCTAAATTTACCCCTATATATTTTATTCCTTTTACTACCATGATAAATGCAATTATTTTCTTATTTTCATTTCTGGCTGTTCATTACAAGTATACGGAAACATATTGATTTTTGTATGTTGATCTTATATTCTGCAACATTGCTGAGCTCGTTATTAGTTCTATGAGTCTTTTTCGCCATGGGCTACTTGAGATCGTCTATGTGCAAAATCATATCGTCTGCAAAAAGAGATAGGTCACTTTTTCCTTTCCTTTCCGATTGCCTTTGCTTTCTTTCTTTCTGTTACCTAACTGCTTTGGCTAGAAGCGTCAGTACAACATTGGAAAGAAGAGGTGAGAGTGGACATCCTTGTATTGTTCTTTATTTGGGGGGAAAAGCATCCTGTTTTTCCACCTTAAATATCATGTTCTCAGTGGTTTCTGTGCTTATTTTTGCATGCCAAGTCACTTCAGTCATGTCACTCTTTGTGACCGCATGGACCGTGGCCCACCAGGCTCCTCTGTCCTTGGGACTCTCCAGGTGAGAACACTGGAGTGGGTTGCTGCGGACCTTCCTGACCCAGGGGTGGAACCCACATCTCTTCTGCATCCTGCATTGGCAGCCTGGTTCTTTACCACCAGCGCCACCTGGGAAGCCCGTGGCTATTTTCAAATGGGGCCAAAACAGAGTCTTCCTTCTCTCTGTCAACCACTCTTTCAGCACAAGTCTCCAGGACCCCTCCTCCTTCCTCTGCTTCCTCACGTTCACCCACCACTCTCCCCTGTCCTGACTTGCTCAAGATTTCAAGCAAAAACCCTCCAGCTGCTCCATACGCTGCTCTCAGTCCTTCAGCTGAAGTTGGAACCTCAGGACCACCTGAGTGCACAGGGCCTAGACCCTCAAGGCGGGAGCACCTCCAGTCTGCCAAGTGGGCTTCTCCTTGGGGGACCCAAGGGCCACCACGCAGAAGCCGGCAGCAGGCCCTCGGGTGCCCCCTCCGTTTGGCCCTGCAGCTCTCACAGACCCTCCAGGAGCGCGCTGTTGGATGGGTGGATGAAAAAAGGCGGGGCGTGTGTTCTGACTGAACCGCCGTCCAGTGTCAGGACAGAATCCAGGATCAGCACTGGCTCAGGGAGACGTTTCATTAAACTCCTGCCGGTTCATCTGTCCAGTGAACGTCTACGGCACTCCAGTCACACAGGCGCTGGGGACACGGGATGAAGGAGGCAGACGGAAGAGGCTCCCGCGCTTAAGCCTCGTGGGTTCAGAGGCCTGCACCCAGCGCCCCCATCTTTGGACTCCGCACTTGCTCCTCTTGTCATCTGGGCCGGGCCGGGCTGGCTGGCCCCGGCTGAGCGAGGCTGGCCAGGGGACTTCCGTCACTAGGGCCTGCCGTGTCCACGCCTGAGCCTGCCCTGCACGCCGACCTCGGGGGCAAGAGAGGAAGGGGGAGCCGGGAGGGCTTGCCCACACTCTGACGCGACCCTGGGCCTGAGGCTGGGGTGGGATCTTCGCTGGAGCAAAGGCTGGTGGACACCAGAGCTGAGGGCTGAGGGCCGTGGGTCCAAGCTCTGACCTCTGTAACCCGGAAGAGACGCTGTCGGAAGAAGGCGGGGAGTAAGCATGGTTGCCTAACCGCTGTGTTGCTCAATCGCTCGGCCGTGGCCCACTCTGCGACCCCATGGACGGCAACACGCCAGGGCTCCCTGTCCTCCACTTTCTCCCAGAGCTTGCTCACACCCGTGTCCACCCAGCCGGCGATGCCATCCAACCATCTCATGCTCTGCCGTCCCCTCCTCTTGCCCTCAGTCTTTCCCAGCGTCAGGGTCTTTCCCAGCGAGCCGGCCCTTCTCATCAGGCGGCGCAAACAGGCATTTTCCTCTGTCCAGCTGGTCTTTCATCAGGCCTCTGGTTTCACGCCGCAGGTTTCCTTATGGGGTTTCAGTGGAGCATAATATTGAAGGCGCGCACACACTGATCAATGATGAACGGAAGCGGACTCTGGACGCCGGCGGGGCGCCCGGAAGCCCGCTCTGGACACCGGCGGGGCTCCCTGGGCCCACGTGCGAGGCCGGCTGATCACGAGAGTGCCCCCTGCAGAGTGACCCTCGCCACCCTGGGACGTTCCAGACCCTGGCTGTGTGCTCTCCCCACAGGTTTGTCCACAGCGTGGTATTGCAGCCTCCCTGTCCCTCTGGGCCAGCCTCTTCATCTCCACGTGGCCGGTACCGTGTAAGGAGCTGCCGGGATGGAGTGACGGCCTGAGCCAGCGACATCTGTACCTCTGTGTGCAGAGCATCCATCCGGCCCCGGGCAGGAAGCTGGAAGGCAGTGGAGGCAACCCAGGTGGGCCCCCAGGAGGTGTTGCTCACACTGTAAACCCCCTGGGGAGAGAACGTGCCCACAAAGGCTCGCACTGCAGCCTGCGGCACATGCTGCCCGACACAGATCTTCACCATTTCAGGCTCACCTTCACTGTCAACAGCAGCAAGAAATCATATTTTCTGAGACCCTTTTCTCCTTCTAAAGTCTCAGAAAAGTCAACAATAATGTCGAATGCACTAGGATCCCATTGAGGTGCCATTTTTCCTGGCCTTTGTTTACAGCGTAAAATGGGGCTGAAGTGAGCTTTTGTATTTTTATGTGCGTGGCTTGCATGTCAGGCTGTGTGTGTCTGTGTCTCTGTACGTGTGCCTCTGTGTGTGTGTGTGTGTGCCTGCACACGTGTGCTCTCGTCACCAAGCCGAGTCCTTGCCATCTTGATTTGATGAGCTGAGCAACCACAGAGCTCCAGTGCCCTGGCTCAGGGGAATTATTCTAAAGGGCAGGAGCAATGTCTATGAATTTCATTTGGTGTCCCTGTGTGATTCTTTCAGTGGAAAGTCTGGCTGGCCTCAGACATTGTCACCATCTTCCTGCTGACAGACAACACACCGCAGAGAGGGCCTTTCTTCTCCTTTAGGGCTGGGGGACAGGGCTTCACTGTTTAGGAATGAGGTCAGGATGAGGCTTTGATCAGAGAGGCAGGACCACCGGGAGATACAGCTAAAGCGTGTGTTACAGGACTCTGCCCCGATGCAGTTGTGGGAGCTGCAACACAGTCGACAGGAGGCTCTGCTTCTGCGTCTACCAGTGGCGCCTGAGGTCAGCAGGCTGCCTGCCAGGGGTAGAGGTGGATGTCCAGTGGGGAAGCGGGATGCCGGGAAGCCGCTGGCATGCGTGGACCCTCAAGGGTAGCCTCACCGCCACAGCCTCCAGCCTCAAGGCCAGGTGCCCTGGGAAGACACTGGAGACCTTTGATTAAGAGATGAACACACACGTGGCGCAGGAGCCAGAACCCAGGAGGAGTCGNGTAGTGTCTCTGCTTTTTAATACACTGTCTGTCTAGGTTTGTCATAGCTTTTCTTCCAAGGAGCAAATGCTTTTAATCTCATGGCTGCAGTCACCATCCGCAGTGATTTTGGAGCCCGAGAAAATAAAGTCTTTCATTCTTTTCGTTGTTTCCCCATGTATTTGCCATGAAACTGTTTACTCCTAGACATCCTAAATTTACCCCTATATATTTTATTCCTTTTACTACCATGATAAATGCAATTATTTTCTTATTTTCATTTCTGGCTGTTCATTACAAGTATACGGAAACATATTGATTTTTGTATGTTGATCTTATATTCTGCAACATTGCTGAGCTCGTTATTAGTTCTATGAGTCTTTTTCGCCATGGGCTACTTGAGATCGTCTATGTGCAAAATCATATCGTCTGCAAAAAGAGATAGGTCACTTTTTCCTTTCCTTTCCGATTGCCTTTGCTTTCTTTCTTTCTGTTACCTAACTGCTTTGGCTAGAAGCGTCAGTACAACATTGGAAAGAAGAGGTGAGAGTGGACATCCTTGTATTGTTCTTTATTTTGGGGGAAAAGCATCCCATTTTTCCACCTTAAATATCATGTTCTCAGTGGTTTCTGCGCTTACTTTGCATGCAAGTCACTTCAGTCATGTCACTCTTTGTGACCCCATGGACCGTGGCCCACCAGGCTCCTCTGTCCTTGGGACTCTCCAGGCGAGAACACTGGAGTGGGTTGCTGCGGACCTTCCTGACCCAGGGGTGGAACCCACATCTCTTCTGCCTCCTGCATTGGCAGCCTGGTTCTTTACCACCAGCGCCACCTGGGAAGCCCGTGGCTATTTTCAAATGGGGCCAAAACAGAGTCCTCCTTCTCTCTGTCAACAACTCTTTCAGCACAAGTCTCCAGGACCCCTCCTCCTTCCTCTGCTTCCTCACGTTCACCCACCACTCTCCCCTGTCCTGACTTGCTCAAGATTTCAAGCAAAAACCCTCCAGCTGCTCCGTACGCTGCTCTCAGTCCTTCAGCTGAAGTTGGAACCTCAGGACCACCTGAGTGCACAGGGCCTAGACCCTCAAGGCGGGAGCACCTCCAGTCTGCCAAGCGGGCTTCTCCTTGGGGGACCCAAGGGCCACCATGCAGAAGCCAGCAGCAGGCCCTCGGGCGCCCCTTCCATTTGGCCCTGCAGCGCTCACAGACCCTCCAGGAGTGCGCTGTTGGATGGGTGGATGAAAAAAGGCGGGGCGTGCGTTCTGACTGAACCACCGTCCAGTGTCAGGAGGACAGAATCCAGGATCAGCACTGGCTCAGGGAGACGTTTCATTAAACTCCTGCCGGTTCATCTGTCCAGTGAACGTCTACGGCACTCCAGTCACACAGGCGCTGGGGACACGGGATGAAGGAGGCAGACGGAAGAGGCTCCCGCGCTTAAGCCTCGTGGGTTCAGAGGCCTGCACCCAGTGCCCCCATNAGGACAGAATCCAGGATCAGCACTGGCTCAGGGAGACGTTTCATTAAACTCCTGCCGGTTCATCTGTCCAGTGAACGTCTACGGCACTCCAGTCACACAGGCGCTGGGGACACGGGATGAAGGAGGCAGACGGAAGAGGCTCCCGCGCTTAAGCCTCGTGGGTTCAGAGGCCTGCACCCAGTGCCCCCATCTTTGGACTCCGCACTTGCTCCTCTTGTCATCTGGGCCGGGCCGGGCTGGCTGGCCCCGGCTGAGCGAGGCTGGCCAGGGGACCTGCGTCACTAGGGCCTGCCGTGTCCACGCCTGAGCCTGCCCTGCACGCCGACCTCGGGGGCAAGAGAGGAAGGGGGAGCCGGGAGGGCTTGCCCACACTCTGACGCGACCCTGGGCCTGAGGCTGGGGTGGGATCTTCGCTGGAGCAAAGGCTGGTGGACACCAGAGCTGAGGGCTGAGGGCCGTGGGTCCAAGCTCTGACCTCTGTAACCCGGAAGAGACGCTGTCGGAAGAAGGCGGGGAGTAAGCATGGTTGCCTAACCGCTGTGTTGCTCAATCGCTCGGCCGTGGCCCACTCTGCGACCCCATGGACGGCAACACGCCAGGGCTCCCTGTCCTCCACTTTCTCCCAGAGCTTGCTCACACCCATGTCCACCCAGCCGGCGATGCCATCCAACCATCTCATGCTCTGCCGTCCCCTCCTCTTACCCTCAGTCTTTCCCAGCATCAGGGTCTTTCCCAGCGAGCCGGCCCTTCTCATCAGGCGGCACAAACAGGCATTTTCCTCTGTCCAGCTGGTCTTTCATCAGGCCTCTGGTTTCACGCCGCAGGTTTCCTTATGGGGTTTCAGTGGAGCATAATATTGAAGGCGCACACACACTGATCAATGATGAACGGAAGCGGACTCTGGACGCCGGCGGGGCTCCCGGAAGCCCGCTCTGGACGCCGGCGGGGCTTTCTGGGCCCACGTGGGAGGCCGGCTGATCACGAGAGTGCCCCCTGCAGAATGACCTTCGCCACCCCGGGACGTTCCAGACCCTGTGTGCTCTCCCCACAGGTTTGTCCACAGCGCGGTATTGCAGCCTCCCTGTCCCTCTGGGCCAGCCCCTTCATCTCCACGTGGCCGGTACCGTGTAAGGAGCTGCCGGGACGGAGTGACGGCCTGAGCCAGCGACATCTGTACCTCTGTGTGCAGAGCATCCATCCGGCCCCGGGCAGGAAGCTGGAAGGCAGTGGAGGCAACCCAGGTGGGCCCCCAGGAGGTGTTGCTCACACTGTAAACCCCCTGGGGANCCGTGTAAGGAGCTGCCGGGACGGAGTGACGGCCTGAGCCAGCGACATCTGTACCTCTGTGTGCAGAGCATCCATCCGGCCCCGGGCAGGAAGCTGGAAGGCAGTGGAGGCAACCCAGGTGGGCACCCAGGAGGTGTTGCTCACACTGTAAACCCCCTGGGGAAAGACCGTGCCCACAAAGGCTCGCACTGCAGCCTGCCGCACATGCTGCCCGACACAGATCTTCACCATTTCAGGCTCACCTTCACTGTCAACAGCAGCAAGAAATCATATTTTCTGAGACCCTTTTCTCCTTCTAAAGTCTCAGAAAAGTCAACAATAATGTCGAATGCACTAGGATCCCATTGAGGTGCCATTTTTCCTGGCCTTTGTTTACAGCGTAAAATGGGGCTGAAGTGAGCTTTTGTATTTTTATGTGCGTGGCTTGCTTGTCAGGCTGTGTGTGTCTGTGTCTCTGTACGTGTGCCTCTGTGTGTGTGTGTGTGTGTGTGTGTGTCTGCACACGTGTGCTCTCGTCACCAAGCCGAGTCCTTGCCATCTTGATTTGATGAGCAGAGCAACCACAGAGCTCCAGTGCCCTGGCTCAGGGGGATTATTCTAAAGGGCAGGAGCAATGTCTATGAATTTCATATGGTGTCCCTGTGTGATTCTTTCAGTGGAAAGTCTGGCTGGCCTCAGACATTGTCACCATCTTCCTGCTGACAGACAACACACCGCAGAGAGGGCCTTTCTTCTCCTTTAGGGCTGGGGGACAGGGCTTCACTGTTTAGGAATGAGGTCAGGATGAGGCTTTGATCAGAGAGGCAGGACCACCGGGAGATACAGCTAAAGCGTGTGTTACAGGACTCTGCCCCGATGCAGTTGTGGGAGCTGCAACACAGTCGACAGGAGGCTCTGCTTCTGCGTCTGCCAGTGGCGCCTGAGGTCAGCAGGCTGCTGCCAGGGGTAGAGGTGGATGTCCAGTGGGGAAGCGGGACGCCGGGAAGCCGCTGGCATGCGTGGACCCTCAAGGGTAGCCTCACCGCCACAGCCTCCAACCTCAAGGCCAGGTGCCCTGGGCAGACACTGGAGACCTTTGATTAAGAGATGAACACACACGTGGCGCAGGAGCCAGAACCCAGGAGGAGTCGGCAGGTGCTGGCCACAGAGAAGAGACAGGCTGTGCTTGGCGCTGCCCCGGCCTTCCTCCCAAGGCCGCGACTGCCCTCGGGGACCAAAGCAGCCCAGGGCTGTGCAGGAGAGGGCAGTGAGTAAGGCAGGCGACATGCCAGGAGCCCACCACATCCACACTGTCAACCCCTCACCCCTACCAAGCTCATCTGAACAGTTTCAGTGCCCAAGAAAGAGCAGGCATCCAGCCTTACACCTGATGAAAACCGAAAACACAGCCTAGAGGCTGCGCCCCAGCCCCCATGTAACTGAGACAGACAAGCAACTGCTGCCAACACGACCTGGGATAGCAGTGGGGACACGGAGCCGGGAGGCAGAGTGCATTCGGTGACTGTGAATGGCACGTACATGTCTGGCTGAGCCAGGCCTGGACACGCGGCCAAGGGAGTGCTCCTACCTGCCTCCCCACCCCGCGCCCGGCCTCCGTCCTCCTCGCCGTTGAGGCCCCTTGCCTGATGCGTGACCCAGGCCTCCACTCCCGAAGCATCTGCGCTGTTAGCGTTGCCCGTGGGTGGGACTGTTGCTGGTTCCCAGTTTAGCTGTGGTGCTTTGAGCATCTCGAGAAGGAGACGCCTTAGAGCTGGGCAATTGCATTTCTAGAGGCCTGCTGCTGCCCCGGGGCCTTCCAGATGGATGGAGCCTGAGCCCCAGCCCCAGCCTCGGGCTTCCCCGGGGATCGTGGCTGGGTCCGCAGAAGAGATCTGACCCACAGCCACCTGCCTTCCAGCTCCACTTGGCAGGGGTCTTCTCAGGAAGTCTCCCCCGACGGTGGCAGCTCCGGCTCCGGCTGGAGGCTGTGGCCACTTAGCCTGCCCCCGTGCAGCACCAGCCACCCCTCTGGCTTCCGCCCTGTTGTCAGGAATCCAGCCAGGGTTCCCTCCATCTTTCATTCTTTCCTTGAGTCGTTACAGATCTGGCGCTGAGATGGCAAATGCCGGCTGTGAGCAAGACAGGCAGGGCAGCTGCAACATGGAGTCAAGTCCACAGGGAGGATGAAGCCGCCTGACTCATTTAGGGCGTAAGTCCACTTCACGGGCAGCAAAGAGGTGGACACAGCCCAGAGGGCAAGGCTTCCTGGGAGGGAGGGTCCCTTTGATGGGTGTCAGCAAGATGGTCCCCGAGGCAGGCACCAGAGGGCCTGAAGGCGGGCATGTGTCACCCCGGCCGGCACGCTGGCAGCTGGAGGGGACGTGGAGAGGTGGAGAGGGCCAGGAAGGCCAGGCTGCTGCAGGCCTGGAACCATCCTGTTGGCTGAAAAAGGAAAACTATACGCAACCTGAAGGCTGAGAGTTCCACTGTATCCAGGGGGAACTTTTAGGGCTTAAGTCCAGGAGGCAGCATCTCAAGCGTCCCTGAGAGAACTGCTCAGAGGAGGGGAGCAGGGGAGCCAGGAAGTTTTGCAACAAATGACAGGCAGTCTGAACATCAAAAAAGTATTGTTAATTAAAGGAAGCCAGGTATTTCCAGTTAGGAACTTAGCACTTTTCTCTGCTTGGGAAGAGGCAGGAGTCTGGGCTCACTGGGTCTGTTCCTTTCCTGTGTGTCTCAGCTAAGGGGCCAGTCCCCTGTGTTTTCCCATACC
>SJYX01001743.1:501864-517023 GCA_006410675.1 Oreotragus oreotragus
CACCGACTCGATGGACGTGAGTCTGAGTGAACTCCAGGAGTTGGTGATGGACAGGGAGGCCTGGCGTGCTGCGGTTCATGGGGTCGCAGAGAGTCAGACACGACTGAGCGACTGAACTGAACTGAGCTGAAGATGACTTATACATTAAATACAATACATGACAGAGTTGATATTGAAGAATGAAGAGAAAACAATTAGTGAAATTTCAGACTGAGCAATAGAAACACAAGATGAAGCAGAGGTTAAAAAAAAAATGAGAAAAATGACAGCATGATAAACATGGAGCTGAAGCTCTTAATGGAGAGAAAGGAGTTCAAGCTGGTTTAAAACTCAGTATTCAAACAACTAAGATCGCGGCATCCAGTCCCATCATTTCATGGCAAATCAATTCAGTTCAACCACTTTGTCACGTCCAACTCTGCGACCCCATGGACTGCAGCACGCTAGGCTTCCCTCTCCTTCACCAACTCCCGGAGCTTGCTCACACTCATGTCTATAGTGTCGGTGACGCCATCCAAGCATCTCATCCTCTGTCGTCCCCTTCTCCTCCTGCCTTCAATCTTCCTCAGCATCAGGGTCTTTTCCAGTGAATCAGTTCTTCACATCCAGTGGCCAAAGTATTACAGCTTCAGCTTCAGCGTCAGCATCAGTCCTTCTAATGAATCTTCAGGACTGATTTCCTTTAGGATTGACTGGTTGATCTCCTTTCAGTTCAAGGACTCTCAAGAGTCTTCTCCAACACCACATTTGGAGAACACAGCTCTCCAACATTAACATCATGGCAAATAGATGGGGGAAAATGGAAACAGTGGCAGATTTTATTTTCTTGGGCTCCCAAATCACTGTGGATGGTGATTGCAGCCATGAAATTAAAAGATACTTGCTCCTTGGAAGAAAAGCTATGACAAACCTCAGTGCAGTTCAGTCCAGTCGCTCAGTCGTGTCCGACTCTTTGCCACCCCATGAATCGCAGCACGCCAGGCCTCTACTTCCCACCAGGTAAATCCAGTGGCCATTTGGACCCAGTTCTGCTCTAAGTCGGCAGGGGAAATTAATCATAACTCATTATCTAAAGATGTAAGTTTCATGAACGATCACATTGACTTGATCACATCTGCTTGGACACTGTCAGCTCGTATAACCCTTGGGGATCACAGCTATATAATTAGCTAATTGTGAGACTCATTTGGTGTCTCTCTACCTCTGAGGGCAGCCATCCTGTCTGTTTACTGCTTCATCTCCCCCTGTGTGATCCTCTGCCCAGCATACTTACACTCAGTGAAGAAGTGCGTGGTGAATGAATGTGTCGAGCAACACCTTCTCTTGGCAGGAGCAATATTAAAAATTAACACAGCTTCCAGCCAAGATAAACCGACAGAAACCAAACTATTCCCCACCTTGGAAGAGCAACAACAAGGAAGCCCAAACTGCAAACAGAAACAACACGGGGCAAAATACATCAAACAACGACTCCAAAGGTTGTGGACATCAGACAAAACAAAACAAAAAAGTATACCCTGAAAGCTGTGAAACAAAGGAAGTAAGTCCTGTGACTGTTCCTCCTGCTGCCCATGGAGAATGTCCAGGATGTAGGCAAGAAGGGAACTCGGGAGATGCCAAGGTCACTCACAGTGGAGGAGCTGGAGCTCAACGTCCAGGGAGGCTGGGGTAGCTGGAGTCTTCAGGGGACAGAGCTGCAGAGAGCTTTCGACATCAGCAGGGGGACCCACAAGTTTCCAGCAAATCGGCGCAAGTAAGTGAGGAGACTACTTGAGGCTGGAGGGGAAAGCATTCAAAAGGGTTGTGGGGGACACTCTGGGAACTCTTGCAGGACTAAGAAGAATGTCTGTTTTCATAACCAGAGTGTAAGACGTTGCAAGTTACAGGGCATCAAGGGGCTTACTCAAAAGAGCATTGAGAAAAAATGGCATGCGACTAAATGTTGCTCTCCAGTACCTTGGCCACCTGATATGAAGAAGTGACTCTTTGGAAAAGACCCTGGTGCCGGGAAAGATTGAAGGCAGGAGGAGAAGGGGACGACAGGGGATGAGATGGCTGGATGCCATCACCGACTCGATGGACGTGAGTCTGAGTGAACTCCAGGAGTTGGTGATGGACAGGGAGGCCTGGCGTGCTGCGGTTCATGGGGTCGCAGAGAGTCAGACACGACTGAGCGACTGAACTGAACTGAGCTGAAGATGACTTATACATTAAATACAATACATGACAGAGTTGATATTGAAGAATGAAGAGAAAACAATTAGTGAAATTTCAGACTGAGCAATAGAAACTTCACAAGATGAAGCAGAGGTTAAAAAAAAATGAGAAAAATGACAGCATGATAAACATGGAGCTGAAGCTCTTAATGGAGAGAAAGGAGTTCAAGCTGGTNAAAAAAAAAATCCAGAGCTAATCAAAGGCTTGTCTGAAAGGGGCACTGGCACCTGCTTTGCGAATGGTAGAGTGAATGCTCGCTGCCTGTGGCAAATTCCCAATTCATCACGCGTCCTGGAGAGGGCGGGGGTTGGGGGGGCTTGCTGTGGACTGCCTCCCAGCACGCACGCCCCGGCCGTTTTTCCAACTCTCCCGGTGGGACTGCAGCGGGGTTCACAGGCATGACTGAAAGTCAGGGACACTGAACATGTATGACAATACAATACAAATATTTACTTAAAACTCACAAGAACAGAAGCACCTTTAATCCATCGCAAAGGCACACACAGGGTGGCATTTGGCCTGTGAATGGATCTTGTTAAAAACGGAGGCTCTGGAGGGTGGGGTGACCTTTACAAGGCTGGCCTCGGAACAAGGTTTGAAGGTCAGGGGAAAATACACATCTTCAAGTTGATTTTTGTTTTTAAGGAGTGATCTCCGAATACGGCAGCCCTACCCCTCTCCTGAAGAGCATCCACCGGCTGGGGGCAAGGCCCGTGGGCCCCGCTCCCTTCCCAGGGACGGGGCTGCTGGAAGCGGGCGGCTGCGGGGCGTCTAGGTCATGTGATTCGGCTCCAGGGTGGGGGCGCGGACGCGGCTCTTTCCCTTTGCTCCCGTGCGTGCGGGGCGGCCCGGCGCGGTCGGGGGCGAGGGGCCCTCGCTGTCCGGACGCCCGCAGGCGGCGCGCTGAGGTCACGAGGTTGCTCTTGGGGCCGGGCTCGCGGCTCCTAGCCCAGGAAGCAAGCCGGCCCCACTTCAAATCCGAATTTCTGTGACGCTTCACCGAAGTCGTTGAACATGATGTCGACGATGGGTACCTGCTCCACCTTGGGCGTGTCGATCTCCAGAACCGTCTTCTGATACCCTTTCTTCGTCTGCGGGCGGTGGGGGAGAGCGGCATGCGTCAGCGAGGGCGGTCCACGTCCGCACGCCCACCCTAGCTCCGAGACCCACCCCCAGCAGGATGACCGCCGTGGGAGCAGGCAGCTCAGGGCAGGACATCATCCAGCCCCGACACTTGGGAGCAGGACGTAGCGCAGGGAGGCTGTGCTGAGGGTCCTCAGCCCATCGGGACCCGCTTCCATCCCCGCCAGCTGGGACCCCCCATTGAGCCACAGGGATCTGCCCCAGGGCAGTCCAGCCAGGATGAGTCAGCCCTCCGCGGCTCCAGCCACCTGCCTCACTCCCATGAGCATCTGGGTTCCCGCCCACCACCACCCTGGTGGACCCACCTTCTGGGTGGGAGAGTGAACCCCAGGGGGGTACAGAACTGCCCCCGGAATGCTGGCTCCCCTCCCCCACCGGCCATGTCCCCCAGAATACAGGGGGTGAAGGTGCAAGTCCGCGCTGGACGGAGAGCCACCCACACCCAACCCTGAGCGTCAGGACACGCGTCAGGGATGCGCTGGCCCCGCCCCCGGCAACGCCCCCAAGATGAGGGTCCGGGAACGTCGCAGACGCTGCCTGCCGGCCTCTTCTGGACCAGCGGTCTTTTCTGCCTTGCCTGAGAACAGGCGCGGCTTCAGATGGATCTGGTCCCAGGGAGGCTGTCCCTCCACCACCCAGTCCCCCACGACGGGTGACTAGCCCAGGGAGAAGGCAGCACCTCCTCAGGCCTTGAGCCCCTCCAGCAGGATGGCGTGGGCACGATCCTCTCAGGGAGGCCATAACCATCACCTGGGTGACCACGAAAAGCCCCAGAGCCCCATGTGGCCCTGGCAAGGGGGTCAGTGAGTCCAGCTGCTAGGAGGTGGCCTCCAGTCTCTGGGTGGCAGGCTGCAGGATGGCCCCAGCCCCTGACTTCCTGGTGGATCACTCCTCAGGGGGAGCCCGCCTGGTGAGGACAGCCTCAGGAGGGAGCTTCACGTGTCAGTCGCTCAGCAACCTCAGGCACCTTCAGGGACTGACCCAATGGGGAAGGCTTACCCCCCCGCACAGGGTGACTGTGTTGGGAGGTCAATTAGGTCACCGGGATGGGGCCTCATGAATGGGATTCGTGCCCTTTCAGGAAGCAGCTGGAATGCTAGCTCTTAGCCCTGTGTGAGGACAAGGGGAGATGGGCAGCCGTATGCAGCCCAGGGGAGGGCCCCGGCCAGCCTGGCCGTGAGCCTCCAGCGCTGCAAGATGACTGTGTGCTGCTGATAAGCCCCTGGTCAGCAGTGATCTGCCCAGCAGCTCAAATAGAGCAGGACAGATGCTGGGCCAGAGCCAGCCCACTAAGCTACCCCACATTCGTCACCCTCCAAAACTAAATCAGGTGACTAATATCTGCTATTTTAGGTGCTAAATCTGGAAGGTAACTTGTTACAAGCAATGGATGACTACCATACTCTCTGCGGCTCAGTTTTCTCCACCGGAGGACGGGCACCTGTGCTCCATGGACATGGAGAGGATGGGCGGGGCCTCACGGAACAGGGTTCCCGGCCCGGCCTCCGTGAGGGCGCCTTTGGACTGAGCCTGGCAGCGACCTGCGCTGAGTTTCCTTCAGAATCCCCACAACCCGCAGACTCGCCTCCCCTCGGCCCTGCCTTCACAGGAAGGGAGCACCCTCAGCGGGCCAGGCTGCGACTGCTTTAACGCCAGGATCACTACTTCAGGGTCAAGTGTCCTCCTGGGAGCTTGTTAGTGCCGCTGGCTTCAGCCCATCCTGGAGACAGAATTCAGGAGGCCGAGAGCGGGATGCGGCGTCTGCGTGGTTTAGATGCATCTTGGGCAATTCTGACACGCGCGGGTCACAGTCATCCTCTGAGCAACACTCTGAAGGACCCGTACAGCGGCCAGGAGCTCAAGGGCACAGATGCCGTGGGCTTCCAGCAAACGGGCAGAGGCCTGGCCTGGGGGGAATAGCCAGCCCTCCACTGCCAGGGAAGGGGCTAAGGACCACCGCAGCCTTGTGGGTGCTGGGAGGGACTGGGGGTCAGCGGGGCTGGACTCAGGGCCCCCAGGGGGGATGCCATCCTCGCCTCTTCAGGCAGGGAGCCCTGGGAGGAAGCTGAGCCCTTTCCTTCCCTTGGCCAGTCCAGTGAGCACGGTTCAGAGTCCACCCGTCCCTCTGCCCCAGCTCTGGCCCTGGTCCGACCACCACCCAACAGGGGCTCGAGCGGACGGCCGCCCTGGCCTCCAATGGGCCTCCGCTGTCATGGGGAGCTGGGCAGCCGGCTTGCTTCTCCTCCACAAAGCACCAGCGCCCGCCTCCTCCTCCTACCACGGATGGCAGCGTGTGTCAAGCTGGCAGGCGCTTCCTCCTGGACGGACGGGGCCCCAGCGCTGCGGTTATCAGAGCACTCAGAGGGGCCTCTGTGAGCACTGGGCTCCATCACCCCGTTACTCCTGAGACATAAATAACCATCATGGACTGGCAATGGTCCCCCAGGGTGCGCGGAGCTGCATAAACCACGGGATTTGCGTGGCGGGGCTCCTGGGGCCTCCTGTCCAGTGATTTGAGCTCTGCACTCAGGGGCCCGCCCACCAGGTTGCACAGCCGCACCGCACCAGAGTGCAAATCCCGGTGTCTTTGGTCCTTACTACAATGTGGAGCGAGCAGGCCTGCAGGAGGCAGGACTCTGCCCCAAGCCTGCGTTCCTCGAGCCTCCGGCACGAGTGCCTGGGAGGGGTGTGACCTTTCAAGTCGTGGCCGCACTTCCGGCGGGCGGTGGCGTGGTGCGGGGTGAGCAGAGCATGGCCGCTGCAGGCCGTCCTCCAGAAGCGCCTGGCGCCCCAGCTCCGTGCTCCGCCCGGCCTGGGCCTCCCCGCGTCCACTCTCCTGCCTGCCCGCTGAGCCCATTTCCCCATCAGCTGGGTCACTCTCTTTAGACACGACCTCTCCAGCTTCTCAAAGACAGACTCTCCAGGAGTAAAAACATCAAGCGCTGAATGCAGATATTTCCATGATGCCAAGTCTTGCTCTGCGTCGGAGGTGCCCGGAGGACCGGCTCGGAGCGTGGCAATGATTTCCAGGGTTCCTGGAGTCACAGCAGCCAACTGGGTCTGTGTTTCTCTCAAGGAGCAGCTCAGGGCCTGGATCTCACGTGGGTCTCGGGGTCGGGGTGCCTGGGCGGCAGGGCTGTCTTCGGTGGGTGGAGACAAGGAGCCGGAGCCTTCTGATCTCTGTGACTCGGAACCTGTGACTGTCCATCCTGAAGAATGGTGGCCCTCTGCCGGGCACTCTTGTCCCCAGAGGTGCGCGTGGCAATGCCACCTGCCCCTTCACCCCAGATACGTTTTCCTGGCATCCTTTCAGGGAATGGCCCCTCTTCTGGAAAACCAGTCTCTGCCCTTTACCAGGTGATGCGTATGGGCCAGCCAGAGTGTTTCCTTTTCTGCCAGGGGAGCCGGGGAGCGCAGCCCCACTGCAGGCTCTGCCCCAGGGCTGACCCTCCTCCCCAAGTCCTCATTTCTCTTCCTCCTCCACCTGACTGCCTCACGCTCGGGAGCGCGAGCTGCCCAAAAATAGGAAGGGCGATGATTCTGGGCTCACGGCGGCTCAGCGCTCCTCCGGCACGTTTCTCACGGAGCAGCCCTGTGAATCAGTGCTATTCTTGTCTTATTTTGTAGGAGGCAGACACGAGACAGGATTTTAGTTGGCGCCTCATGACCTCTGGAAGCAGCTTGGGGTTTGCGTCAGGAACGTGAGCAGATGCTGGATGACCAGGGCTTCCGGAGCTTTGGGTCCTCTGCCCGGGGTACCCTGCATCCTCTGACCTCAGGGAGGGACCTGCTCTGCACAGGCCACAGTCAAGTCCAAAGGACTGACCCACACCAAGGCCAGGGGCCAGGGCATCTGGGGGAGGGGAGGCTGCCTGAGAGGCACCCTGGCCCCATTCCTGCCCTGAGCACACGCACCTCTAATCCTCAAGGAACCCTGGGGGTTATAACTAGATCATTTTTTGGGAAGAAGGACCGGAGCTCCCACAGCCGAAAGGCCGGTCCCAGCAGAGCAGCCAGGGGAGGAGGCAAGATGTGAGTCTGGTTCCACCTGAGTCCTGCTCTTAATGGGTCAGCACCTGCCTTCCTGCTGGCCCGCTGGGCTCATCTCAGATGCCCCAGGCTGGCCAGGTGGCCAGACCGCCTCAACGGACCTTAGGGAGAACCCTCAGATCCCACACGCCTGACAGCATGGGATGCAGATGCAAAGGCAGGAGCACTGGCTGCTCGCAAGCACACAGAGGCAGCTTGGTGCCCGGGATGCCTGCCCCGGGCTGGGGATGCTTGTGACCAGCTCTGACACACGCCCTGGCCGCTCTGTTCAACAAGAAGGTTGAAGCCAAGTGTAAAACCTCCAGAACCAAGAAGAACCAGAAGGGATTGCAGATGGTTTACTCCATGTGGAAATCCATGGGAAGGGCCCCGACTGGGACTGGGTCCTGGGATGGAGGGAAGGGCTTCCTGACCATAAGATGGGAGGCTGGTGCCTTCCAGAGGAGGGTGTCCACAAAGGCCAGCACCACGCAGTGGGCCCTGGACACTGAGCGGGGCAGAGCCTACACTAGCTAAGTCCCCCGAGGGAGCCAGGCTGGGCAGGGACCTCGGGCAGGGTCTCTGGAAGCAGGTGGTGAGAGATCAGGGGTCGGATGTCAGAGGCGGCAGTACAGATCAGCAGGACAGTGATTCCTGGTGATCCCCTGACCTCCAGCCTCGGACAGGCCACATGGGAGACCCATCTGAGGGTTCTACCAGGACTGGGCCCCATGCATGGCTGTTCTAAACATCTCCCAGGATCCCAGGACAGAAGGACCCAGCTCAGTTCTAGGGGCTGATCCTCACTCTGGGGGGCACATGTAGGAGTGCAGGGGGGCAAGCACAAGGTCCAAGGAGTGAAGGCAGCCCAGCCCTGGCTGGCCTCTTGGGCCTGAGCAGAGCATCCTTCCTAGAGGGCGGCATGGGGTCCTGGGGGTGGACCCAGTGTGGGCCGGGGATGTCACGAGTGGGCAGTTCCACTGCCTGCTGTCTGCAGACATCTCCCAGGCCTCAGCTCCGGCCATTCCCCCAAAGTGGAGGCATCTCAACTTCCAAATTGGATCAAGAGCACTTCACGGAACCCAAGGCTCTCGGTGAGGGACCCAGGCTCAGCCTCTCCAACCCCAGCACCTCGGGAAGGCCCGGCTGTGGGCTACGGAATTCCACATCCACCAGCCACGGCCAGCCCTCACTGCACCCAGCGCCCAGCACACGGCAGGTGCCCGGGGAAATTCGTGTCAAGCGAACAGCCGCACCGCACGAGAGTTGTCCGCCCCGCCCCGCCCCGCCCCGCCCGAGCGCGGGCGACACTCACGGCGCAGCCGTCCACCAGGGCGCGGATGTAGGGGCTGTTGTCATAAGACATCTCCTCGTCGTTGGAGCCCAGGAAGCGGATGGCCTTGTCGTAGCTGCCCGTGGCGGCGTCCTGCCAGGCCACCGACTGGTAGCAGTTATAGGTGATGTTCTGGTGGGCGGAGGCGCTGAGCAGCCGCAGGAAGGTCATCTGGACCACGCCCACGGGGTTGCCCTCGGCGTCCACGTAGGAGAGCTGCGGGGCGACAGGACGGGGGCTCAGCAGGGTGGGGACACGCGGTCGCGCAAGGCCCCTCGTCCACACGGGCGGGCTTGGGAGCTTCATCCCCGAGCTGTCTCCTCTGGAGTGCGGGCCATGCCAAGGGCCCCACCTGGAAATGAGCCGCACACCCGCGCCCCCAGGCCAGCATTCGCTGGCTCTCTGGGAGGTTCCCTTGAACACAGTGAACCCCGTCTCTCTTCCTTCAAGGACCCAAGTAACCCACCCACTCCTTCTTGCCTGGCTGGGCTCTACTCTGCCTCCGGAGCCCAACTCATATGCTTCCTCTTCCAGGAAGCCTGCCTGGGTTCCTCGCCCAGCATGCCCTGCCTCAGTGTCCGTCTTTCCTACTGGCTGTAGGGCCCTCCACACCAGCACTGGACTCCTGTGTTGGGGGTCCCTGGGGCCTGGTCGCTGGCCCACCTTGGACCGAGAGTACCCTGAGTACAGGAGCTTGGCGTGCACATCCCTGTCTCTGTGCCCTGAACTCAGCATAAGGAAGGTGCTCACTAGATGATGCTGACCACTGGCTGGTCGCCGTGATGTACAAAGACCTGACCGGGGCCGTGAGAACTGGACACAGAAAGGGCAGGAGGCCTTGGAGAGGGATGGGCCGGTTGGGCCTTATGGGGTGCTTGGCCAGCAGATAGGAAGACCAGCCTGTGAGAGGGTCATGGGCCATATGGCCGAGAGCCAGAGGCCTGGAGGGACGGGGCACCTCCCTGAGCACAGGGGAAGGCCCCTGCTGCCCCCTCCCCGGGCGTGGACCCAGGGGAGAGCACAGCGGGTGTGGAGGCCTAGGGGTCAGGGGGTCAGCCTTGCCCACGTGAGCAGGCAGCCTGAAGTCGGGGCAAGACACCCGGGAGAGAGGGCAGGCTGGTTCTCAAGTGACTCCTCGGTGTCACGGGCCGGTGCCGGGCGCCCCGAGGGACAGGTCAGCTTCTGTATCTTCTCAGTGGTGGCTCGGAGCTGCTGCGCCCAGCAGGGGTGGGGGCTCCCAAACCCCTGGGGTGAGGCACGCCTCTCCTCCCCCGAAGGCCCTCCCCTCAGACCCAGCAGAGCGAGCTTGGCCCGTCCTGGGTCCCCATCAGACAGGAGCAGGCGAACGTCAGGGCCTGACACCCCAGGTCCTCCCGACACACGGCTGCTTCACCTCCACTCTGCCTCAGACCCGGCGCCCGGCTCAGCCAGGCAGGTGCACTGGCTGCCCCCAAGCACACAGAGGCAGCTTGGTGCCAGGATGCCTGCCCCCGGCCGGGGACGCCTGTGACCAGCTCTGACACGTGGCCTGGCCGCTCTCTTCAACAGAGGGTTGGAGCCAAGTGTAAATGCTCAGGAACCAAGAAGAGCCAGAAGGGGTCACAGACAGTCTATGTGGAGAGCCACGGGAAGGGCCCCCAAACACCCATGCTGATCACACGAGGGGAACCTGAAGTTGCTACTGTCCGTGTATTTAGAGATCTCTGTGTGAGGACGGCTGATGGCGGCGAGCCAGGCCCGGCCTCCTGCTCCTCCCCACCTGAGCGGGAAGAGCGCAGAGCAGCCAGCCGGCTCCCCACGTGGCCGCCGGCCGCCGACTTCCAGCTGGACCTTGAGGAGAAAAAGGGGATACCAACCGCGGTCCAGACCGTCGGGCGCTCCTCCTGGAGGGAAGGTGACTGACTGGAGGCAGGAGGCATGCGCAGAGAGAGGCGGGGGGCAGTGCTAGACGCAGAAGGACCTGAAGCTCTGGAGCCGGGCAGGGGTGAGGCCTGGGTTCCGCCCACCCCGAGCCCCACATTGACATCTCAGAGCCCTGGGTGAGCCCCTCCCCTCCTGGGGAAAGGGGCTGTGCAGCGTCCCCTTCATGACGCCCAGAGCAGCCGGCCCAGAAAAGCACCTGTTTCTTTGGCGGGGGGTGGGGGGGGGACCTGCATCTACACCCTGTGACGCCCACCATGACGGTCACAGGCAGCTAGAAATGACGCGGCCAGAACATGGAGATGTGCGGCCGTCCCTGGACCCATCCCGCTCCCCGGCCTTGGTCAGCTGTCTGCGAGGAGGACGAAATGAGGAGGCGGGCTCGGGCCGGTGGCTGAGAGCGGGAGCTCTGTGCCCTTGTCTGTGGAATCGGGCGGTGGGCGTGGGGGTGAGGGTCCCCGTCTGGAGAAGCCCACCAGCACGGCTGCAGAAGGGGCCTGGCCCCGGCCCCTCCTCCTCCTGAGTCCTGCGCCCACCCACCAGCATCTGCCGGGCTCAGGTGCCCCGGGCACTGCCCTCCCAAGGGGGCACCCGCTTCAGGTCCTTCTGCGTGCCAGAGGCTCTGTCCTGAGGACAGCCCCAAGGCGGCGCGGGGAGGAGAGTCGGCAGGAGGGAGCGGGAGAGGGTGCCTGGGTGTCTGCACAGACAGGAAGCCGACGACGAGGCAAGGCGAGCACAGACTCTGTGTCTAGAAAGAGCGTCGGTGCCAGGGCTCGAGGACACGGGGCGTGAGCTGTTAGCTGAGCACGCAGCACCCTGGGGTTTGGATCACGGTCCCCAGGGTGGACCGCCGGGAGGCCCCGCTCTGAGTCCCGGGGGAGAGCGGCCCTGGTCCCCTAGGGAGCCGACCGAGGGCAGAGGGTCAGGCCCGCGCCGTGGACCCGAGAGCTGCTTCTGAGAGACGACCCCGTCCTTCCAGGGCAGCCGGGCAGACCCTGGTGGAGGAGGGGGCGCAGGAAGCGAGGGGCTCTGGTGGCACCTGCAGTGTGGCCGTGTCTGGAATTTGGTCCTTGAGCTCATCGGGAAGGGGCACAAAACTCTGCACTGGGCCCCAGAAACGGGCCCGAGTCAAAGGCCCAGAACGTTCTGGGAAAACGGCCCTGGTGGAAGCAGTCACAGCCCCAGGGGATCGGGTGCGATGGGCCTCAGTCTCGCGACCCCTGGAGACCCACCAAGTCCAGGTCTTTCGAGGGATGCCAGCTGCCTGCACCTCTGAATAGATCATTTAAAACTGGATCCCCAGAAGCTAGCATGGGGACCAGCACAGCCGTGTGGGACACAACGGAGGAGCCTGTGGCCCCTCGGCCCTGGCCGCAGCAAGGGCGGGGAACGGGGCACGAGTCCTGGAGGGGCTGGATGGCTTAACGGGCCAGGGCCCACGCCATCCGAGCTGCCCACTAGGGCTGAGCTAAATAAACCCTCCACTCCTGGGGTCTGTGATCTCGGTTCCCGGCAGCACCTGGCCGGGGGCTCTGAAAGCCAGCCTCACGCCCTCCACCTGATCAGACAGCTGTCCGGCTGCCCTCGGCTAGAGTGGACCCCCGTCGGCGCAGCAGGAGGGGCCAGCCTGAGCCTGGCGGTCACGGCGGTGGAGCGGTTTGGCCAAAGGGCGAGAGCAGGTGCGGCGCTGGGGGTCCGTCCATGCAGAGCCGAGCCAGGCGGAGCCGCGAGCAGGCAGCCCCGGGGCCACTTACCAGCGACCCCCGCTTGTACTGACTGTACCAGGTGGCGGGCTGCTCTTTGGGCCAGCGGGCCATCTTACTCTGCAAGATACGAAACGGGCGGGTCTAAACCACACCGCAGCTGGGCGGGGGCCGTCTTACCAGTTTGCCACGCTTGAACTCACTGAACCAGGAACCCGGGTTTTCTTTGGGCCAAGAAGTGATTCTGGCCTAAACATCGAGGCGGGAGGCGGGAGGGAGAGAAACAGAGAGAACAAGAGCGTTACTTCTGCCTCCTCGAGAGACGCAGGTGCACAGTCTCCCCGCCGAGCGGAGCAGCTGTGGTGGCCGGCCGGCCCTTCGGGCACCCCATCTCCCCTGGAGCTGGCGCTCGTCCCGGGCCGGGCCTGTGACCACTGGCCCTGGCGCTTTCCAGGCGTCAGCATCTGCTCCATGGGCAGGATCAGAGTTTGCATCGCTTCGGTGTGTCCAGCACCGAGCACAGAGCCTTGCGCTCGGTGACCGCAGAGACACGCTCCTGGAGCGGATGAATGAAGGGCGGGCGCACAGCTGCCCCCGCATCTCACCCGGGCGGGGACAGGAAAGACAATAGGGCCAGTTACTGCTGACGCACTGAGGGCGCCCGAGGGCGTCCTCTCGTCTGCCCCCCGATCTAGGGGCAACCCAGGAGCGTGGCTTCGTCTCCAAGGCCTCTCCCTGGGAACAGAGCGCGCAGGAGGCCCTCCTAGGGCCAGGGGTGAGGTGGACACGTGCTTCCTGCCTGTGATGTGTGCACTGGTGGCGCGTGTGGTGTGTGTGCCGAGTGGGCGGTGGGGCATCCTCTCCAGGGAGATTGCCCGTGAGTCCAGCCTGTTCCCAGCCGCCCCTCTGGTTCTCTGCCTGTGCCGTGGGTCCTGGGCCCCATCCCCGGCCCCTCTCCTGAACTGGGCTCGTGGAGGGGGGCCGGAGCAGTCGCCCCGGGGAGGGCCAGCTCGTCCAGCCCGCCTTCCGTCCTGCGGGCCCTGCCCCGGGTTCCGAACCTCCGCTCTTGGTGCTGTGCTCGGCCAGCACGAGGACCGCATCCTCGCGGAGCAGGCTGCGGGCAGGGGCGCCCTCACTCAGACCTCTCCCACTGCCGTGGGGTCCCTGCAGCCCGGGCGGCTGGGCACGTCTCCACCCGCCCAAGGCTCCCAGCCCGTGGGCCCGTGGAGGTCAGCACACGAGCAGAGGAAGAGCAAGGAGCCGCGGGGCTCACTCAGCGCCCAAAGCCCACCATCCGCCCGGTTCCACCACCCGGGAAGGCTCCTGGGGGTTCTCCCGGCTCCCGGCAGTGAGGCTGTCTGCAGAGGACAGAGAGCAACACAAGGACATGGAACAGCTTTTTTCTACCCGCATTTCCCCCGGGGCCTCCGTCAGAGGCAGGGCTGCGGGCTGGGTTTCCTTGTGACCCACAGGGATCTTGCTGTCAGGAGTGCATTTCCCCAGGACTTAGAATCCCAGGTCAGGGGAGAGTGAGCATGAGCCAGGGTCCCTGCAGCGCCCCGGCCCGCGCAGGGCCTGCTCCTGCGACCCCCTGGGTGCTGGCGCTCCCCGTGGGGTGGGTGACCCTCGGGGAATGGCACCGCGGCGGCTCCCCTCGAGGGAAGTGGCTCTGGGCGTCAAGGCCGCTGGAGAGTCGAGGGCAAGCGTGCCCAACTCCTGCCGGGCGTGACCCTGGACCCGCGCGGCTCCAGGAACCCGCCGCCTTCGGGTTGAGGTAGGGACGGGGAGCTGTCGGGGCATGACGTCACGTCCAGGACGTGCAGAGGGCACCACGGCCCAAGACTGCACCATCTTCCCAGCTAGAGATCTCGCCCCCCTTCCTCGGCTGTCCTGGGCCAAAGAGAGCCTGGCTCCCAATGTGTGCTTGGGAAGGCGACACGTGCCAGCCACACATGCTTGTCCTTGCACACCATCCACACGCCACCCATGTACCATCCACACGCCTCCCACACGGCACCCACGTGCCACCCACATACCACCCACATGTCATCCATGTGCCATCCACACGCCTCCCACACGCCACCCACATGCCATCCACACACCAGCCACATGCCATCCACACACCAGCCACACGCCATTCACATGCCACCCACATACCACCCACGTGCCATCCACACACCACCCATGTGTCACCCACACACCACCCACATGCCATCCACACACCACTCACAAGCCACCCACACACCACCCACATGCCACCCACATGCCATCCACACACCACTCACAAGCCACCCACACACCATCCACACGCCACCCATGCACCATCCACACGCCTCCCACACGCCACCCACAGGGCACCCACGTGCCACCCACATACCACCCACATGTCATCCATGTGCCATCCACACGCCTCCCACACGCCAAGCACATGCCATCCACACACCAGCCACACACCATCCACATGCCATCCACACACCAGCCACACGCCATTCACATGCCACCCACATACCACCCACGTGCCATCCACACACCACCCATGTGTCACCCACACACCACCCACATGCCATCCACACACCACTCACAAGCCACCCACACACCACCCACATGCCACCCACATGCCATCCACACGCCACTCACAAGCCACCCACACACCATCCACACGCCACCCATGTACCATCCACACGCCTCCCACACGCCACCCACAGGGCACCCACGTGCCACCCACATACCACCCACATGTCATCCATGTGCCATCCACACGCCTCCCACACGCCACCCACATGCCATCCACACACCAGCCACACACCATCCACA
>SJYX01001743.1:523270-542139 GCA_006410675.1 Oreotragus oreotragus
CTCAGGTCAGGTGCCAGCCAAGGTGGGCAGGGCTCAGGGGCACAGGTGAGCCATCACACCTGGCTTGGGGAGCGGGGGCTCACAGGCTGCAATGGCCTCATGGCCTTGCTGTGGGGACGGGAAAGGCGGGCCTGCCAGGCCTCAACCCCCCATGCACACCCTCCCATTCCCCGGCCAAAGAATCCACTGCCAGAACCTCCCAGGTGGAGGGCAGGCTAGCCTCGCAGGCTGTTTTCCTGGCTCTGGTTTCCCGGGGGCTGCTTCCCAGGGAAGGCCGAGGTCAGGCACACATATACGGGGTCAAGGGGGAGCCAGGATGCAGCTGAGCGTCGCTGATGACCTCTGGACGCTCAGCTGGGACAGAGGGCCTTTCCAAGTGTGTGTGGGGGGTGATGACCCTCACTGTGGTCACCAGCAGTGAAGGCTGAGGGCTGCTCAGGGCCTGGGCCGGGCTCCAGTTCTGTCCCTGGACCCTGTGCACCTGGGCGAGCTCGGCCCCACGGCTGCTCCCGCCCTGACCCCGTCGCTGGGGACGTCCTTCCGGCTTGAATGAGCCTCGAGCCTTCGGACACAGCCTGTTCCATGTACCTGTTCTCCCTTAGGGCCCGAGGAGCCCTGGGGGCCGGGGACTCCACGTTCACCCTTTTCTCCCTGTTCGCCTGGAGGTCCGATGAGGCCAATCAAGCCTGGGTGACCCTGCGGGAACGAAAGGGGCATTTGCAGTGGCAACGCCTCACGTCCGGCCATGTGGGCCTGCCCGAAGCCCCTGCAGTGGAAACGTGCCCCGGGTGGGCCCCGACAGTGGGCAGCGGCTGGGTCTCCAAGCCACACCCCACCCTGAGCAGGTGACGCAGGCGGGGACGAGCCAGACCTCGTCGGGTCTGAGGCACAGGCTCTCAGAGGGGCCGCACTTCAACCGCACAGGCGCCTGCAGGCCACTCACCTTTTCTCCCTTAGGTCCAGAGTCTCCTTTGAGGCCGGGGAGTCCTGGGGGGCCCTGCGGGGAAGGCGAGGGGCTCAGAGTTCTCGTCCCCAACCTCGCCCTCTGCCACCTCCACCAGGGGCCCCTGGGGCACGTCCTGACTCACCATGGGTCCTGGGGGGCCATCGGGGCCCGGGGCGCCAGGGAGACCTTGTTCACCCTGAAACACAGTCGACCCTGCCCGTGAGCCCTGCCCTCAGCAGCCGTTGCCCCACCCCCTGGCCCCCCACCCTGGGGCCACTCACCACTGGGCCAGGGATCCCTCGAAGGCCGTCGGGCCCTGGCTTCCCGGGGGCCCCCTGGGGGCCGATGGGGCCAGTCTTCCCAGGAGGGCCTTCCAAGCCGGCTTCTCCCTGCAAGGAGGACAGAGTGGGGTCCTGATGCTTGAGGCTGCAGTCACCCTTGCCCGGAACCTCTGCCCAGAAGCCCCGAGGAGCCTTGGCGAGAACCCCAAGTGCCCCGATACCCAGAGGCTGCCCCCAACTTTCCTGCCTATAGAGGCCACCCAGCCTCATCCTCCACCCACTGAAGACCTCAGTCAACCAGGCTCCAGCCACCCAGCCACCACAGCGGTTATGGCCAGCTCGGAGCTCAGGGTGGACATGGCCGCGTGTCCCGAGCAGGCGTGGGCTGGACCAGCTCCATCATCAGTCGACACCAGGGCCCCTCCATTCCAGGAAGAGGCATCCAGGCCCCACCCAGAACTCCTGGGGAGAGTGGCCTCACCTCACCACAGGGCGCCCCACCCTCTGCTCTGCCCCGCGGTGCGTGCTGTCGCTGTCTCTGCTTTGCAGGAGAGGCAGCCAGGCATGGCCAGGTCGACGCCAGGCCCTGAGGCACATGGCACAGGCCTCCCCTCCCCCAGGCTGGTGGGGCACATGAACAGCAGTGTGTGGTCAGGGACCCCCGGCCGGAGGCACAGCCCGCCTCCCCCTGCAGAGGATGGGCTCTCCCGCCCAGGTCTGCGTGGAGCCGGCCCCGCTGAACCCCGCCAACCCCTCTCCATGTGTTCAGCGTCCAGTCCCTCTCCATCCCCCGACCCCAAGCGGCCGCCATGCCCTCGGCACGCCCTGGAAGGCCTACGTACGGCCACAGCCACGGCCGGGCTGGAAAGCACCCACCTTGGCTCCTTTCTCCCCCTGCCTGCCTTCGGGGCCTGCGGGGCCGGGCGGACCCTGGAGGGAGCAAGAGGGCAAGGCGTGATGAGTGGGCTCCCAGAAACCGAGAGGGCAGCTGAGCGCGGTGGGGCACAGGCCTGGCAGGGCGTGGGGCTGCTCCCAGGCCTTCAGAACAAGGCCCGGGGCCTCTGGTCCCAGAAAGGGCCAGCAGGCTTGGCTGAGGAGTGGGCACTCCGGCGGTCTCCCCTCCCACACGCTCAGAGCGGCCGCGGTCATTGCAGCCCCAGCAATGGATGGTTCCATTTGCTGGATGATTCAGTTTGCTTGCTCTGACTTTTCCAAAGGTCTGACCAGGGGGAAAAGGGCTTTTTCAGCTTCGTGGGTGTGTTTACTCTCCCACGACAGCCGTCACTGAAGGTCTGCGCAGTCAGCTCATCCTGAAAGGAGCG
This sequence comes from Oreotragus oreotragus, assembly GCA_006410675.1. NCBI lineage: Eukaryota > Metazoa > Chordata > Mammalia > Artiodactyla > Bovidae > Oreotragus > Oreotragus oreotragus. Next base: position 525,820 of record SJYX01001743.1, read on the forward strand.
GCGCATCGACCCGGCGGCTCTGAGATCAGATGCCGTGGCAGCTCGCTGAGCAGGAAGCGAGCTTCAAAGAGCAGCCCGTTCCCCCTCCCTGGGGCTACCCAGGGCCCCAGGGTCTGTGCAGCACAGGGGAGGGGCAGGCTTTGTGCAGGGGCGCCCGGCAGCATCACGTACCCTTTTTCCTGGAGGCCCAGATGGGCCTGGTTCACCCGTAGGGCCTGGTGATCCCTGGGGTGGGAGAAAGCAGAGCGTTTAAGAGTCAAGGATGTTAGCTAAGACCCGGCGGGGCTGAGTGGATCCAAGGCTAAGAACACACAGAGCTTTCAGTCCGTCCTCGGCCAGCCCCGAAACTGCCCGTCTCGTCTTCTGCAGAATCAGCCCTGAGCGGGGCTGGTCCCGGACTGCCCTGCCCTGCCCTCAGGCATCAGCAGTGTGGGGGCCACCCCGCCTGCGGCTCCACCGCATCTGGGGAAGGTTCCCAGCAAGCTGGCCGGCACCCTTTCTGCGGAGGTGGACCATGGGTCACCGGCTAGGAAGTGGTAGAAAGGCAGACATCTCTTCAGGGCCCTAAGCCGGTGGCCCTAAGCAGGCTCCAAACAACATTTTGGAAACCCGACGAGATGAGAGGCACGTCCAGTGTGAGCTCAGCTCCAGAGGCTCACGTGGGAAGAGCCTTTTGAGGAGCATGTCCAACCCCACCCAGCAGAAACAGGGATCCTGATGATGCTGGGGGGGGCTCCTGGGGGGTGTCGTGGACACCGGCTTCGTGTGCAGAGCCACCGTCGGGCCTGAGGGTGCATTTCCCCTTCTGGGAGGAGGGTCCCCAGCTCGCAAGGGTCCTGGGTCACTACTCTAAGGCAACTGGGTGAGATTAACAGAGCAAGTCGCAAGGCCTGACGCCTCCCTGAGAAGCTGCGTCGGGCCCCAGAGGCCCCGGGGACTCACCGTTTGCCCGGGCTCACCGTCGTCCCCTTTGTCGCCAGGAGGACCGTCCTGACCCTGTGGGACCAAAAGCAGGTTCCTTCTGTGCCCTGGGCACACCCACGTTCAGGCACCAGGACCCAGTGGTCCCCGGTCCTGACCCCCAAACCCAGCTCCAACCAGGGGTGCCCACCCAGGGTGCTCGGAGGGGAAATGCCTTTCCTCGCGTGCTTGTCAGAATTGGGTTGAGCACCATGCCCCGAGCAGAGGCAGAATAGAAGCAACCGGAAGGGAAAAGACGAGCGTGGAGACGGGTCATGGGCCGTGGGGACCCCCATCTCTGCACCCTCGGGCACCTACCGCGGGGCCAGGTTCTCCGGGGGGACCAGGATCTCCGGGAAATCCGACGGGGCCCTGAAATGGAGCGAGAGAAGTGTCAGCCACCCTCCCAGAGCACGCCGGACTCACGGGGCTGCATCCACACGGCCGGCCCACACCTCCCACCAGCTTGGCACCTCGGGGCCCCCCAGAGTAGGGGGCTCCCCCCCAGAGCATCATTCCCTGTACAGCAGGCCAGGCAGGGCCGCTGCTCGCCTTCCAGAGGCCTTGGAGGGCAGCCTCCTGCCCACATGTCTGCTCCTGGGGCCGTGGCTGACCCTGATCCTGGACCCTGAACTCTCGGATTCGATGCTCTGCAGACCCTCCTGACGCAAAGCGAGGCAGACCACGGTGGGGCGGGGCGGGGTCGGGGCGGAGGGCGGGGTGGGGCACGCACAGAGCCCGTTCTGTCCGGGAAGCTGCCGAGTCCACGCACATGGCCTCAGAGCTGTGCCCCCTCCTGGCCCATCTCTCCTCCTCCCTTCTCCATTGTTCCAGTTCAGGACCCAAGGGTCACCCCAGACCCGTGGGGTCAGGCAGTTTCCGCGCCCCCCAGGCCCGGGAGTGAGAGAACACTGCTGAGAGCCCAGCATCCCCCGGTACTCACGGGGCTGCCTTTGGGACCATCATCTCCGGGAGGGCCCTTGGGCCCTGGGGGTCCGGCGGCACCGGAGGGTCCCGACTCGCCCTTCTCCCCCCTTTCGCCTTTGGGTCCCTGTGGGGAGAGGCAGGGAGCATGTTCCCAGAGCCAGCCTGCAGCCCGCCCCACGCTGGCATCACGTGGAGCAGAAGCACCTGACCCAGGCCAGGCCACAAGCCCCTGGGGGGTCAGCTGCCTCCAGAGCCCCCGCGCCTGGCAAGTCCCCACGAGTCCGGCTCTGCAGGCACTGCGAGGGGTTTTGGGACCCCACTGGTGTCCCGGGGCCTCTGAGGCTGAGGCTCAGCTTCTAGGTGACTAGGGCAGGGCTGCCTCCTGATGAGGCAGCAGGCGGCATGGACCCCCGAGGCTACAGGGACCCAGGCCACCCCCTGCACTGGGGCCCTCAGGTGGAGGGAGCCCAGCACACCTCCACCCACCAGCCGCTCCCTGGGCCAGAGAGCAGCCCCCGGTGGGCCTCGGGAGACCACGCATCTGACCTGCGAAGGAATGTCCCAGGTCTGGGCTCACAGGTGACAACAGTGGGCCCCATGCTTGTGGAAGCCCATGACGGAGCCCGGAACACCATGGACGGAGGGGCAGCTCACGCCCGCGTGTCCTGGGCGTTCATCACTAACATCAATGCACACACATGCACACACACACACACATGCACACTCACACACAGGCACTCTCTCACACACGTACACATGCATGCTCACACATGCACACTCTCACACACATGCACACTAACACACGTGCACACACATGCATGCACATGCACACTCACACACACATGCACACTCACACAGGCACTCTCTCACACACGTACACATGCATGCTCACACACATGCACACTCACACATGCACACCCACACACACATGCACGCTCACACACATGCACACACACACACACTCACACACAGGCACTCTCTCACACACATGTACACATGCATGCTCACACATGCACTCACACACATGCACTCACACACATGTACACATGCACACTCACACACACATGCACACTCACACACATGCACACTCACACATGCACACACACGCACACTCACACACAGGCACTCTCTCACACACATGTACACATGCATGCTCACACATGCACTCACACACATGCACTCACACACATGTACACATGCACACTCACACACACATGCACACTCACACACATGCACACTCACACATGCACACACACGCGCACTCACACACAGGCACTCTCTCACACACATGTACACATGCATGCTCACACATGCACTCACACACATGCACTCACACACATGTACACATGCACACTCACACACATGCAGACTCACACATGCACACTCACACATGCACACACACGCACACTCACACACAGGCACTCACACACACACATTTACACATGCATGCTCACACATGCACTCACACACATGTACACATGCACACTCACACACACATGCACACACACGCTCACACACACGCACACTCACACAGACACGTACACATGCATGCTCACACACACACACACAGGCACTCTCTCACACACACAGACACTCACTCTCCACCACACTCCCTCTTTTTTCCAGCAGTCTCATGATGGAGGCACAGGGGGAGACACGACTCCCATTTCATGGATGGGAAAACTGAGGTAGAGTGGGACCCTCCCACCCGGCAGCTGTCCACGCCACCCCCCACCCCTCCCCAGAGCCCACTCACTCACCGGGGGGCCCCCTTCACCGGGAAGGCCAGGCTCTCCAGCTTCGCCAGGCTCACCCTAAGGAAGAAACGCAAAGTGATTACAGCAGTGATGGGAGCAGAGGTCCAGCGCCAGGCATCCATCAAATCGTCCCTGGCACGGGCTGGGGTGGGGTGCAGGGACGGGGGTGAGACAGCGGTCGCTGTCCTCTCGGGGGCTCCCGGGACTGGAGGAGACACAGGTGAGGAGTCTAGGGACACAGTGGTGATAGAGGCGTGCACCAGCATGTGACACGTGTGGAGGGGCGTGGGCTGTCAGGGATGGCTCCCCCAGGAAGGGATGCTCCCAGGCGTTCCGGAAGATGACCAGGAGAGGCCAGGTGTGGGCGGACAGCGGGCGGAGGCGGATGGAGAACAGCCCGGCGCCCTGGCTCTGCTGGCTTAAGGGCAGAGCTGGTGGGGGGGTGTCACGGGTTGGGGGGGGCACACCATGGTGGGTGCGGGGAGGACACAGCCTCCCAGCAGAGGCTGCTCACAGTCACGGGTGGGCTCAGCAGGCATGCTCCCCTGAGACCCTCCTATCATAAAAAGGGACACTGGTTTCAACTGAATGGCCAGACTTCAGCAGAAAGTTCTGGAAGCTGTGCAGGGAATGCAAACGGAAGGGCACGCGTCCACCTCCTCCCTTTCATCCCAAGAAGCTGGGATCGGTGGTCTGAGATGGTGTGAACTCCTGGGCCCAGGTGGAGTCAGACTCTGGCGCCGTCTTGCCTGCCGCACCCCCACGTGTAAGATATATACACACGTGTGTGCACGCACATACACCCAATGGGCTCAGGCATCGTCTCCAGGGCCCGCCACACACACACACCCACACCCACGTGTAAAATGTACACATGTGTGCACACACACACCCCCAATGTGCTCAGGCATCATCTCCAGGGCCTGCCACACGCACACGTGTAAGGTATGTACATGTGTGTGCATGCACATACACCCAATGTGCTCAGACATCTCCAGGGCCCAGGCCCTGGCATGAACCAGATCAGATGACAAGCCGGGGCTGTGAGATGACAGGACTTGAGGGAAATGGGAGCTGAGAAGGGAGCAACTCCACACGTCAAGGACAGACAACCACGGCTGTCGGAGCCGAACTCGGAGCGGGGGCGGTGGCCTTTGCCGGGGGTTGTTGTGTGAAATCCTGCACAGGTTGCCCCGGGCGGGGGGCGGGGCTCCCAGGCCCACAGCCCGGTCTTCCAGGTTTCGAGATGCGTGTGGCAGAACAGCCCAGTAGTGCATCTGCGTGTCTCCACGTGCACATGCACACACACGCACGCTCACACGCCAGGACAGTCATGGGGCATGCATCACCTTCTCTCCCACGGCTCCGGGGTTGCCTATTCCGCCGGGGGGTCCTTGTGGCCCGTCCGCACCCGGAGCTCCGGAGGGTCCTCGGGGGCCAGGGGGACCTGGCGGGCCCTGGAGAAGGGGAGCCGTTGAGCCCAGAGCAAAGGCAGGCCTCCCCCCAAACGCCAGCTCTGCCACGGCCCGCGCCCCACGAGCAGCCCCACTCACCATCTGACCCACGTCACCCGTCTCGCCCTTCTCTCCAGGAGGTCCCGGCAGACCCTGAGAACAGGAGGTCGTCAGACACTCGGCTGGTGGGCACAGCTCCAGCGGCCCCCCAACCTCCTCTGCCTCCCAGCTGAGTGCCCCAAAAGCCTCGGGGATGCGCATCTCAGCTACGCATGAGGATGGCTCCGAGATCCTGTCTCAGAACTAGCCCGAGGAGAGAATCGGAGAAGTGGGCAAGGATTTACGGACAAGGTGCTTATTGCGAATGTCCCATAAAACAATAAAGGCTAATGAGCCACCAGCAGGGAGCTGCCGGAATCAATTATGTCACCACCATATGCTGGGACACAGGCAGTGACTAAGAGTCACGCTTTTGGAAATAAATAAAAGGTGACATGTTCAAAGAACATTTAATGGCATCTGGCGTGACTTGTACTCTAACAGGAAGCGGGAAAGCCTGGTCCAAATGCTCTACACATGCAGCATGACGCAGACTTTGTGAAAAGCAAACTGAAGGATGCATGTGCTTGTGTGTGGGTGGGTGTTTTGCGCATGGGCGTTTAGAAGCTGTGCATGCCCATGCACTCGGAAGCCAGTCTGGTTTCATTTTCTGATAATCTATCAATAGTTTCCAGCATTTTCTACAATGAGCAGGAAAACAAATGTCATGGACTACGAGAAGCGAAGCTGGGAGTGTCTGGATTTCTGCGAATCCAAAGCTCTTCAGGTGTGTGGAGGAGGCCCTGTGGCTCTCCTCAGTAGCCCCATTTTTAAAAATCTGTATTGGACTATAGTTGCTTTGCAATGGCATGTTGGAGTCGACTGTACACAAAGTGAGTCAGCTCTTTGCACACACAGCCCCTCTTGCTTTGCCTTACTTCCCCTTTAGGTCACAGAGCTTCAAGCAGGGTTCCCTGAGCTGTGCACTAGGCTCTCGTCAGTTGCCTGTCTTACACACAGCGTGGATGGGGTGATACGTCAAGGAGGGAGGGCAGGAGGGGAGGGCAGGGCTGTGAGGGCTGGGGGGCACAGCACAGATGGATTAGGGCACGTGGACAGTCCTCTGTAGGCGTTTTGGGGACAGTGAGGATAGTGGCTGGTCCCTCCTGGCCCTCGCCGTCTGCGTGAGCAGGGCCAGCCTGGCCCAGACATAAGGACCTGGGGTCCCAGCTTCCAGGCACCAGCCTGGGCCTCCCCTTGCAGCTGGGAGACCCAGGACACATTCCCGAGCCTTGAATTGCTTCTCGCCCAAACCAGTCAGCCTTTGAGCCCCACCTGGGCCTGGGTCCACGTGACCCAAGGTGGCCCTAGCTTCTCTGCCACTGGCCCCTGTGGCAGGCTGTCGGGAGGGGCTGGGGGCTCCATGTCAGGGCCTCTGGGGCCCACAGGACCCCCAGCCTCCGTGTGGGTGAGCGCCTCCCCACCTGTCTCCCTGTGAAGCAGGTGCAAGCTCAGACTCCTGGGAGGGGCCATGGGCGGAGGAGGAGGGCCTAAGGGAGGCAGGACTGTGGGGGTGCGGGTCACAGCCGGGGGCCTGGGGGGAAGGGGCCGCCCCCTGCTGACGCCCTGCCCCTCTCCACAGGGCCCCCCTGGTCCAAAAGGTGCTAAGGGCTCCTCGGTAAGTGGCATCACCCTGACCAGCCCCTGGGCCCGGGGTTGGAGGGGGTATAGTTGTGGGCTGAGAACCTCCCGGGGTCCCCCATCCCCCTTGCCTCTCTGGGGCTGGTGGTTGACGCCCCTCCTGTGTGTGTGTGTGTGTGTGTGCACACCCACCTACCTCTGTGTGAACAGGTGTGTATGCACGCATATGCATGTCTGTGTGTGCACACATGCATGTGTTGGGCAGGGGTCAGGCAGCACCAGGCAAGCCCCTGCGAGGTCGTGTGGAATGTTCCAGAGACATAGGAAAGGGAAAAAGACCATGCTGAGATGGACAGGCGCCTGCAGCTGCGGCCCTGGCTGTGGGCCCTGCCCCGCCCCACCCACCGCTGCCCTCTTCCACACCCAGGGGCCCCCGGGCGAGGTCATCCAGCCCCTGCCGATCCAGGCATCCAGGACCCGGCGGAACATCGACGCCAGCCAGCTGATGGACGACGCGGAGGGCGAGCAGTACATGGACTATGCGGACGGCATGGAGGAGATCTTCGGCTCACTCAACTCCCTGAAGCTGGAGATCGAGCAGATGAAGCGGCCGCTGGGCACGCCACAGAACCCCGCGCGCACCTGCAAAGACCTCCAGCTCTGCCACCCCGGCTTCCCTGACGGTAGGGCGGCCGCGAGCCTGGGGACGCACGGAGCGGGCGGCAGCAGGGACCCATGCCTGGGTGGGCACGCACCTCACTCAGGTCCCTTCCGTGGGGGGATGGCGGTGCAGGGCCCTCCGCCCCATCACCTGGCGAGGCGTCACCGGAGAACGGGAAGCCGTCCTGGGAGCCAGGAAAGAGGCCGAGGCGTGGGGTTGCACGGAGCGGAGTCTAGCCTAAGCTCGGTCGTTGTCGGGCAGGCCACGTGCTCTGCCTGGAGCCGGCGCTCCGCGTCTGTAAATGGGGGTAAAGCGCATCCCCGCCAGGACGTGTGCGCGGCCGCGGTGCCCCGGCCGCAGCTGCGTCTGCTCGGGCGTCCTCGGGAAGCACCGCTTAGACTCCAGAATACCGTAAAAACGCGGACCAGTCCCGTGCTGCTGCTGATCCCGCGTGCGTGGACTTCCGGGACCATTCCCGGAGCACCGCTGGGCTCCCAGCCACCCACAGGCGCAGCGGGGAGAGCCACCTTCCTGGGTACCCAGAGCCGAGCCCTGTGGGCCTCATGCTCTGGCTGCGCTCCTGGGGACCAGCCTGTCCCCGTGGCTCCATGCGCCCCGCAGGGACAGTGGGAGGCCCTTAGGGTCGCCCAGTGTGGGCCGTGCTGCGGCGCGAGGCCTGGCCGTGCCCGTGACTGCTGGGCCACCCAGTGGCAGCTGCTTCTGTATCATCAAGGGGGCAGCTCTCACAGTCTGCCTCCCTGACCCCCACCCCGACCTCGACCCCAACCCGACCCTGACCTTGACCCTGTGATCCAGGCGAATACTGGGTGGATCCTAACCAAGGCTGCTCCCGGGACTCCTTCAAAGTCTTCTGCAACTTCACAGCCGGGGGGTCAACGTGCGTCTTCCCCGACAAGAAGTCCGAGGGGGTGAGTACCCGCCCCCAGCACCTCCTTGCCTGGGGGGGCTGGCCCGGGGATCCTGCTGTGCCACGTGTGCAGTTTCAGGACGAAATCCAGAAGCTGAAACCAGGAAATGAAAACCAGTTCCAAAATTAAGGTTTCTCCTCCAGAAATAGACTTGAATTTCCTTTGAGGAGAAACTGCTAGTGATGGGACGGGCTTGGTGCGGTCTCGTGTGTGGAAGGTTGAGGAGGGCCTGGCTCATGGGTACCTTCCCCCGACTACCCCCGGAGCTAGGATTTCCACCACTGGTTGGTCAGACCCTTCCCAAAATGACCCTGTAGTCCTGACCTCAGACCAGCCTGAAGCCCGTGGAAGGACTTTAAGGGCCAAGTAACCCAAATGCACCTTGTAGAAGGTGGCGTTTGCTGAAATTCTTAGTGGCAGCTTCTAGGGTATTTGCTCCTGAGTGCGATGCGTTCCTTTATAGTCTGTTTAGTGAGGTTCTGATCCATGGAGATTTTGTAAGGTGTCCATCTGAGTCGCCCGTGGTCTTTTAGAGGCCTCGCCTCTGTGGTGGCATCTGTATGTGGACAGGTGTAAACCAGTGTGTGTGGATGGTGAGTGCATGGTGTGTGGGTGGCATGTGGATGTCATATGAGTGGCATGTGGGCGGCGTGTGGATGGTACATGGGTGGCGTGGGTGGCATGTGGATGTGGGTGACATGTGGATGGCGTGTGGGTGGCATGTGGGTGACAGGTGGATGGCAGTGGATGGTGTGTGGATGACATGTGGGTGGCACATGGATGACAGGTGGATGGCATGTGAGTGGCACGTGGATGGCAGTGGATGGCGTGTGGGTGACGTGGGTGGCATGTGGATGTGGGTGACGTGGGGGTGGCATGTGGGTGGCACGTGGGTGGCGTGAGCGGCATTTTGGTGGCATGTGAGTGGTGTGTGGGTGGTGTGTGGATGGCGTGTGAGTGGCACGTGGATGGTGTGTGGGTGACGTGGGTGGCAGGTGGATGTGGGTGACGTGTGGGTGGCAAGTGGGTGGCGTGTGGATGGTGTGAGTGGCACGTTGATGGCATGTGGTGGTGTGTGGATGGCGTGTGAGTGGCACATGGGTGGTGTGTGGGAGGCATGTGGATGGCGTGTGGGAGGCGTGTGGATGACACATGGGTGGTGTGTGAATGGCACATAGTTGCCAAGTGGATGGCGTGTGGGTGGTGTGTGGGTGGCTTGTGGGTGGCGTGTGGATGGTGTGTGAGTGGCACATGGGTGCCATGTGGATGGTGTGTGGGTGGCATGTGGGTGGCTTGTAGGTGTTCCATGGGACTCTCCAGGCAAGACGACTGGAGTGGGTACCTGTTCCCTCCTCCAGGGGGTCTTCCCGACCCGGGATCAAACCTGTGGCTCCTGCACGTCCTGCATCGCAGGCGGATTCTTCACCACTGAGCCACCGGGGAAGCCCGGTTACCTTGTAAGGGTGGCTGCACCGAGCCGGGCACGTGGCCCTGAGCCGTGGCTGTGCCGGGGCCCCCTTACCTGCTCGCCTTTGTCCCCCTTGCTCCCCTTCTGTCCCGGCTCCCCAATCTCTCCCTGTGGGAAAACGGGAAAGACCCGTCAGACGGTCCAGTGGCCGCTTGCACGTTCTCTGCTCCCCGTAATTAATTTTTCTTAGAGAGTAAGAACCATCTCCTCTCCAGGGGGACCTCTAACTTTCCTAAGATGAAACATTTCCATATATTAATTTGATTTCCTCTTTAATAAGAGAGCTGGAAGAGATAAGATCTTGATTTTACGCTTTGCAGGACTGTAGTAGATTTGAAAGTGTGGCAAAAAATCATAATGGAAATATTTACTTCGTCAAATCGGATGACAGGACAGTGTAATAAAGACAACTCAATTACTATGCCTCCAGAACTATTAAAACCCCTCACTGCTTCTGCTGTGCCGGGCCAGCTCCCACCCCAAGAGGCCAGGCATCAACACTACAGAGGTGATAAAGTCGGAAATGTTACTGGAGAGTTCTTACAAATGGGAAGCTAAACCAGAGAGCTGAATTCCTCTGATTTCATTAAATGGAAGATACAATGCTACAGTAACAGCATCAGATTATAAAGCATATTCCTAACAAAAGGGGGCCTTGATGATTCAAGTGGAGACATTTAAAAATAGAAACTGAGTAAAACCTCATTAAACTCGGCTCCACAGATTTGGAATCTGAAATGATTTAGAGTACTTCTCCTTGCTCTGGCTGCTACAGCAGATGTCTTTGATGACATCAAAACTACACAAGAAGGAAGCACTGTCTGAGTCCCCTCGAGTGTGTCAGAGATCTCATTCGTTACCGCTGTTTGGGAGCTATTCCAAAATCATCCGCTAACGCCAAGAACACCGGCTGCACAGCATGGGGTCCCTCTGTCACCAGAGCCCTACAGTGCCTGCGTCCCGTGGTTGAAAGGACCCCCGTCAGCTCTGACCTGCAGGCGTGGGCTAGGCAGGCCATGCAGGGCTCCGAGACAGGGCGGGGGCTTCTCCAGATTCTTACCTTGTCTCCGTCTTCTCCAGGGGGGCCCACAGGGCCAGCGGGACCGGGGAGCCCCACGGGGCCCTGGAGACCGTCTCGGCCAGCTGGGCCTTGTGGACCCTTCTCGCCCTAGAGAGGAAAGGGGATCTGTTCAAAGGCAGCTCTGTCGCGGGAGCATCCTGCCAGCAGCTCGTCCCCCGGCCAGTGGCCCACAGGCGGGAAGCTGGCGGTTCCTGGGGAGGGACCGTCCCCCAGGTCCTCATGGATCTGCCCGACGTGCCAGGGGCGGCCCCGAGCGCAGTCCTGTGTCACTGTCCCCCGCGTACCTCCGTGGTTCACCCTCACCCATCCTGGGAAGAGCTACTCTCTCCCTGATGGGGAACGGACGCTCGTTCGTCCAGTGGAGCTGGATCCAAACCAGGGCAACCCGATTTCCGGGCCTGTGTGCATGATCGCCCACAGCGGCCAGGGTGTCTGAGCTCCAGCTCCGGCCAACTTGCTCACTCTCCCGATTTTCTACTAATACCACCCCCATGCCCCCCGAGCAGGAGCACAAACACCTGCACACGCATGCACACACACGCAAACACAGCACATGCAAGCACGCACACACGTAAACACGCATGCACACACAGAGGTGCACACACACATGTACCCACACAAGTGCACGTGCACACGCACACATGCAAGCACACACATGCACACATGCACGCGCGTGCGCACAAAGGTACACATGCACATGCACGCGTACACACACATGCACACACAACACATGCAAGCACACGCACACATAAACACGTGCACACACAGAGGTACACACATGCACTCATGTGGACACATACACACATGTACCCACACGAACACACACATGCACGAGCACACACGCACACACATGAATACACGAGCACACACATACATATGCGTGCACACTCTTGCACACACACACGCACACCCCCCCCCCATCTTCCTTTCCTCACAGCTTTGGTTCACTCTCCTAACCGCCCCTTGGTTATCCTAAACGATCCTCCTGAGCTCTTGCTCTCTTTTGCCAGCCGTGTGCTACCCCATGAGCGGCCGGCACCTTCTCACCCAAACCCGGATCCCCGTCTCCCGACAGAGCCAGGAATGGAAGCAGGAGGGGACGCGGAGAGGAAAGTGAGCGGCCTCACGGTCGCTGGCGGGCCTCGCCGTGTCCGCCCCCCTCCTGCACCCCCTTCCCTGTCCTGCCGCACGTTCCCGCCCTGCTCCTCGACTGAGAGCCCCCGGAAAGGCTCCTCCTCGGTTAAGCCAGAACATGCCCAGGCAGCCCGTGGCTCGGGTGGAATCTTCCTGCCGACACGACACCTGACCTTTCTTGGCCTTTTCTCCTCAGGCGGCTGTGCTGGGACCGTGACGAGCTTTTCATGGACAGTGCCACCCTGGGAGGTTTCTGCTCAAGCCCCGACTCTTGAAACAGCGAGCCCAAGCCATGTCCACCCGGCTCCGTGTGCTGTGTGGACTCCCCCCGCACTAAGCGCCCGAGGAGGGGGGCTCGGGCAGAGCCCAGGGGGATCTGCGTCCTGTGGGCCTCGGGGGACGGCCCGGATGCCTCAGAACTGCCGATGGCACGCTGGACAGATCGGCCAGGCACCACGCATCCAGCGTGGTTCCCGTGTGGACTTCGCGCTGGGAAGGCAACCAGGGCCCTCTTTCTACCCCTGAGCCGTGGGAAACCCATGAGGAAGACCACCCTCTCTGACAGAAATCAATCCTCACAGGTGTCTTGACTCAATGGGACATCATCCAGGTAGCCCGTCCCCCTGGAACTTAGACTTCTGTGACATTCACAATCTGGAAAGGCACTCTGAGCTGGAATCTGTCTCCATGGCTGAGTGAATGTGAGGGCAGGTGGGCGTTTGCAGAATCATGAGGCACACATCAAATGTGGCTGGGGTGAGGGTTCATCTGGGCAGGAAGGGGCATTTGGGGAGACACTGGGGGAGAGAGGCTGGCGGTCAGCTTCCCAGGGCACATCTGACTAGATATGAAGGGTCTCTAACCCCTTTCATGGAAGCCGAGACTCCAGACCAGCCCCCACCTGAGCTCTCACAAAGCCTCCAGGTGGGGGCGGCCACACCTGGGCGAGTCAGGTGTGGAGTGGCAGCTGCCGGGCGTCTGGGAAGAGGCTGCTTATCTTCCCACCAGGTGGCCTGTCCCTTTTCTTTCCCACACCTGCCCCCAGACCAACACAGCAAGCGCCATCCCAAATACCCACCTTTCCGCTACACTGACCAGCCTTGGGCCCAGGCCAGGGTGGGGGCCCCATCCTCTTGGGGCCCCATCCTCTTGGGACCCCCAGAGCCTGGACTGGGCCCAAGGCCATGTTTGGACAGAGTCTCCACGCGCCCCCACCCCCGGCCCTGGCCTGCATGTCCCAGGGCACAGACGCACAGGTCTGACCAGTGAGCCTGGCCCGGATACCCACTGAGCACCCCTCCAGCTCAGACCACTTTGGGGAAGCATCTGACCGCCCTTGGACCTCAACTGTGACAGCCAGGCACACGTCACAAACTTCACCACTCACCCCCCTCCCACAGACCCCAGGGAGACGCCCAGGGAGCACAGCACAGCAGGGACCAAGCTTCTCCGGGGCAATACTTACAGGAGCGCCTTTCTCCCCAGCAGGCCCAGGGGGCCCCTGGGGCCCGGGTCTCCCTGGAATTCCAATGGGCCCGGCAGCACCGGCAGGACCTCTCTCCCCTGGAGATCCCTGGGCGAGGCAAGAAAGTGGTTTATTTCAAAGGATCTCCAACTGCGTGGGTACAACTTCCTGAAGCCCCACTCCACCATACCATGCACCCCCTCACTCTAGATCCCGCCATAGCTCCCCAGGGCCCGAGTGAGCACAGACTATCGGGTATAGTGCTTGAGGCTGTTTCTGAGCCCCTCCCATGATTCCAAGTCCCCACAGAGTGTCTGAGGACACTTCCTCCCTAAGTCCTGGCCCAGAGGGACCCCTTCTGGGACCCTGGCACCTACTTGGCCCTGTGGGCTCCACATGCCCCCGGGGTGCTCACTGGCTGCCCAGCTCCTCCACGCTGTCCGCACTATGGGGGAGGCTCTGGCCCCGGGCCAGGACTGACAGGTGGGGCACCTGGACTAATTCTAGGGGTCAGCACTGAGAACCCCGGTTCCCCGGGAGGCATCCTGTTCCCAACCTTTATCAGAAGGAAGAAGATTTTCACCTCACTTCCACCTGACTTCCCCATCATCATCCCTCTCAAATGGCCCCTAACTCAGGGGGAAGGGGGTGTTGTTTCACAGTCCCCCTCAACCCCAGCCAGGGGCGGGGCCGCTCCTGAAGCCCCAACCTGAGCAGATGAGTGGGGGCTGTGGGATGGGCCCTGTTTTAAGGGGGGAAGTGAAGCAGCTGTCACTTTCCCGTAGAGTCAGAAAGAGCGGGGGTCTGTGGGCACAGCCTCACGTGGCCCCTGAGTCCCCCAGACCATAGCCCGGGGTCTCGAAGGTCTGAATCTTTAGGCCTCGTGTAGCTGAATCTCACGCTTGGGAAAACAGACAGCACAGCTCTGGGGGCCGGGCCTCCTGCCTGTGCTGGGTCACTTTTGCCCTGAGCGGCCTCGGGCGTGTGGACGGCCTGGCTCGAGGCCCTGGAGCTGCATGTGCCCGTGTGGGCTGTGCCGGGCCTGGACCCGCGCTGACACCTCCACGGGCTCGGGGGGCCCACTCGGGCCTCGTCCACACTCCCAGCCCCCCAAGTTCCCTCACACAGCACGGCCCCTCCCCGGGCCTTCCTCACTGGCTGGCAGCTCAGGCACGCTGGCCACACCCATCCCGAGTCCACCTCCTCCACCACAGCCTTCCCAGGACCCCCGGGGGACCGTCGGAGCCGGTGTGCATGCTCCCCAGCCCTCGGGACACCTGCCCTCCTGCAGAGCAGGCTTGGAGGGACAGGGTGGGAGAGGCTCTGTGGTGGGCCAGTACACTCACCGCGGGGCCTGGCGGGCCGGGGGGGCCTTCACTGCCTTTCAGTCCAAGCGCCCCCTGCAAAACAACAAGGTGTGAAAGGGGGCCGCAGGGAGAAGCCTCCCCGGGGGGGACATCCAACCCATCCCCTGGCGGACCCCTCACTCACCACTGGACCAGGAAGTCCTCGGTCTCCAGGGAAGCCTCGCAGCCCGGGGGGACCGTCTTTCCCAGGAAGGCCGGCGGGGCCTGGGTCACCCTGGAATCAGGGCCACAGGTCGGCTTCGGGTGATACCCATGGCCCAGGTGGGCGGGCAGTGGGTGGGGCCTGGTCCTCTAGACCCCCTCAGGACCTGGGCTGGAGGGGCTTCCCAGGGCTCACAGCTTTAAAAGGAACCTCTGGGTCTTGACTTGCTTCACTGGCTGACAGGTCTGGGCGCTGGAGCATGGCCCAAGCTCACGCCTGGGAGCCTGTGTGGCCAGCGGGCCCTGCGTGTGGCGTGGGAAGCGACTCTGTCTGGGACTCCAATCATGATCCGTGGAGTCCTGCTCCCCGCCCCATCCTTCAGGGCCACAGTGGCCCGAGCCGGGGCTGAGGGCCCTCACGCCTGTCCTTCCCGTGAACCTGGGGATCCTCGTAAAACTGGCTCAGGTGAAGAACTCTGTGGCCAAAGCACTGGAAGCTTTGCCCGAAATGGACGCGCCGCTCAAGATATCCGTCTCGAGCCCGAATCACGTTTTCTCTGACCATGCTCCTTCCCTGAAACTCACTAAGGCTGCGGCGTCTTCTAGGATGTTCCCTGCAGTCCCACATGGGAGAGCAGGGGCGTCCTTTCCAAACTCAGCCAGCTCTCTTTATGGCTGAATGGCTGTCTCTACATTATACACACACACTCATACACACGCGCGTATGTACGTACTCCTCATGCCTGCACACGTACACACGCGTGTGTGACCTTTTCACCCTTTGATTGCTTTTCAACTTTGCTTCCCTGTGCGTGGTCACGCAGAGGGCTGGAGAACTTATCTCTCCCGAGTCCCTCACCGAAAAGCTGAAAGCAGAGGGCCGTTCGTTTTTATGCAAAAACACAGGAAGTTACGACCACCAGCTTGGGGCACCCAGTCTGGGGATGGGTTTTTTTTTTTTACTATTTACTCTTCCACTGATGCTTCCGAATTGTGGTGCTGGAGAGGACTCTTGAGAGTCTCTCAGATCAAACGAGTCAATCTTGAAGAAAATCAACCCTGAATATTCATTGGAAGGACTGATGCTGAAGCTAAAACTCCAATACTTTGGCCTGATGCAAAGAACCAACTCACTGGAAAAGACCCTGATGCTGGGAAAGATTGAAGGCACAAGGAGAAGGGGGTGGCAGAGGATGAGATGGTTAGAGAGCATCACCAATTCAGTGGACACGAGTTTGAGAAAATTTCGAGAGGTAGTGGAGGACAGGGAAGCCTGGCGTGCTGCAGTCCCTGGAG
>SJYX01001743.1:558571-574329 GCA_006410675.1 Oreotragus oreotragus
TGGGGGTAGATGGATGGATGGATGGTAGATGGATGGATGGATGGATGGGTGGATGGATGGATGGGTGGATGGAGGTGGGTAGGTGGTATATGGGTGAATAAGTGAATGGTGGATGGATGGATGGACGGTGGGTGGATGGGAGATGGATGAGGGGGTAGAGGGGTGGGTAAATGGATGGATGGATGGTGGATGGGGAATGGGTAGGTGGTATATGGGTGAATAGGTGAATGGCTGTCTCTTATACACATCTACCCACCACCCACCTACTCAGTATTTCCTGAGCATCTCACAGACTCCAACTATAAAAATCAGAACTGAATCTTAACCATGCTGCCCCCTCCTCCCTCTCTCCACACCCTCCTCTCACACACCTATGTCTGCAAAACACCAGTGTTTGAGAAGAAAAGAGCACATGCCACCAAGACCAGCGGCGGCCGGGGGCGGTGGGGGGGGGGGTGTGAATCTCACGTTTGTGATGCTTGTGTTTTGCACCTTGTTGTCATGTTTATCTTCTCACAACACCTCTAAGTAAAGCAGGACAGCTCATAAAGTCAAAACTGAATGCAAATTTATGCACCGACCACGGCATCGCATGGCTCTTTCAGCTGTGGAACTTGGCAAGGTGCACACAGGCAGGTAAGCACTTAGGAGCTTTGACTGAATAAATGTCCAAACACCTGCTATGTGAGCTCCCGGTGACACTGTCTAAAACACTTGCTGAGTCCGTCTCTACTCTCCACCGGACTTAAAATCCTGACCTGAATGTGCACTTAGCCCAGGACAGGTTTACTGATGCTACGTCTGCCAAGGGGCTCAGCTTGGCCAACCCACCCGTGTGCCTGCCTGCTGATACAAAGAGGAGACTGGACTGAGCTTTGTGGCGGGAAAACCAGGGACGCTGGCTTCACAGCTCTCGGCTCAGGAGCGGAGTCAGGAGGCTGCCCAAGCAGCTTCGAGGCTCTCCCTCTGCCTTTACGAAAAGCTGCCTGAACCTGATCTGTACCCCCAACCTCGTCTCTCCCAAACTCCTCCTGTTTCCCTTCACCCCCGCCAAGTGGACACACATTTCAGGAGAGAAAACGTGCCCAGCAGGGTCTCTCCATACAAGTACAGTGGCCGGCACTGCAGTCAGTGGGCATGTCGCTAACAGACATGAAACAAAACTATTTCGTGGCAGATGAGTCCCCATCCCGAGGGGCGGCTGTGGGCTCACCCGCCAAGAGGGGAAGCTTGCCCTTCCCCAGGGAGGACTGCCGTGGACACTGCCATCAGCTGCGTGGGAATACAGCATGGCCCAGCCCGCGGGCCCTGCCTCTGCTAACGAGGGCGTCCGGAGGCTTGAAGCCGGAGGAGGGCAGGACGTAGACACAAACCCGACAGACTCGTGAGTTATCTTTTGCTGTTAATTACATCTCTAGTGCAGGCAGCTGGCATTTTTTGAAGGAAGAGCCATGAATAATAAAAGGTGAGACAGGAAAAATGGTTTAAGTGATTTGCAAAGCCTCAAGGAGCTGCTTCACATAACGTAAAGCATGATTTCCTCTAAGAAAGCTTTCGTCTTCCGTTTACGCTCAGTTACGAGCAAATAACCTCTGAATTTCCAGGGAGAATTAACTCTGCGGGAGGTACACAGCTCTGGGTGTGCAGAAACCGGTACACAAAGTCCCTGAGAGGCCAGAGGGGCTGAGGACTCGGAGGTGCAGCCCAGGATCTGCCTCTCTGAAAGGCTCACCTAATTCTCCCGGGCCCTCCTTCTGACTCAGCCAAGTCACTGCAGAAGGCTGTGAGTGGGGCAGACCCGGGACACGGCCACCGCGACCTTCTGCTTCGTCACAGCAGCTATGCAGGGCGGGACAGGTGGGTGATAGTGTGCAGGCTGGGGAGACGCCAGCGGTCAGACCTCACCAGGTTTTACGTTACCTTTGGCCCCTGTCTTCCTGGGTAGCCTGGCAGTCCTGGGACTCCGAGTTTGCCCTGTGGAGAGAAAGAGGTGCGTCACGAGCCGGCCGGGCCTGCTTGGAACAGAGGGGAAGCCGGCGTGTGTCGGCAGGGGAACTGGAGCAGAGGGCAGACTCCACGGCCTTCAGAGAGAGCCTGCCTGTCCTCCTGGGATGGCATCTCCCCCAGCATCCCTCCCTGGTTTGGAGCAAGGCCCCTCGAGCAGGAATGGACACCCCTGCTGAAGCTGATGGGTGGGGGCTGATGCCCCATGTACGGGAAAAGCGCTCTCTGTCTGTAGGGTTTTGCTCAATCCTTCTGTTGAAGCGTCCCAGCCTTGGGGCTGGTCAGGGCAGGGTGTTTGGGCTACTGGTGAGCCGGTTCCTGTGCAGGGGCTGGGGAAGGGGGTCGGGGAGCGAGATGAGGGGTGCGGCTCCCCTCAGGTTTAAGAGCAGCTGTCAGGAGCCCACGTTCCCAGCCCTGAGCTTAGGGAGTGCCCCCAGGAGCAGGTGCGGTGGCCCAGCAGGCTGGCACTGCGTCAGGATGCACAGGGGCTCTGCCTGCCCGACCCGCCGCCTGGATGCCCCGGGCCTTCGGGAGGGCCCACGTCACGTACCTTCTCCCCAGGGGGTCCCAGAGGACCGGGGTCGCCGTTCGGACCGCCTCGCCCCTTGGGACCTTCGGGACCATCCTCCCCTCGGGGACCAGGTGGGCCAATCTCCCCCTGCAGGTAAGAAGGAGGAGGTGAGGGTGTTACCTACAGACCGCAGTCCATGGGGGTCCCCCCACCGTCTGGGAGCGAGGGGGGTGGCAAGAGTCGCTGGCCTGGCTCAAGCAGAACCAGCCCTGTCCCGGCCCCAGGAGACCTCGCGCCCACTCTCGGGCCCGCGGCCCCGTCTTCCCAGTGGCCTTCGGTCAAGCACCTCCTGGCTGAACTAGGAGCTCTGACCTGCTGTTTCCCCACGGGGCAGGGGGCGGGTGGCGGGGCCAGCCGCCTTCTCCTCCCGAAGCCCCGGGAAGTCCCAGAACGGCCCAGGAGCCCGGCCGGACTGAAGCCTGAGGGTCAGCACCCATGGGAGACGCACAGGCTGTGTCCAGAGACTGAGGGGCAAAATGCCGCCTCATCGACTCCACCAGATACAAGCAGGGAGGCATGAGCCACCAGGAAGGGGGCCTTGGGGGCCGAGCAAGGGTGGCAGCGGGGGCCCGGCCTGGCCACGGAGTGCCCGCCTGGCCTCGCCGTCTGCATGGGCCCTCCTCTGATCCCCAATGTCCAGGAGCAGCTGCGGGACAGCTGTGCAAACCCCCCTTAGAAACGTGCGTTGTGGGAATAAAGCCAGCTAACAGCTCCCTCGTTCCTCAGCTCCAAGCTCTTCAGGACGAGGATGCTCTGTCCCTAAGAAGCGCTTTGCTCACTCAACCCGAGACTTCTTCCCATGTTTACTGAGCCCTCAGGAAATTAGGAAATGCCAAGCGTCGGCAGAAATGCCTCTCCAGGAGAAATTACGATGGAAGAGGCCCCCTCCCGGCCCCCTGTCCATCCTCAGCCAGAGGCGAGCCCAGGGCACGGAGTGTGACTGGGGGATGGCTTGGGAAAATGTGTGCCTCACGTTGCTGGAAAAGAAGATAAAGGGGGCTTTCACCAGCCAGACAGCGAGAGGCCCCTCAGATGTGGGGAAACATCACCATAGAGAAAATTCTAGAAGGGCTGTCTTTGGCAGCAATGTCACTGGGACAGGACTGAGATATGAACACCTCTTTTTTCTTTCCCTCCTTCTGATGGAGGCCCAGATCCCATCTGCCTGTCCAGCGAGGGACAAAGCACCGAGCCACAGGCTCTCTGGTTCTGGCGGGTTCTGGAACGGCACCCGCGGCCCCGATCTGTAGGGGACAATCTGGGTGGCCGGCCGCTGACGGCGTCTGTCCAGGTGTGGATGCAGCTGCTGCCTCGGTGGGCCCTCTGGGGGTGCAGGGATCCGCTCCTTCTGGACTTACTGGGAGTTCTCCAGAGTGTCCCCACAGCCGTAGGCAGCTGGCCCGCCAGCCCAACCCACCCCCCCAGCATCACGGGGGTCACCCTCCCTTCCATGGAGACTCCGCCACTGGTTTCTGCAGGGTGACACACCCCAGCCTGCTCCCCTGGAGCCGAGGCAAAATATTCACTAAAAACCAGCCAGGCTGTTGCAGCCTCGGACAGTCCGGCCTCAGGTCCAGAACACAGGGGCTGCAGTCGGGGGTCTGGAGAGCAACTGAAGAGGCGGCTGGGGGCCCAGACGCCTGAAGGGCTGGTCAGGGAGCCCGGGCCCCGGGTCGGGCGTGGCCCTGCTGGGCCCCCCGCAGCCTCTGGCAGGACGCGACCCTCCCTGGTGAGCTGGGCCACACTTCCCGGTCCAGAAGCATTGCTCTGCAAACCAGGGCTGGTCGGCTGGTCACATCCGGTGCTTTGTGACCCTCTGGACTGCAGCACTGGCCAGGGTACTGGCCAGCAAGGAAAAGTCCCCACTGACTCCCTGATGGATACGGGGTGGAGGGGCCAGGTGACCCCACAGGCGTCAGCTGCCGCAGCTCCAGGCTGAGCACTGGGGAGGAGCTGGCCGCTGCTGGTGGCCAGGAGCCTCCACGGAGGCCTCACTCCATCCTGAGAGGCTGCCCTGTGGCCCCTCCCTGCCCCCAACACTCACCCGATCGCCCTTGATGCCCATGTCTCCTTTGAAGCCCGGGAAACCATCTTCACCCTGCAGGGGGACCAGAGAGAGCCTCAGTGTGGGGGAGAGAACCCCCGCTCGGCTCTCCCCACCCTAGAGCCTCTGGGCCCCACCCCACGGCTGACACGTCGGGGCAGGACTCTGAGTGCCCGGCCCCGGCCCTCGAGAGCTGTGTCCCTGTTCACCCTTTGCCTTCTGAGGTTCTGGCCAGCTCACAGCCCATAGGCTGCAGTCCTGGGGGCCTGGCTTCACTGGCTCCCCCGGGCTGGCTCTATCTGCGCCCCTTTCTTAGAGTCTCTGCCTCATGTGTGCATGACTGCAGGCCCGTAGCGGGTGACAGGTGGATTTGAGGAGGGGGAGACCGACAGAAGACCCCCAAGAGGGCCAGGGCCGCTACTGATAGCCTCTCAGGATGGCCAGGAGGTGCTCTTGGCCAGGCCAGGCTGCGGAGGGGCAGGCGGTCAGGGGTGCTCACTCACCGGGCCCCAAGATTCACGGGGGAGCTGCGTGCACCGCTGCTGTCAGTGAACTGGGGGCTCCCACGTCAGCGGCCCGTGGTTACTCCGGCCCCCAGGGCGGCCCTCCCGGCTCCCGGCCAGGCCCCGCGGGGAGGCGGGGACACTCACCTTCTCGCCCTTGGTGCCCTTCAGACCTCGGATGCCGTCTGCCCCCTGTGCGGACAGAGAGGGCGAGAAGTCAGGGCCCAGGCTGAGAGTGGGCCTGGCTCCCGGCACTCGGGAGGCTGAGTGACCCCGCAGGCAGTCCTCAGCATCCCAGTCTCAGGGCAGAGAGTGGCCTGGGCAGGCACCCCTTCACCCACAGCACGCTCTCTTCCGGAAACACCTCTCTCTCTCTGGCTTCGGGGGCAGGGGAACCCGAGCCCTGAGCTTGGGCCCCAGAGTCAGGCAGATGGGTTCAGGCTCCCTTCTATAGCCTCTGACAAGGCCCCGGACTTCTGTTTACTTAGAAAGTCAGGGTGATGACAGGCCTCACCCCATCCCTGCTGGGAAGCCCCGGGGTCTGTGCCTGGCAGACAGCAGATGCTCAATAAACAGAGCTGTGTTCCATCTGATTATCTTCATTCTCTATTACTATTAACACGTGGTCATTATTATAACAGCATCTAATAGCATGAGTTACCACCTGGTAACACCAGCCACCCCATCACTCTCAGTGTGTCAGCCGAGGATGCGGCTGCTGAGCAAGAACTGTCAGGCAGGACCAGTCCGAGCCTGTTGGACCAGCTGAAATGGCTTCATCCCGGAGACAGACTTGGCGGCCGCAGCCCACCTGCCGGCCAGGCTGCACAGGCAGCCTCAGGCCCCCCGCTTCGGGGGCCCCAGAGAGGCCGGCCTCCTGCTGGGATCCAGCTGAGCTCACGGCCAGATCCTTGTGCTGCCGGCTGCCCTCTTGTGGCAAGAACTCCGCTCAGAACCCGCAGCTCTGAGCCTGCGTGCAGAGGCCCTGGGGGGCTGACAAGAGCTGCGGTGGCCCGGAGGGCCGGCTCAGACAGACGCA
Source organism: Oreotragus oreotragus (assembly GCA_006410675.1). NCBI lineage: Eukaryota > Metazoa > Chordata > Mammalia > Artiodactyla > Bovidae > Oreotragus > Oreotragus oreotragus. Next base: position 564,733 of record SJYX01001743.1, read on the forward strand.
GAGAGTGCAGGGCCGGCTCAGCCTGCGCCCCGGGCGCCACCCCAGGCCGTGGTCTGCTCCCGGGCAGAGGGGAGGCCAGGGACCCTGAAACCCCGATTTCGGGGGGGTCTGGCACCTGCTCTCCAGCACCTTGCCCAGCAGGCCAGGTGGGTTTCCCTCCCCATGCCTGTCCAGGTAGAAGATGCAGAGACAGAATCGGGCGGATCCCTGCCAGACCTGAAGTTCTACAGCCTCATGGCCCGTCCGAGGCCAGGGAACAGGAGGCCAGGGCTTCCCGGCCTGAGTGCTGGCACCTTGGGGTCTGGATGGTTCTTTGTTGTGAGGCTGCCCGGGCACGTAGGGGGTGGAGCAGGCTTGCAGACCGCTGCCCCTCAGTAGCCCCTGAAGTAGCCCCTCCAAGCCGCGGTGCTCAGAAACGTCTCCAGGTGTCCCTGGGGGGGACTCCACTCCAGGTGAGAGCCCTGGACCAGAACACCCACCACGGCCCTGGTGGCCCCGCGTCTGGGGAGGGAGAGCCAAGGCCACAGAACGGTGGAGGGGCAGGGCCCTCTGGGTCTCCGTCTGGAGGGCACGGGGGGTGGACAGGGCTTCCCAGGCCGGGAGTGGATTCATGTGGGGGCTTCCGCCAGCCCCCCAGCCCCGCGGGGGCTCAGTGAGGGGCCATGTGACCTCACAGTCAAGCTCAACGGACCCCCGAGAAAGGGCTAAGTTGGGGGGCGACCAGGGGAGGCGTAAAGGTCAGTGAGGTCAAAGAGTTCAGGGGGCCCCTTTCTGGGGAGGAAGGCAGGACTCAGGGAGAGGAAAGCAGAGGGCCTCGGTCTCCCACGGCAACGGCGACACTTGGGCTGGCCTGCACCTCCGCGGTCACCGCCCTCCGGGCCTCGTCACACCCGGGGCTCCGCAGGTGTTCAAACACACGGGTGTGAGAATCCACTAATCCGAGAAACAGCATCCGGCCTTGCTCTGCCTCCCACCCTCTGCTCGCCTGTCTAGCGGGACGGCCGTGTCTCAGACGAATTCTAACCAGGCTGACACGGTAAGCGCGTTCTCCACGAGCATCTCGGAGCAGACACCTTTCCAGCTCACAGCAGCCGCGCCCCACGCTTGGCTGTGGATGGCGGCTGGCACAGGCTTTTTGTGCGACCAGAATTTGTAAGATAAACATGCTCCGAGCTCACACAATCAGCAGGGCTGCTAGATCGCTGCCCTTGTAAACTCATCAGGCAGCGCGCGGGCCGAGGGCCTGCTTCAGAGAGGGACGCCGCCGTCCAAGGCTCCCGACCTGAGGCGTCTCTCTGCCCCTGACCCTGGAACACCTCGACTCCAGGAAGTGGAAGCCGGGGCCCCCTGGGGTCAGGATGGGGCACTTGACTGGGGATAAGCGAGTCTAGGATGAGTCCTAAGTCCCACGTGGATTTGAGGGGAGTTGTGGGGAGGTCCCTAAAAAATGAAATCCTGAGTTCTCCTTCCTCCAACCATCAGGGCAGCTGTGCACTCTGACGTGCAAAACGCTTGAAAGCATAAAGGGGCATGAACGACACGGGTGGGGACTCCAGAGCTTACGGGTGTGGTCACGCAAGCCCTCCAAGATAAACAAGATGATTTATACACGTACATACGCATGACCTTTCACATCAAATGGCAGTTGTTCTGAAGGAAAGAGCCACCCTTAGCTCTCCTGTGGGTGGGAAGCCTGCGACTGAAGGCCGGGCAGGTACCCCGCCCGAGAAGGAAGGGCTCTCGGTGCTCACACCGGGGCGCCTGTCTGCGGGTGCACGTTCAGGAAGCAGCATTGCACAGCACAAAGCGAACGCTCGGCTGGGGCGAACTGACAGCCGTGCGTCGGGGCACTGGGGTTCCACACCCATTTAATGGGGTTCCACACCCATTTAATGAGTTTCCAGGAGCGTTTCGACAGGGTGCGAATAGATGGAGTCTCCCACGGACACACCCCCCAACAGCAAGGTCTGCCCAGACGTTACCGATGGGGGCAGTCTCTCTGTCTCAACGTGTGAACGGCCAGAAGAAAACGTCCCAAACTTCCCAGGAAAGGGCCCCCAGCTCAAGTGCTTGGGCTCAGGACAGCTGCCCTGAGGGACCCAAGACCGACAGGCCACTCAACAGGAACCGTAACAGAGCAAGGGTGAAGGCGCCCCAGGCCCTGGAGAAGACCACCTCCGTGCTGCCCGCGCTGCCCGATGCCGGGGGGCGTGCCCTGCTCCGTGGGAGCCCCTCCCGGCCCCTGGGGCCCTCCATCACCCGCTTGGGCTCACATGCCGGGAGCCGATCACCCAGACCAGGGCTGCCCCTGCATGGGCGGGCGGGAGGTTAAAACACAGCATCCCTAACGCAGGTCCAGCCGTGCCCCGCAGTCCTGACCCCGGCCTCCAGGAAAACCCCAGGCTGAGATGCTCACCTTGACTCCGCGAGGACCTGGGTAGCCGATTGGACCCTGGGGGCCGGGCGGACCCTGAAGCCAGACGGGAAAGTATGTTAGCCCCATCTTGGGTGGGTGACATGGGCTCACTCCGAGCTACCCTGGGTCCTTCCAGCACAAGCTGGAAAGCAGGCCTGCCCCCAGCACACTGCCCTCTCGCTGCAAGCAGAGCGGGCGGGTGTCTCAGGCCAGGCCCGAAGGAGGAGACGCGCAGGCGCCGCCCAGCTCCATGGGGAAGGGGGCCCCGCAGGGGGTCTTCTTGGGATGGATGTGAGCAAGGCAGGGGTCCCAGATCAGAGGGGGGCCCAGTCCCACCCATCCTGAGGGAGATGCTGGAGGGACCAGGGATGCAGCCGGTACCCACCTGCCCTCCCTTCTCTCCTGGAGGGCCTTCTTTGCCAGGGTGCCCCTGTTGGGAAAGAGAAGGCTGGTGTTAGTCAGTGGCCACTGGGAATGCAGGCTTCGCCCACAGAGGTCTCCAGTGTGAGGAGCCCGGGTCCCTCCTGTTCCTCCCCACAGCACCTCGGTCGCCCCGCCCTTTGGCCCCGACCCTCGGTGGCTTCATCTGTTAACACAGGAATGATGCTGGGGCGGCAACAGCAGGCGACGCGCATCCAAACCCACAGACAGGCCCCAGCGCTACGGTCTGCCGCGGCCCCGACCCAGCCCGCGCCCAGCCTGCGGTGGGCAGGGTCAGTGACAGCAAGGCCGTGCATTCAGGGTCAACCAGCAAGGACAGGGGAGGGGGACCAGACCCCCCAGGTTCCCAGGCACCCCAGGTCTTAAGACAGCACCCCAGGTGACACAGATGGGGAGGGAATCTGGGGGCAAGGGGAGAATCCCCCCAGAGATGCAGAGCGGGGGCCCAGGAACTGCTCACGGCTCCCTCTATCCCGGTGCCATCAATCCATCCTCAGCAAGTTCACCTTCTCTGACTTGCAGACCCATGCTGGTCACTAAGTTCAGTGCCTCTGAGCTCAGGAGCCAAACACGAATGATAAAAACAGGACCTGAGTGTTCACTGTCGAGAAACAGGGTCCTGCCCCCAAGGGCGCCAGTAAAGAGAAGGCACGTGGCGTGGGGTGAGGATGCTGGCAGCGCAGGGCAGCCTGACTAATCCTGGGAGCCCCCGAGCCGCTGTGTGACCCTAGGTGAGTCACTTGCCCTCTCTGGGCGTCCTCTTTCGAGGGTGTGTAACGAGAGTGGGTTGGCTGCTCTCAGCTCGATCCTTCCAAAATTCTAGGGCTCTACTTGTGGGGAGGCGGGTCTCACCCATTTGAACACACAATTTGTGTGTGCACTTTTTAGTTTGCGATCATTATGAAATGCATCTGATGCCACTGCAGACAGCCCGAGGCAGCAGCCATGCCAGGGGGAGAATGCGGAAGCTCCTCTCCTGGGGGGGTGGTACCCCGGGAGCCCATGAGGACAATCAGGCGCTGGTCGGACCACGCCTGCTGCCGGGCCTGGAGGGGACACGCGGCCCGCCCTCCACCTTCCCAAGCCACAGGCCGGCAGGGCTGCACCTAGACATGCCAGGGACGAGGTCCCGCCCCGGGGCCGCTGGAGAAAGCGGAGGCCTCCTCCCCCACCACATGGGCTCTCCCGGGCCTTTCGTAATGTTTCCACCAAACCTAGAGTTTCTCTGTGAAGGGACTGAGGTCACGGGCAGGCAGTGGTGAAGGCCAGGCCCCGGACACAAACGAGCATGGACCCCACATCTGGGGAGCGAGCCGACCCTCCACCTGGCGATGACCTTACTTACACGGTGGCCCNGTAATGTTTCCACCAAACCTAGAGTTTCTCTGTGAAGGGACTGAGGTCACGGGCAGGCAGTGGTGAAGGCCAGGCCCCGGACACAAACGAGCATGGACCCCACATCTGGGGAGCGAGCCGACCCTCCACCTGGCGATGACCTTACTTACACGGTGGCCCTAAGGACAGAGCTGGGGGCTCGCCGAGTGCTCCAGGGGTTAAGAGTCTGCCTTGCAATTCAGGGGACTCAGGTTCAACACCTGGTCAGGGAACGAGGACCCCACACGTATGGGGGCAACTAGGCCTGCGCGTCACAACTGACCTGACCACTGTGTTTTGGGGGGTACTGGGCTTTTGGGGGTATGCCGAACAGCTTTCAGGATCAGCTTTCAGGATCTTAGTTCCCCAGCCGGAGACTGAACCCATGTTCCTGCAGCGGAAGCGCTCAGTCTTAAGCCCTGAGCCGCCAGGGAGGTCCCCGCCGTGATTACTGCCGGTGGAATGGAGGCCAGGCTTCTAAGCCGTGTTCCCAGGATGAGAGCCACTTTGTGGGCGGAGCACCGCCCTCGCGTATTTTGAGCGTTTGCCAGAGGAAATCCATCCGAGTCAGAGGGGCCGACTTCCCGCCCTAAAAGGCCGGCTGTCTCCACCCTCTTTCCGCTCGCTGACCTCTCCCCAGAATCCTGTAACCAGCAGGATTTTATAATGGAAAAGCAATAAAGCTTAAATTATGTATATTTGATATTTTCTGATTTAAAAAGTAATACATGTTCACTGTAGACAAATGGAAAAATAATAAAGCTTGTTTGTATTTGATATTTTTCTGATTAAAAAAGTAATATATGTTCATTGTAGATAATTAGGCAAGTGGGAGAGAAAATTAAACCCCTTCATAACCTCACCACGCACAGTAACGTTGGCCAAGGGTGCGATGCACCGCAGCCAGCCTATTTGCTCTGCGCGTTTGCATGCTAAATTGGCATCAGAAGATGTATTTTTAATTTAGTATTATATCACGAGCATCTCCTCCTGTCACTGAATACTTGCTGGAATCTGAGTTTTCCTGGCTCTGTAATGTTCCTGTGAGCCCGTGACTCATTATCCGAACCATGTCGTGTGTGCCTGGAATGACTTCCCGATGAGTCCAGAGCACCGTCTGCCCTGAAGCCTCTCACACTTCTCAGCGGTTCTGAAAGCTATCTTCCTTTTGTTCTTAAACCACACCAAACCCACACAAAGAGGGAGAGGGACAAGTCTCCTCTCTACGGCTGCGACCACACGACGCCTCCGTAAGGAGAGGCTTTAGACCTCTGTCTCCTCCCCATTCACCTGCGCCGAGGGCTCTGTGTCCCTCTGCCTGCAGCGCCGATATGCCCCTTTTATCTTTCGCTTTGCGCCTCATCAGTTGACCTGGCACAACCACCCCCCTCGCGCCTCGGTACACTTCTATTTTAAAGTGTGACCACTGACTGGGGGAAGAGAAACGGAGGACCTGTGAGAGATGGCCTCCTGACTCCCTGGGCTGGGTCCCCCTTAAAGGCCTCTCTTTCCCCACAGCATCCAAAAGGAAACCGGTGACCCTTCAGGGACTCTTAGTTGGAGTTTCAGTTCAGGAGGGGAACTCCAGGTAAGGTCAGGGAACTGGGGGTCATGCAGCCACCCCCTTCCCAACATGCCGCGTGCTAAGTCACGTCTAACTCTTGCGACCCCACGGACGTAGCCGCCAGGCTCCTCTGTCCACGGGGTTCTCCAGGCAAGAAGACTGGAGTGGGCTGCCGTGCCCTCCTCCAGGGGATCTTCCCAGCCCAGGGACTGAACCCGTGCCTCTTACGTCTGCGGCACTGGCAGGCGGGCGCTGAGCCACCTGGGGAGCCCTCTGATGTGGTACCCACCCACCCATCCATTCATCCACCCATCCACCCATTCACCAAAATACATGGGGGCCCCCTCTGGGCCAGGCACTGTGCAGGAGCACAGAGCTGAGCTCTTGCCTGATGGAGCTGAAAGAGGACAAGTGCTGTGAAGAAAGATAGAGCAGGGTCAGTACAGCATGATGAGGACATCCTGCTTTCAAGGACTTGCATGCTAATGACAAGAAATAGATAATGAACTACAAGAAGATCAAATGTGTATGTTGAGGGATGTAAATAGGGTGTCTTGACAGAAAATAGAGTGGGAATGACACTTAGAGGGCAGTGACATTTACAGCAAAGACCAGAGTTTAAGAATGAGCCAGATACACAAACGGTCAAGGGACAGTTGCCCCAGGCAGCGGCAGTCCCCTGCAGCGGGAGAGCTCACAGGTCAGAGGCCCTGAGGAGGGTCCCGGATGTCTGGAGAGGGTGAGGAATGGCCTGAGAAGGCTGTGCGGCAGTGGGAGGGAACCTGTCTGCAAGAATGACTGTTTGCGCCCAAAGAGCACTCTGATCCCACCTGAGCTTTGTGGTACGTCAGTTCCAGCTGCTGCTGTAATGAATACCATGAACTCAGTGGTTTAAAACATCACCAATTTACTCTCTAGTAGTTCTGGAGGTCTGAAGCTCAAAATGAGTCTTAAAGGTTAAAATCAAAGTATTGGCATGGGGGTTTCCTTCTGGAAATGCCAGGGGAGAACTTCTTCCAGCTTCCAGAGGCTGCTAGCATTCCTTGGCTCCTAGTCACATCCCTCCAGTCCGTGCTTCTGCCATGACGTTCTGCTCTGATTCTGGCTCTCTGCCTGCCTCTGACTGGGGCCCTTGCGATGGCCCTGGGCCCACCCAGACAATCCAGAATAATATCCCATCTAAAGAGCCTTAACTTTATCTTGTTGCAAAGCCCCTTCTGCCGTGTAAAGTGACATATTCACAGGTTCTAGAAACAAAGACATGGACATCTTTGGAAGCTACTCTTCTTTCTACCAAGGTGGCCTGCAGGGGCTGACAAGGTTCTGCCAGTTCCTGGGCTCTCTGGGGAAAATTAGAGGGCTCATACTCCAAGTCAGATGTCCCTCATTTACTGGGGGTGTTGTTCCCACCTTGACTGAAGTCGCCCACTCAGCTGTGGAGCAAAGAATTCTCAGACTTAGACCTGCCATCGCCCCAAACTCCACACCATCCACCTTCACAGCCCCAGCAGTCTCCTTCTTCAAGGCCCCTCCTATCTCACAACAGAGGGAGACCCTCGCAGGCTGTCTGACCCCAATATTGTCTGGCACAGGCCTATAGGAGATTGCCCCAACTCCCCAGGGAAGACATCTGGCTCTGGCTCAGGGATGGCCCTCTCACAGCCCAGCACCAAGCACAGCTCTGCTCAGGGCCCCACCGAGCCACCTCACCCTCCACTCCTCACCCAGGTCTCACCTCCGGGTACCCTTCTCACCATTTGCTTGTTTAATCCACAAAGGATGTTCAGCAGCAGGATGCAGGGACTGGAGCTCATAGAGGAGGACCTCCTCCTACAGTGGGAGGAGGGTGTCAGGCAATTTTTCAGAAAAGGATGAGGGGGTGGCTATGGGAGTTCACAGGAAGTTCATGCAGCTGGACCAGGGACTGGGGGCATTGCAGGGCAAGGGGGCAGCTGGGATGAGGATGACTCCAGCCCCCAGTGACCCTCCCTGCTGACCACCCAGGTGGGCCCTTTGAAGGAGGGGCCCTGGCATCACGTCTACTGCACAGGGCATGGTGCAAAGCAGGTGCCTGCCCAACCTCAGCACCTGTCTGCTCGGAGGCAGAAAGGTCTGGAAAGACAGATATAAAGAGGCAGGGGGGGTGGGTAAGGAGCCAGTCAGCTTCCTCCCCTGGCTAAATTTGACTCCCTGCCCTGCCCCGTCCCATCCTCATTGATTTGGTAATCACCACTGCCCCTGGCTTCTTCTCATTCTACCTGTGTAAGCTGGGGCCAGGAGGCATTGGTGGCTGCTCCATCCGGCATTGGGTACAGGCATTAGCTGCCTAGTGCTCTATGAGGAACGCTAATGCACCTGTTCTTTCTGAAGCCGGTTCCCCTGGCCCTCCTCTACCACCTCCCTGACCCTACCCCCACACTGGGCTCCTGATGCTGTGAGTGCCTGAAGTGGTGGACCTGTCTATCTCTCCTGCTCCCCACCTTGCAAAGGCTAGGACACATGTCCATTCAGCTGCCCCAACCTTTCCCATGGGTGAATTAGAAACAGTGGTGAGCTGGGAGGGAAAGCTCTGGTTTATAGTGTTTGCCGGTTTCCATGGTATAAATCCCCCCTGTGCCTTGGCTGACTACAAGTTACCAGCTGACTAAATGCAGAGTTGGAAAGAGATGTCACGTGAACCAGCTCCAGCACAGCCCTGAATGCACAGCCTCAAAGTGACCCAGCTGCCCCTACAGCCTGGCAGTTCTCTCCATCGGGGTCACTTCTGTCCATGAAGGTGGGGCCCTCTCCCAAGCTCAGATGAAAGGGTTAGGGTATGGCCTTTGAGTCCACCTGATCTCAGGTTATCTGCCCCAACTCAACTATTTAATAAGGTGGATGGATTTGGCCAAGTTTCTCAACCTTGTCATGCCTCAGTTTCCTTATCAGTAAAATATGGTTAAAATCACTCATATCAGACACATGTGAGGGTTAAATGAGTACACAGTGCCTGCTTGGTAAGCACTCAATAAATGTAGCCAGTATGGAGGCAGTAAGACCCATGAACAGGCAGCTGTTTGAGGATTTGACCAGCAAGGGCAGTGCCTGGCATAGACCCTAGTGAACTGTCCCTGTCCATATACCTCTTGAGATTATACCAGGGTAGTTTCTGTTTTATCATCAGAAAGATATTGCTGCTGGATGTCTACTGCTAGATGTCTAGAGTCTAATCTGTAAATGTGAAATATCAGCCCCCCAATAAAGACTGTGTCTCTTATCCTTTGTGATTTCAAGGGCACCAAGATCTCCTGTCCCAAATAACAACTTTTACACTGGCCCAATGACACTGAAAATTCCACCATGGCAGCTTCATTCTAATGCTGATCTGTTCTCCTACAGCTAAATTCCCTCAGGGTAGGTGAGCGTCAGGATGAAAGCATTCGATCAGAGGTCCCGGGTCATCTAAGTTGTGTGGGCCAGAGGAGAGCAGTGGGCGCAGTGGACTGTGTGCAGAAAACAAGTGAGGCCAGGGAGGGGGGCCTCTGGGCCCATGTGACAGCGCCCCCCTTTCGCTCAGAAAAGACCAGTCCCAAGGGATGCAGCAGCTCCCGGCATCTCTGCTAATTTGGGGGAGACACTCAGTCCAGGGTAGAGGGTGGGGGGTCTGGAGACGGGGAGACCCACACAGCTAGGAGGCAGGCCAAGGCCCCCAGGGGCCGCGTGGGCATGCAGGTTTCGTGTGATCCCTGAGCTGCAGAGAGGCTGAGAGTTTGCTGAGGATAAACAAGGTTACTTTGAATTTCTTCCACCCATTCCATCACTT
>SJYX01001743.1:577413-597567 GCA_006410675.1 Oreotragus oreotragus
CCCTCCCTCCCTCCTCGCTCAGATGCTCTGCTCCTCAGCTCCCCTACGATGGCTTTCCAGAGATCATGCCCTGGGGCAACCAGTCAGAGGGCTCAGGACGCCCACGTCCGTCAGCATCAAGGTCCAAGAGCCGTGTCTACCGGAAGGAAGTCGGGTGCAGCCCACTGACACCCCCCCCCGCACTAGGGTGCTGGCCGCCACCAGCACCCGCAGTCTTCAAAGGAGATGGGCAGCTGGAGCGCCTGACATGCAGCGGGGTACGTACCCTTTCTCCGTCTTCCCCTGGAGGTCCTGGCGGGCCGGACGGGCCAGGGTCACCCTAGGAAGGCAAGCAGGGTCAGTGCCAGCTGCCCAGACAGATGCGCACGGCTGTCTCAAAGACCCCATTTCATCTGCTTCTGAGGCTGAAAATCCCACCCCGCTCCTGGGCCTTTCCCAGAGTCACAGGACCATTCAGAAAACGCGGTGCCTCCTGGCTCGTCGGGAGGCATGGCTGGCCGGCAGGATGCTCCCCCAGGCTCGAAGTCCTGGAGGCGGGTCAGCTAGGGTGGCACCGAGGTCCCGCGGGCACCCCAGGACCTGCGGCAGGGTCCGAGCGGCACCTCGCCAACCTCTCCCTGTGAAGTAGGCTGCACCCCAGCCCCATGCTGCCCCCTAAAAGGGCCACTGCTCCGCACTGAGGCTCAGTGCTGGCCCAGCCAGCACCCTGCAGCCTCAGGCCCTGCACACCATCGGCGCTCAGCGCCCGCTCATCGGTGGCCTGGCCTGATCGGGGTCCCCGGGGTAGGGGGTGGAGCGTGGGCACAGCAGCTCTGGCCACAGCCGCCTCCCAAGGCAGCACTGGCGTGATGGGCGACCCGTGTGACAAAGCCAGCACGTGTGTGGGTGCGTGTGTGCACACGTGTGTGCTATACACACACGCATGTGCCTGCGTGTCCAGGACATGCCAAAACATTACAGAAGAATCAACATCATCAGATAAAACAGGTGAGGGAGGAACTGTCCACAGCTGCTGGGTGCATCGGCCGCGGACGCCTGAGTTGCATCAGACGAGCCCAGCCGCAGCCCCCGCCCCGACGGTGTCCACAGGGGGGCCACGTGGGGCCAGCCCACGTCCTGGAGTCGCCCCTTAGTGGTGCAGGGAGTTCCAGCCGGCCCCTACAAGGGCAGCTGTTGGGTTTCCTGACTGTGTGGAGGCCCCTGAGCAGAGGGGGCCTCCCACTGCCTGGCCCCCTTAGGGGCAGACCCCAGTGGCCCTTTCCCTGTCAGCAGCGGGGGAGAATTGGGCCCTCTGTGGGCTGAGCTCATGTCCCCAGGACGTCCCGTCCACGTCCGGCCTCACCCCCACGAGGCTCACTTAGCAACCACCCTGGGATCGAGGGCCCAGCCGCCCAGGAAGCCTAAGGCTGCCCTGAAGGGCCCCCAGCGGGGCCTCTGCCCGTGGCCCTCAGACGCACGCACTCACCCGGTGGCCTTTCTCCCCTGGCAGCCCCGCCAGGCCATCGAAGCCGCGGTCACCCTGCGGGGAGGACAGAGGGCAGCTCAGCGCAGGCCCCAAGCCCCTCTGCGGGCCCCGGGCGGCGCTCTACACAGCATCCGCACACCCGGGGCCCCCACTGGCCTCCCCCCAGCACACCAGCCACAGCCCTGGGTCCACGTTCCCATCTCTTTCCCCAAAACCCCAACCAAGGCCATGCAGAGACAAATGGTTTCTGTCCCAGAGCCACGGACAGTGTGACCTGTCCATGGAGACACGGAGACCTGAGACGCTGAGGGCGGCAACATCCGTGAGTGTGTGTGCACATGCAGTCACGTGCCTGCCGTCTGCCTGTGCCTCTCACCGTGACACGCCAGGGCCCAGAGCGGTGCCCACACCCCAGAGGAGCACCTTCTCGTGCAGTGGACAGCTCAGCGCCTCCCTCGGGCCCTCGGGCACCCCGGCTCCCCGGCCAGCCCTCCTCCCGCTGCCCAGGGGGCCCCCTGGAGCCCAGCTGCCCGCCTCGTGCATGCTGCAAACCACAAGGGAAGGCTAGTTCAGCCTGGAATGCTTTTTGCTGTTGAAACAAGACGGTAACCTACTGGGACAGACTCAGGAAGCTTCTCCTCTTTTGTCACCAAAGCTCCCTGAGACCGGGAGGGCTCAGGACTCACAGGGGGCACCGGGGGCCGAGCCACGCCAGCTCTGGAGTGGGCAGGGGCAGCGCCCACGAAAACAGCTGCCACCCTCACTGTGGGCTCCTCATACGGCCCTGGACAAACTCTTGCAGGGCGAGAAGGAAGGGTACCAAGCATAGGGCCGGTCCACCCCAGATTCGGGGACAGGCCCACTGCACCATGGCAGCTAGGGGCCGTGGGCTGCCCTGGGCTGCAGCCTCCTTGGCCAGGGCAGAGTCTGCCCTCAAACACACCTGAGCTCCCCAGGTGCAATGCCTACTTGCTCCCTGCAACCCGAGGAGCTCAGACTCCCCGACCTGGGCAAGAGGACTCCCTGCCCTCGGACTTGAGTGACCCATGAAAGTCACCTGCCGAGCCCTGTCTTCCTGTCCACGTGCCAGAGGGGCTGATCCACACTGACCCTTCCTGCCCCCAGAAGAGTGCACGCGCCCCGTCACCACCATACTCGTCACAGGTCGGCGGCAGGGGTGAGGCTGACCGCGCGGACACCAGGGGGCGGTGACCGGCACCTACCTTGGGGCCAGTCTGCCCAGGCATCCCTCTTGCTCCGTCACTGCCAGCTCGGCCCTGGAACAGAGAGGGGCAACGTGTCAGCACAAAGCAGCAGCCAGCTGTGACGTCAGACAGAGGGGCCCGCAGCCCCCACAGCGGGCTGGCCCCGAGGACCCAGACCAGGAGTCCCGGCTCGCTGTTCATGGATTATGGCCTTCCCGGGCCTGACCGTCCCGAACCTCGGAGCAGGCGCAACACAATAAACCACCTAAGTGTCTGCTGCGGGCCACCGAGTCCCAGCAGAAGCCAGGAGTCTAAATGGTGGCCCTTTCAGAAGCGGCCGTGCACCCCTCTGCCTGTGGACCCGGGGCCCTGAGGGGCCAACTCGAGACAGCCGTGCTCGAGAGCCGTTCACTCTGTAACTCCCCTTCTAACTACGATTAACTCCTGGGACGGAGGCCCCTGGACCGCTAGGGAATGAGTCTTTTTTGCCTCGAGTGCTTTGCAACTAGAGCAGGAACTGGCAGACCAGGGGTCAACGTTCCTTGCAGAGGTTCATCAACACAAGAAATGAGTATTCCTTTCACTCAGCAGAAACATTCAGCTGATGGAAAGATCTGCTAGTGAGAGTTTGATGTGGGTTAATTAGGATTTCCTGAGCTGGCATGGACGCTGTTCATTAATTTATGTTGGGTTAGAAAGGCACGTGCCCTCTGTCAGTCAGGACGGTCACCTGGAGGCAAAGCAGTCCCCTCCACTAACGTGCCAGCCCAGACAGAGAATCTCGGAGGCTGGGGATGGGGGGCGGTGGGGCGGGGGTCTGAGAAGACACACGGCTATTTCCCCCAACAAAACCAGAGCCATTTCTGGAGAAATGAGGCTGCCCAGAGAAGGGAGGACCACTGACCATTTTGTCTTCTACATGCTCGCTCCCAAAGAACCTGGGAAACTGCTTTAATTCAAAATGTGGGTTAACAGGGAGCTCAGCTCGGGGCTCCGTGATGACCTAGGGGTTGTGCCGGGGGGCTGGGAGGGCGACTCAGGACGGAGGGGCTGCGGGTGTACTCGCAGCCGACTCACACCTTTGCACAGCACAGACTAACAGAACAGCACAAGGCAATTATGCCCCGATTTAAAGGAACATGCTAGACTGTGTCCGGATGCTCCGGGCAGAGGCTAGGGGCAGGGGAGCTCGCTGCCGTGGGATGGGACCCACCCAGCCCTGGACACAGACGCGCCCTCTGAAGGCAGAGGAGCCCGGCCAGCGAGACGCAGCGGCACCACGGCAAACGCAGCGCCGACTCCCGCCGAAAATCACTCACCCTTCTCCCAGGCTTTCCTGCCGGGCCAGGCGGGCCCTGCACGCCCCGTGGACCCTGTCCAGGATCAGAGGGCAAAGGTCAGTAGCGTGTCCACTTCTTGGAGGACAAAGCCAAGCCTGGCCCCTGTGCTCATCCCCCCGGCTGCCCAGCTGCCTGCACGCAGCATCACGCGGACAGGCGCAGGGTCCGCGACCCTGAGCCAGGGCGGGACGGGAAGCGGCCGACGTGGTCCCGCTCCGGGACCCCACGGCCGCTCCACCTCCAGCTTTGCATCAGAGAGGGCAGCTCCCCCCGCTTCCCTGACCAGAGGCAGCGACAGGGCTCCATCTTCCCGGAGAGAAGAAGGCCCCGGGGTACATACCTGAGGCCCCATGTCTCCTGGCTCACCCTTCAGACCTCCACTCCCAGGAGGGCCCTGGGGAGACATGCCTGGTTAGGGGGCGCCCGGCACAGGTATACAGGCTGTAGGGGTGGCTGGGGAGGACAGGGCGGGGGGAGGGACCCAGGGCTACCCCCTGGGCAGGGCCCCCACAGAGCCCGCCTGCCGCCTTGGACACACTCCGAGGGACAAGTAGGCATTTTCCTGGTTTGCATCTCATCCTGGGTTGGAGGGAAACCCTGGACGGGGGCGCGGGGGACCCCTGAGCTCAGCACGCACTCGCTTCTCTCCAGGACGGATCTGCCCACCGTCCGTCACAGCCGCAGTGCAGGGCCGCATGTGGACATCCTTGTCCACTGCAGGGCAAGATTGCCAGATGCCAGGAGGGTGCGAAATACACCCCAGGGCCAGGGGCCAAGCCCACCCCTCCCAGGGAACAGAGAGAGGACCCGTGCGCCTTGACGTCCCGGCTCCTTGCAACTGCAAGGGCCACACACACCCCCTGGAGACCCCTCTCCTTCGTTCTGGGGTGCCTGGCACACGCTGCCCAAGGACTCGGGCGGGAATCAGGGTCTTCCTCACGCTGAACTGGTCTGGACAGTAAATAGCCTCAAAAGAAAGAGGCTTGGAGCCCCCAGGGTGGTGAGGCAGGGTCCTGGTCAGTGTAAGTGCAAGGCCTTCTGGTGCCCAGGGCGCACCTCCCCCCACCACAAGATGCTCTGACCCGGTGAGCTGGGAGCCTGATGGGCAGGGGCCCGCAAGCGGCACCCACCCCCACACCCCCAAGATGACTTACCATGGGACCCGGTCTCCCAGTGAGACCCATCGGGCCAGCAGGCCCCCTCAACGCGAGCTGCAAGGCAAAATGGGACATGCTGAGGAACAGCTGGTTTACCTGTCCTGACAGGTGGGAAGGGGCCGGTGTGAGAGGCCAAGGACAGGAGCCTCTGTTGGGGGAGGTCACAGGGACCCTGGACCCACCTCCTCCCATCCTCTGGGCTCCCAGCAACAAGCACCAACAGGGTGGCAGCCAGGTAGGTGCCCACTCACCACTTGGGGGATGGGTGCCCAGAGCCTTGGGCTGACCCTTCCTTCTCCCCACCCGCCCCGCCATCAGTCCCACACCCTCACAGGGAGCGTGAAATGCGGTGGCCCTGGGGGGCTGGCTGGGCGTGTGTTGTGCACGAGCTGAACCACACATTCCCCGAGAGGCACTTCCAGCACTCGGGGGCTACAGCGGGGACCTTCAGGGGTGAATGAAGCCCTTGCCCCAGTCACAGGTGGCACCCCTGCACCCCGGCCCAGGTGCCCGCTGCCTGCCCGCTGCCGAGGCTCACTCCCTCCTGCTTTCTCAAAGCGCCTCTTCCTCATCCATCATGCAGCTATTTCCTGCATGATGCCATTTCAATTTTGGAAGATCCTGTGTTACAAAATCTTAGGAGCCCCTCACCCGTTTGGCTTCAATCAACACACCCACAGATCAAAGGCCAGCCAGGCCGGCCCGTCAATAATCCAGTGGCAGGGGACGGGGTCTGTCGCCCACTGACTGCATCACGCAGCAATTTGCTCCATGGCAACGACTCCATACTCGCTGCCCTGTGATTCATTACCCACATGCTCTGATCATTAGCATCTATCTGCAGCAACAGAGCTACATAAATATCGCCAAACGAGGGACTCCTCAGTAGCTCCTTGCGATGCCCCATTATGGGCACTCCAGGGAAGGATGGCCCACCCCGCTGGGTGGCATTTGCTCGTCAACAGCAATCAGCAATCTGGAGCCTCGTCAATTAAAACGCAATTCACTCATCAGCTCGTTTGCCGAGAGCAGAGTGGTAAGGAGGCTCCTTGGGACCCTCAGGCTGAGCAAGGGGCTTCGGAGCTCACCAGCTCCCCCTACCCCGAGGTTCAGGCTCGGCCCAGCCCCATCACAAGGGGTCCCCCAGGAGGACGTGGGGTCTGTCCATCCCAGAGCCGGGGGGAGGCAGTAGATGGCTGAAGAAGACAGGGTCAGCAGAAGCCAGAGGGGCTCAACGGTCGTGTCTGTTTCTGGGAACCTGGACCCTCGGTGTGGACAAGGGACCCCTGAGAAGCCTCCCCTACCTCTCCTGGTGCTCACCAGGGCCCCCAAATGCACAGGGATGACTGGATAACCCCCGCCGGGCTCCTGAGTCCCAGGTGAGCACCCCAAGACAGCAACCCTGCAAGCTGGGCTCCGAGCCGCCCCCCATGCCCCAACGCCACTCACCCGGGCCTGTTGCAGGATGGCTTGCGCTTGGGACTCCTGCGCGGAGACCATGGGTCCTTTGGAGCCCGCGTCACCGCCCCCTCCAAACCGGAACTGCAGATGTAAGACTGGGGTCACCAGGGGTGCACGGACGTGGGTGTCCACTCTGGACCCCAGGGCTGAGGGTGTCCAGTGGCCTCTTAGGTGACAGCAAACCTCGGGCGGGGGGTGGGGGTAGCTGGCAGCTTCCAGCCCCGGGCCTGCCCCTGCTTATTATGCCACCCGACTGCCCACACAGGGCTACCCCGTCTCTGCCCGATAATTCCAGCCCTGGGGACTCCCCCCCTACCACGCCACCCATGGCATCTCTCCTGAGACCCCAGAGCTCCGTGCCAATGCCCATGCTGAGGGGCACACGGGCTCAGGGAGAAACGGACGTCAGTCCAGACCAGCCCTCCACACTCGCCCTCCCAGCCTGGGCTCCCTGAGAGGGAAGCGGCCCGGGTCCTCTGCAGACCCCTAAGGTCGGGAGCAGGTCACATTCAAGGAGGGAGGGGGTGGCTCAGGGGTCCAAGGGAGTGGGCAGGTGTGCAGTGATGGAAGCGGATGCCACATGGCTTCTGGCAGAGCTGGGCTCTACTCCCGCCCTGGACGCTGTCAGAGGTGGAGACCCCGACCTTGGCGTCCACCCTGCCGGGCCAGCAGGACACTCCCAGGAGCTATCTCCACAGGACAGCTGGCCTAGGCTAGAGCCCATCTGGGGTCAGGGGACCGACCCCCCGGAAGCAGCCCAGGAACCCCCACACTCTGAACCCTGAGCCCGCCCACCCCAGCGCCGCACGCCACATGGCTTCTGGCAGAGCTGGGCTCTACTCCCGCCCTGGACGCTGTCAGAGGTGGAGACCCCTACCTTGGCGTCCACCCTGCCGCGCCAGCAGGACACTCCCAGGAGCTATCTCCACAGGACGGCTGGCCTAGGCTAGAGCCCATCTGGGGTCAGGGGACCGACCCCCTGGAAGCAGCCCAGGAACCCCCCCACTCTGAACCCTGAGCCCGCCCACCCCAGCGCCGCCCCCACAGGTGCACTCACAGGCAGCATAAGCATGGTTCCAGGAGGGCCGGGCAGCCCGTCAGCGCCAGGAAGGCCTGGGCGTCCAGGGGGACCCTGCGGACAGAGGGCAGGAGGGTGGGTCAGGGCCCGGGCGGGAGCTGGACTGGGGCACTGTGAGGGGGTGGAGCCAGGGCCCCCGGGAAGCACGCTGCAAGCAGAGCTACGCAGGACCTGGGCGCGGGCTGGGCAGATCCTGAGCCCCGAGGAGGGGGCTTCACTGCGGGCTGAGGCTAAGGAGACCCCGGACCCGAGCAGAGCCAAGCGGAGAGGCAGAAAGCCCGGGGTCTGCGATCCAGAGCGGCAGAGGCCACCCTGCGGGAGGCAGGCAGGGGCGAGGCATTGGGGCTTCCACGGCCCCAGGAGCGTCCCTGCCGGGTGTCCCCCCGGGCTGGGCAGCCTGAGGGCCCCGGTGCTGGCGGCTGAGAGGCCAGCTCACCCCCCAGCCCCTCGGCTCTGCGGGGGGAGCAGATGCCACACGGGCCGCGTCCGCTCATTTGGACGGACACGGGCTGGCGTTCCCGGGGGACGGACAGGGACGCAAGGCCTCCTGAGCACTTCGAGGCCCCACCTCTGCACAGACACCGCCTCAGCACTCAGCCAGCTGGTGCCCGACACCCCCCGCCGCCGGCAGAGCCTCTGATTGATTCTGGCCCTGGTCAGGCCTAGGGGAATGTGGCACAGATGTGCCTCGTCACTGCAGTCGCGTTCAGCTCTTTGCAACCCCATGGAGTGTGTGTAGCCCACCGGGCCCCTCTGTCCGTGGGATTCCCCAGGCAAGAGTACTGGAGTGGTGTGCCATTTCCTTCTCCAGGGGAGCTTCCCAACCCAGGGATCGGACCCTCGTCGCTGACTTCTCCTGCATTGGTGAATGGGTTCTTTACCACTAGCGCCGCCTGGAAAGACCCCTGCAACATGAATAACACGGCTTCTTGTCAAAAAAGTGTTTTTATCGCTCAGCTTTTCACGGAGGCAGACAGATGCCCAAGCAGCTTGTCGTGGGCGAGGTTTGCATGCAGACAAGTGCAGCTCAACCCCTTCAGTGAAAGGGACCGCCACTGGCCCACGGCGGGGGTGCCGGTGGAGCCCGGCACGCAGCATGCGCTCACGCCTGCAGCACGACGCTCTGGGGCAGACGCAACCGACTCCCGAGCTCCGGCCCAGAGGACCAAGCACGGGGATCCAGCCCAGATGGGCTGGAAAGGGCACGCCCGGCCCGGCCGGGCCCCCACCCGCCCGTCTTCTCCTTGGCCGCTGTTTTACTCCAGGGCCGATCCCTCCTCTTGTGAAATGTGGCAGAACACGGACGCCTGCAAAGCGGAACGAGACGGCTCCCTCTTGTTCCTCCAGGAGTGGCCGAGGATAAAAGCCTGCAGGTGCCCGGGGAGGCCGGAAGCACAGGCATCGAGCATGCGATGCGGATCTCGCCTGTGAGTCCACGGGCCGAGCGCGGGCGGTTCCCCCTTAAGGAGACGGGCTTGCACGCGTGTCCAGCAGTCTGCGCCTTCCCTCTGCCGCACGTGGAGGCCTATTTGCGAGTTTGGCCTCGGAGGTCCCTGCCCTCACGGGCGCGTCACTGGGTGAGCCCGCCCTCCTCTGGCGCGTGTTTGGGGCCAGTCCTCATTAGGCCACAGGCTGCTGTGATGAGGCTTCAGGCGTCTTTCTCCCCTCGGTGTTTTTTTTGGCTGAGCCACGCGGCATGCGGACCTTATTCCCACCCAGGGATGGAACCTGACCCCAGAAGGGGAAGCATGGAGTCCCAGCCTCTGGACCGCCAGGGGAGATTCTACCCGTCTTTTTCAGGCAGGTGCTAAGAAGCAAAACTGCCTGGTCAGAGGGTCTCTGCGGTCCCCCAACCCCAACTTTTTCCTGCTCATAGGCACAGCTAACTGTTCCTTGCTTGCCATTTTCAGAAAAAAAAAAAAAAATTCCCGAGGATAAAGTTTACTTAAAAAAGAAAAACCCAGGATGTGTTTTGCCAGCCAGACTCCCTTTTGGAAATGCTACCCTGACAGCTGTTCACCGCTGAGCTTTCTGCCTCTGAGCTGATCCCAAGGCAAACCCCCGACTCAGAGCTCAGAGTCCGTGTGCCCCAGGGATGAGAGGCCGTCCATGCAGTGTCCACGCCCATGTTGTGCGGGCTAGTGTGTGTGTGTGTGTGTGTGTGTGTGTGTGTGTGTGTGTGTGTGCGTGCATGTGCTGGAAACCAGGAAGCACACTGGGGCAGCCCCTCACCCACTAAGACCCCCCTCCTGCCCTTTCTAAGCCATGGGGGTGAAAATTCTACCTCGGGGCCCCAAAGCTACTTCGCCCTTGTGCTGACATTATCAACTACACTGAAAACAATTCCCAAGAGCATGTTGGTAGACAGATGAAAATCTGGAAACCCTGCGAGAAAGAGAAGGTTTGCCTGTGGGAGATAACCCCCCCCCGTTTTAAGGGATCCTCCTGACACCTTAAAATCTGATGCGAGTCCCATGCAATGCCGCGCCTGTACTCTCTGTATTCACCGCTGCTCGAAAAAGCCTCCAGCCAAACTCTGCCAGGCCCTGGGGTCTGTGTCTCAAAGACTCTGCCCCCCAAGCCAAAATAGGGGCCTGCATCCCAGCCGCCCCGCCACCCTCGGCTGGACTCGAGCTGAGGACCGCGCCGCTCCGTCTACGGCCTGTGGCGGACGCGGGGCACAGCCCAGCCACCAGGCTCCGGGCGACGTAAGAAGGGCCGCCTGGCCTTTGCGTGTCTTTTGATCAATGGCCTGAGCCGGCCAGGCTGATGCTGTAAAGCGCTGGTGCTGCAGGGCAGGTCACACGCAGACCAGGTACAGATGCAGGGCCCTTCTAGATACAGGGCCTTTCTAGATCAACAGAGGGCTCTCCCGAGGCCGTCCTGGCGTCGCGCTGGTGCAGACAAAAGAGGACAGAGAGCTCAGACACTCCAAAAGTGGCTGCCGGCTCCAGCCCCGCTGATCCAGAGCCCGGGACTCAGCAGCAGGCGGATCGGGGCTCA
The DNA here is from genome assembly GCA_006410675.1 of Oreotragus oreotragus. Lineage (NCBI taxonomy): Eukaryota > Metazoa > Chordata > Mammalia > Artiodactyla > Bovidae > Oreotragus > Oreotragus oreotragus. The sequence goes on from SJYX01001743.1 coordinate 588,123, forward strand.
TGTCCGGCTGCGGAGCCCAGCCGCAGCCCACAACAAAGAGGGGCAGTGGGCTGGGCGGGGAGCGCCAGAGACCAGGCGAGTCTCCACACAGATACGTTTGCTTTCGCGCTTCAGAGAGGCCCGGAAAGGGAGAGGAGCCGCATCAGCCCTCAGACCCTCAGCATCAGGGTGGTTCGCTCAGGTCCGCTCCTGTGCAGTCGCGTTTGGGGGAGGCCAGAGGCGTTTGCAGTGGTCCCTTTCTGATCTAGATCTGAACACTGGCTACCCCTGCGGCCAGGGCCTAGAGCCTGGGGGGAAGCCGCACCCCTCCCCCAAGGACCCCCACCCACCGCCCGCCTTGATCACGCCCTGTAGCAAGAGGGGGCCAGGAAGTCCCAGACGGAGCTCACTGACATCTGAGCCCAGGGGGCCAGACAGGCCTGGAGGGAGACACTGGGGGATTCTGCTGCCAGCCTGTGGAGCGAGCTGGGTTAGAGGCGGCAGTGCCGGGTCCTGGGTGGGGAGGACGGGCTCCTCACCCGCCCGTCTCACTTGTTCAGCTGTAGCTGAGGAGGAAGCGGCATGGACGCGTGGGAAGGCCAGGCGTGACTCCGGCCACCACAGAGCCAGGGCCCCCTACTCTGGCCCCCAAGCCACGGGCTCAGGGAAGCAACACGGCGAGAGCCCGTCTGGTGCCCAGTCCGACCCGGCTGCCCTCTCAGCCCACGCGGCCCCCTGCTTCATCTGCGGGCGGCACCTCACGCCGCCCGGAGCATCGTCCCAAAGCCCCGGCGCCCGACAGCCAAACACGCCCTCGGAAGCAGACCCCAGACACATCCTCCCCGAAACCGTGCGGTCCCTGCTCTGCCCCGGACCGCGTGCCAGGCGTCTGTTAGGTGCAGACACGCTCCCAGGGCCTCTAATCTACAGCCACAGCNGTGTGTGTGTGTGTGTGTGTGCATGTGCTGGAAACCAGGAAGCACACTGGGGCAGCCCCTCACCCACTAAGACCCCCCTCCTGCCCTTTCTAAGCCATGGGGGTGAAAATTCTACCTCGGGGCCCCAAAGCTACTTCGCCCTTGTGCTGACATTATCAACTACACTGAAAACAATTCCCAAGAGCATGTTGGTAGACAGATGAAAATCTGGAAACCCTGCGAGAAAGAGAAGGTTTGCCTGTGGGAGATAACCCCCCCCCGTTTTAAGGGATCCTCCTGACACCTTAAAATCTGATGCGAGTCCCATGCAATGCCGCGCCTGTACTCTCTGTATTCACCGCTGCTCGAAAAAGCCTCCAGCCAAACTCTGCCAGGCCCTGGGGTCTGTGTCTCAAAGACTCTGCCCCCCAAGCCAAAATAGGGGCCTGCATCCCAGCTGCCCCGCCACCCTCGGCTGGACTCGAGCTGAGGACCGCGCCGCTCCGTCCACGGCCTGTGGCGGACGCGGGGCACAGCCCAACCACCAGGCTCCGGGCGACGTAAGAAGGGCCGCCTGGCCTTTGCGTGTCTTTTGATCAATGCCCTGAGCCGGCCAGGCTGATGCTGTAAAGCGCTGGTGCTGCAGGGCAGGTCACACGCAGACCAGGTACAGATGCAGGGCCCTTCTAGATACAGGGCCTTTCTAGATCAACAGAGGGCTCTCCCGAGGCCGTCCTGGCGTCGCGCTGGTGCAGACAAAAGAGGACAGAGAGCTCAGACACTCCAAAAGTGGCTGCCGGCTCCAGCCCCGCTGATCCAGAGCCCGGGACTCAGCAGCAGGCGGATCGGGGCTCATGTCCGGCTGCGGAGCCTAGCCGCAGCCCACAACAAAGAGGGGCAGTGGGCTGGGCGGGGAGCGCCAGAGACCAGGCGAGTCTCCACACAGATACGTTTGCTTTCGCGCTTCAGAGAGGCCCGGAAAGGGAGAGGAGCCGCATCAGCCCTCAGACCCTCAGCATCAGGGTGGTTCGCTCAGGTCCGCTCCTGTGCAGTCGCGTTTGGGGGAGGCCAGAGGCGTTTGCAGTGGTCCCTTTCTGATCTAGATCTGAACACTGGCTACCCCTGCGGCCAGGGCCTAGAGCCTGGGGGGAAGCCGCACCCCTCCCCCAAGGACCCCCACCCACCGCCCGCCTTGATCACGCCCTGTAGCAAGAGGGGGCCAGGAAGTCCCAGACGGAGCTCACTGACATCTGAGCCCAGGGGGCCAGACAGGCCTGGAGGGAGACACTGGGGGATTCTGCTGCCAGCCTGTGGAGCGAGCTGGGTTAGAGGCGGCAGTGCCGGGTCCTGGGTGGGGAGGACGGGCTCCTCACCCGCCCGTCTCACTTGTTCAGCTGTAGCTGAGGAGGAAGCGGCATGGACGCGTGGGAAGGCCAGGCGTGACTCCGGCCACCACAGAGCCAGGGCCCCCTACTCTGGCCCCCAAGCCACGGGCTCAGGGAAGCAACACGGCGAGAGCCCGTCTGGTGCCCAGTCCGACCCGGCTGCCCTCTCAGCCCACGCGGCCCCCTGCTTCATCTGCGGGCGGCACCTCACGCCGCCCGGAGCATCGTCCCAAAGCCCCGGCGCCCGACAGCCAAACACGCCCTCGGAAGCAGACCCCAGACACATCCTCCCCGAAACCGTGCGGTCCCTGCTCTGCCCCGGACCGCGTGCCAGGCGTCTGTTAGGTGCAGACACGCTCCCAGGGCCTCTAATCTACAGCCACAGCTGGTTATCAGCACTGAGTCTGGCCGCGCTCACATCCGCGTTCATTAGACCAGCAGGAGAAACAAGAAGGAAAAAGTCCAGGTGGCGGAGAAGCCACAGGGCTGCAGTACCCCCGACCCCCCACGAGGTGTCAGAGCGAAACCTCAGCGGCCAGGGCTCAGCCCGCATCTCCCCTGCAGCCACCCAGGGCGGCCAGGGCTCAGCCCGCATCTCCCCTGCAGCCACCCAGGGCGGCCGGGGCTGGTCCCGTAGGCCCAGGGCAAGCTCTCCAGCGTCTGTCGCTTGATTTCTACCAAGGAGGCTGGAGTGAAGCGGAGGACTCCGCGGGCCCGGGAGCCCCGGGCACCCGAGTGTGAGCCCCACGGACGCTCGGACGCGGGGCCAGCACCGTGCACCACCCAGGGGAGCCCCCAGGGGTTCACGGCCCAGCTCCTTGCTGGTGTCGCTGCCCCAGCTCAGGGCCAGGCAACGGTCCACCCCTAAGCGTCAGAAGACAGTGGGCGCGGCGAGGGGTGGTGTGAAATGTGACCGGGTCGGGGCAATTTGGGAAGGACGTCCGTGCATTGTGGTCACCTGCGCGTGTGAGGACAAGGCCGGCCCCCACACTGGGGGTGGGGGGCCGCCCGGACGAGGCCACAGGGCCCGGGATCCCGGGGGCTCTGCTTACCCTTTCTCCAGGGTCACCCACTTGGCCTGTGGGGCCCATCGTTCCTGGAGGTCCTGGGAGGCCCTAGAATTAAACACGAAATCAGGCAGTTAAAGCTGCAGTCACCGGGTGGAGCCCGTCTGCCAGGAGAGGGCGGGGGTGGGGTGGGAGCGGGTGAGCGCCCACCCCAGGGCGTCCGCCCCTGATCTCCATCTGAGAGCCTTAGGGGTCTCCCTGCACCCCAGAGGACCCCCACACGTCACGGGAAATAAAGCAGGACACTCACCGCAGGGCCCTCTGGGCCGGGCGGCCCCTCCAGGAGCATGCCCTGGAAGAGAAAGGGAGTGTCTGAGTCCTGAGGACGTCCTCCCCATCCCGAAACGCGGGCCCGGCCCCCCAGCCCCATCCCCGAGGATGGCTTCCAGGCTCGCCGGCCCGCAGGACCGAGGCCCAGGCCTCCAGGTCCGCATCCCCTGCCCGGGCATGGGTCTGGAGCAGCAGCCTCCACCGTGGGGCTGTGGTGGGGGCCACGGTGACCAAGCTCTGAGCTCCTCCAGCCAGAGGGCAGAGGGGGGCCAGCCCCCAGCCTGACTGCTGGCCTCCTGTCCCAGGGGGCAGCGCCCAGGCAGGCCTCGGCGATGGCAGCCCAAGGGGCAGTGACCCCAGGCCGAGGGCCGAGTGAGGGCGGAGACGGCAGCCCGGGGGTTCAGGGGCACAAGAGGAGGAGGGGCCGCAGGCTGAGGCCCTCAGACAGGCCGCGCTGGGTGCCACCCCCTCCCTCCTCCAGCCCCGCCCCCGGCCGAGCCCCAGGCCCACGCGGCCTCCGCCCCCGGCCTCGCTGTCGGACACCAGGCCCCTGTAGACCGAGCCTCGTCCTCCCCACTGGGGCGCCCGGCCGCCGGGAGGATGCACCCGGTGTCACGCTGCGTGCCCGCGAGGCGCGCACACGGAGCTCCTCTGGCCGCCTCCTCACTCTCACGGCCGAGCCCCAGGCCCACGCGGCCTCCGCCCCCGGCCTCGCTGTCGGACACCAGGCCCCTGTAGACCGAGCCTCGTCCTCCCCACTGGGGCGCCCGGCCGCCGGGAGGATGCACCCGGTGTCACGCTGCGTGCCCGCGAGGCGCGCACACGGAGCTCCTCTGGCCGCCTCCTCACTCTCGGCTTCCCTGGCTCCTCCGACCGCGGCAGCAGAGCGGGTTCAGAGCTGAGCCGGGACCGAGGGAGACAGCCCTGGCTCTGTGCCATGGACACACCGCCTCTGTTCTCAGGGAGCCGGCCCGGCGGGCGGGCCCTCACAGGAGAGGGTTGCGGGCCTGGGAAGGGCTGGGGGCCGCGGGATGGTTGGGCCCGGCGGAGGGGCACCTGCACTTTCCCAGGAGCAGGGAAGGGACCCGCGGCCACCACCCCACCAAGGAGAGCTCCCGAGATACAAAGAGGCCTCTTCCTGCAGAGGCCCCAGTCCACACCCGCCAGGGCAGGGGTCTCAGCCTTAGCCGAGCTCCACACAACTCTTCAGGGCAGGCTGTCCATCTGCTAGGGAGCGGGGCCCAGAAAACCTCCCTTAAACCACGGAAGAGGCTGGACGTCCCTGCGACGGGCCTTTACCAGGTGCCTCAGGCCACTGGACGGGGAGACGCCGGGTCTCTGAGGCCCCAGCGCAGCCTGGAGCACCAGGTCTCATGGACCTGAGTCCCCCCAACCCTGGAGGAGTCCTGTCCTTTCCAGGAGCCCCTGGCAATGCTGACCCATGACAGTGGGTGCCGGTTCTCAGAGGGAAAGAGCTCTGGCGGGAAATGTCCCTGAGATGGAGGGATGGAGAGAGGAGCTGGTTCCAAGAGCTCCGTGGACAGCGAGTCACGTGCCCCAGAGGGAGGTCACTGAGGCAGGTGGGAGAGAGCAAGCAGCTCCCCGACATCCATGGGCCGGGATGTGTCAAGACCATGTCTGCCGTCTCCCAGGGCTCGGCCCTCTGTTTATGGGGAGCTAAGACTTGAGGACAGCCGGCGATGCTCCAGGTTGAGATGTTCTAACCGCTTACATGGTGTGCCCAGAGGGACTGGCCTCGCCCACAGGTACTCTGAACAGGCTAGGGGCTGGGCTGGAGGGAATGATGGGGCCAGAGCACATCCAGATGGGCCCCCGGACGAGGCTGGAGCAGACGTCCTGCAGACGCGCTGTGTGGACTGCTTCTCTTCTCAGCCTGCGTCTCCGCCCACCCTCTGCGGTGGAGCCTGGCGGCTGGACACCCCGCGCCCCCCTCACCAGCCTCCATCCAGACCTGGATGCTACGGCCCTCGAACAGGGGCAGCCCAGGCTGGGGGGTGGGTGAACAGGATGCTCCTCCGGACCGAGATGCCAGGCAGGACGTCCTGGTGTCAGGATGCTTCATGTCGCCGAGCAAGGGGCTACCTGGCCTTGGGCCCCTCCTCTGGCACCCTGCCCCCTTCCCCTGCACCCCCATCCCTCACCCTCGGGGAGCACCGGAAAGGGGGTGTCCTGAACCTGAGAACAGGCTGTGTGTGCCCAGTGGCTGCAGCCCTGCGGGAGCTGGGACAGGCCAGGGGGTGGGGGAAGCGCAGAGCACGACCGTCACCCAGCCCCTCGTCCTGGCGCCCCGGCCACGGGCTCCCGGTGCCTCTAAGGGGGACGACGCTCCAAAAGAACCTTCCCAGTTCCACAGAAGGATGGGAACTGCCTCAGTTCCCATGCCAGGGGCCCCGGGATCGGTGGGCCCTGGAGCCTCCACTGGAGTCACNGACCGTCACCCAGCCCCTCGTCCTGGCGCCCCGGCCACGGGCTCCCGGTGCCTCTAAGGGGGACGACGCTCCAAAAGAACCTTCCCAGTTCCACAGAAGGATGGGAACTGCCTCAGTTCCCATGCCAGGGGCCCCGGGATCGGTGGGCCCTGGAGCCTCCACTGGAGTCACGCCCTGGGATCAGCCACCAGGACCTGGGTGCTGGCGGCAGAGGAGGCCCGAGCCCCGGGCCTCAGGCTGGTGACCCTCCCGCTTTTGGGACGCGTGTCAGGACTGGACCCTGGCAGCGGCCTGCCGGCCCCCAAGGCCGTGCCCCCACGTGCGGCTGCAGGGCTCCCCTCCCCCGCCGCTGATCGCCTGGCTCCTTGCCCGCCCCGTCAGGACCAGGGCCTCAGGCTACGGGGTGGGCCCTGGTGCTTCCAGCTAGGCACGGCTCCCTGGGACCCCGTGAACACCCACAAACCCACGAGGGGCATGCGGAACTTCTTTCCAAGGTTAAGGCGTTGTTCAACTCGCCCCCAGCCCTGCTGTAGGGCACAGGGCAGTTTTATTCAACGGGAGTTTGGGCGTGGAGCTGTTTTATTAAATCTCCTAAAGGGGGCTGAAAACCAAGCTCTCCTGTTTCATCAGCTGGAGGGAGAACGGGTCCTCCCCGCCCTGGACCAGCGGCTCCAGGTCCCCACTCAACCTGCTAACCCCCTCTGCCCTCCCTGAGGGGGCTCCCTTCCTCCCAGAGCCGAGTCTCCTTCTTGAGCTGCCCTCCTGGGTCAGGGGGCTCCCTTCCTCCCAGAGCCGAGTCTCCTCGAGCTGCCCTCCCGGGTCAGGGGGCTCCCTCCCGCGTGGGGGGCTCCCTCCCTCCCAGAGCCAAGTCTCCTTCTTGAGCTGGACTGGAGGCACGGTGATGTGCCTGGATCTTGGGCATGCGGCACCAAGGGTCCTGACCCATTTGAATCTCGGCAGACACCCCCCTCCAGTCGAGGTCCAGACTCTTCTCCTGCCCAGGGATTTTTCAAAGCAGCATGCGGCATCTGCGAGGTCACGTGGCTCCTCACAGGGGCCCGGGGCCACAGAGGTTCAGGGGTCCCCTGGGAGCAGAGTAGGGTCCCCATCCTACCTAACCCGCCACAAGCCCCCAAGATGCGACCCCTGATCCCTGACCCTGCCGGCTCCAGAGAGAGAATAAGAAAGCGTCTCACCGGTTCGATGATGGCGGGCTCTCCTTTCTGACCCTTCTCGCCCCGAGGCCCTCCAATCTGGGGTTCATGAGGTGCAGAGAGAGGGGAGGAGGAGGAAAAAGGCTCAGGTTACACCAGATCCGTACAGCTAACGAGGCACGGGGTCCCCACCCGAGGCCCGGGGAGGCGCCCTCCGCGGCCGCTCACCCCTTCGTAGATGGTGTCCTGGTTGGCGGGCATGCCCGGCCCGATCTCCGATGGGGAGATGGTGGGGTCGTAGTACGGGTCATAGTAGCTCTCGTCCAGGTTCTTGATGGTTTCTTCCGTGAACTCTCCCTCCAGGTCGTCCATCCCCTCCTCTGGAGGCGGGGCCGGCTGCGGGGGTGGCAGAGGGGGTCACCAGGAGGACGCCAGGTAACAGGTAGGAGACACAGGCCTCCGGCCAGGAGGCGCGAAAGGCCGCGGCCTCCCTGGTCACAGGACACGGGGAGCCTGGGGGCTCACTTGCTGGGAGGCACTGTCCTCCTCTCATGGGGGGAAACTCGCTCCACACCCCTACGACCCCGTGGCAAACCAGAGCTGCACAGGGACAGTCATGAGCACTTGGGGAACCCGGGCACCAGGGGCTCCGCCTCAGGCCCAGGGCCTTGGGGTAGCACGTCCGTAATCCCATGCCTGCTGGCAGAGGGGTCTGAGCCCGCCACAGCCCCGTGTGTGTGCCCTCCGGCCATCCAGAACTCAGCATCGCACAGCGGCTATTTCCAAGCTTCCGCTACGTGCCCTGGCCGCGCCAAACCCCTCTTCAACCTGGAAACTTGGCAACGACCCTGAGGGGCGGGCCTCACGGGTGCCAGGCTGTGAGTGAGACCACTGGCTTCTTTCGAGACGGGGACATCACCGTCCAGGGTCAGTCACCGGCGTAGATTTCAAGTCGGGTCGTGTCTCGTCTGCTTGCCTGACCCCCAGCTCACGGGCCTGTCCACCTCCCAGGCCACGGACAAGAGCACAGCTGCAAACACGTGTGACCTCAGCCATCGCCACCCGAACCCTACAAGACCTGGAGGCCGGGGTTCGTCCTACCCACCCTGCCGATCAGACGCTGACAGCACTGAGATCCACCCAGCCAGTCGGTGGTTCTAAACTCGTGGGGCCCCGGGAGCGTCTAACACGCCTGGCTGCCCAGAGCCAGGAGTGGTGGGGAGGGGGCCAGGGCCGCGGCCCCGGGACCGCACAGTGCGGGGCAGAGGAGGAGGAGCTCAGGGGCCCAGCCCGCTCCCAGGGAAGCAATTACGTTGGAGCCGTTGGAGGTGAGGACCGTGCTGGTGGGAACCTCGGCCCGGGCGCCCTGGTCGGGGTTCTCCTCGGGGTTCTCCTCCGGGCTCTCGATGCCTTCGCCGTAGCCGAGGTCCTCGTAAGGGGGCGGCGTGTAGTAGTCCTCGCTGGGCACGTAGTCGTAGTCACTGATGCCGGGGTCCTCCTCCTTCCCGGGGCCCTCGGTGGTGCTGGGCGCCGAAGGGGCTTCCGTCGGGGGCTGGGTCAGCTCCTGAGAGCCGGGCACAGACACGCAGGGTTAGGGGGGCGGCCAGCGCGGTGGGACCAGGTCTGGGGTTTCCTCCGAGGCTGGAAAGGGAGGCAGACCCATCGGCCAGCTGGACCCTGTGGACTGGGGCGCAGGGGCCCCTCGGTCTGGGGGAGGCAGCCCAGCCCCAGGCCGTGCTGTGCATGACTGAACCTGGATCACACAGCCGGACAGGGTGAACTCTCACGGTTCCTTAAGGAGGAAGACAATGGGATTCCCTGGAGGTCCAGTGGTTAGGCCTCCACGCTCTTACTGCCGAGGGCCTGGCTTCCACCCCTGGTAGGGGAACTAAGATCCCGCAAGTCATGTGGCAGCCAAAAATAGAGGAAGAGAAGCTTCCAGACTCTGAGAGCCACACAGGCCAGTGTCCCGGGCGCTCCGTGGGGAGGGGGCCGTGTTCCATCATATCCACATCCCCCACACCGTTTGAAGCCCTCTGCCCCATGCTCCCCGTGGACAAAGCGCATAAGGTCCCTGGTCCCTCATTTTCCTGCCAAGCTCCTACCCACACCACGCCTGGTCTCCACACATCACCACACGGCCCCCCATTCTCGCGGAGGCCTCCTTATCCCCCTCCCCCGACCCAGGGGCCAGACCTTGTCCACACCCTCCACCCCGCACCA